>CM056725.1:48861131-49202652 GCA_029844215.1 Przewalskia tangutica
CTAACTTAGGGCGTGTACAATTTCTCTTCATGATGTGCTACCGGAAGTCTTTGCATGTCTGATCTATGTAATTCTGATTGATTCTCTTCTTCGAAAAGGTTTCTTATTATCCGGGCTTAAGTCGAAGACATTGCGGAAATAACAACGTTCAGTTCTATATATAGTATATACTTTCAACTATCTGATCTAACAATCATGTAATTTTCAATTACAATAGAGAACAAGATATTTACCTCGATAAGCCCGTAATTATCCAGTATAAAAAGTCGATCTCGGGCAACGTTTGGCTCGACTCAGTGCGCTCGACAGCTCCGAACCACCGCTTAGAAGTTCTAACCAACCTACTTAATACTCCGACTATCTATGGAGATTTTCCTTAGGGTTTCGTTTTTGTACTGACGGAAGTATAATAGTATAACGGGGCTTTCGTATAGGTATAACCTTAGAATACTACAAGGTATCTGACTAAGGTAATTTGGGCATTATATGATACTTTGAGTATTTCTACCAAGAGGGTGTTTATGAGACAACTCACAGGGGTGTATGCCCTCGGCTACCCCACTGGGGAGCCACTCGGCGAGGGGAGGGGACTCCGGCCTGAGGCCTCAAAGGGGAGAGGGGTGTTGGATGAAACACCGCAGGGGAGGAGGATTTTAACACTTTAGAAATTTAGGAATGGATGAAGAAGTCTTCCAGGGGTATTTATAGGACAAGCCAAGGCGAACCAATGGCCAAGATCTTGCCAAGTGCAAGGCAAGTGTAGGGCGAATCTTGCCATGCACCTTATCCGTCTACCACAAAAATATCCTACCAACCGCCCGGCCAAAAAGGCCAGTCGTCCCACTTGCGCATGGCGTGCTCACCGAGAGGGTGACAAGTGTCGCCTCTTGTTGGTCCAAAATGTTTCGTCTCTCGGAAAAATCCAAAAATTAAAAATGACATAGCGGAATTTTCCCTCGAATCGTGGAAGCGTTTAGTCGACGACTCTAACAGGGTGTTGTGCACAAAATAATTCGGACGAGCCTTATTTAAAAGTTCAAATTTTTCTACGTCGTCCCTACGTACTACTGAAATACAGGTATAACATTCTCCTCCTTAAAACATTAAGTCGAATGTTCCTTCAGAATCTCAAACAAGCGCGCGATATAGTGCTTCACTACTATACTTACGAGAACAATCACGCCCACACGTAGCCCACGAAACACCGCGCAAATACCTCCGTCCAAGTCCACGGAAAGCATAACGTTACCACAAACCCTCTCTCAGGGTGCAAATATACTTCCTTCGCACCTCCTTACAAAAGAAATGATCGCGTCTATGCGCCATACATGCCGCTTCTCCCTTTACTCGTCGTGATACCACTTTTGTCACTTTGGCGAGGTTACTAGTGTCACTCGGCGACCTAACAAATGGTATCGCTGCATCACGATCCACTGAGGATGTCGTACACTTCGCATACACTCGAACTCTTACCACACATCCATTGCTTGATTTCCAAATCTGGGTTACTATCTCTAACGTGGTCATCATTAGCAGGAGCACTCTGGATGGATCTCAGATTTCCTTCTCGAACATAACACGAAGAGCGGGCCTTCTTTTGCCTCCTAAGTCGGACGGCAAATGCTAACATATAGGCAACCCGCCTATCCTCCGCATGAACTCAAAAGGCCCAAAGTAACTCGGGCTAAGTTCCTCTGTTTCCAAAACTCCTCGCTGACGGGGTGGTACTTTCGAAGGCCGACCGTCGGCACGAACTCTAAAGCGTCATCGCAGATAATCGCCGCGATTTCTCCGAGCTGCCAAAAACCTCTTCTAGATAAGCCTCACCTATCCACGGTCTGTTGGAACAAGCCTAAACCAACTATACGAACGCGCAACACCGAACCATTGGCCGTGACTTACACTTCCGCCCTCCAAGGCCGTAAAGCGACATCAGAACACTAAAATGGTAGCTTAAACACTCATTGACGGGAGACAACAATCCCACAACTACCGCAAATCCAGCGCGCGAGGCGAATGCGGTCTGAGACTCGCTGAGTCCCCAACCTTAGTAAAACTTCGAAACAAAAGCAGTAGTACCACAGGCTCCGGCATCATCGTAAGGTAAAGGTAGGCACCGTGCAACCTTACAACCTTCGATATAACAGCCTCACGTACCACGAAGTGCGGTTTGGACTAAAAGATAAGGCGGTGACCTCGTGGCACGATTTTGTCGAATCGTCCGGGTTTGTCTGGTTAACTAAACTTGGGCCTAACACCCTCGCCTAACCCAAGCGGAACCACCACAAACTGGCCCGCCATCACTGATGGCGGGTTGACATGGCAGCGTGGCCTCCAACGAGCCCGACAGCGCGAGACATTAGCTCCCCGTCAGGAACAATCTCTCTAATCATATTACGAAAACCTAGCGGTATTCTTAGCTCAACTACCCTCTTTCATTCCACGCTACTAAGGGACCTATCGAACATAGCTCACGCGCACTGTGCACTCCGATAAGGATCAAACAAAACACTACACCTTTACTCGAGATGGCCTTACCTCTACATGGTCTTCACGTATAAAGCTCTAAGGCTTACACTTTCTCTGTCCCAAATCTTACTTGGTTAACTAACCAAGCTTTCTAATCACAATAACATAGCACTTATGACATACCCGTCTTATCAGCATCACAGATCTGCAGAGGTTAGGATATATCTATATCTCTGCTTGCTCCGCTTAGTCTTTCTAATCAAGCACCGTGAGCGTAGCTAAGGAGGTGACGAACTACCGCCGTCCTAAAGTGAGTCCTCTGCAAGGACACTCGCCCGACATCGGACCAGCGGTCGTGAGTGCAACAAGTACAACTAAAGCGACATTCCCGGGATGGCGTCATCGCAATATGAGCCGGAAGCCACAGGTTCGACCAACTCCTGTATACCCCGAGCGTCACGAAATCAGTGGAAGACCACTCTGCTGGCTGGTGGATGTGCATAATCTAATCTATTTGGTGAGTGACTCGAAAGTTACCAAAGGACCTTTGTCACGCCCTCTTCTGCATCGCCGTTAACAGTCGATCTCTACATTTCTCGGCTGCTGCGCGTGGCCGTGCAGGCCATGCTCGAAGCCTAAGCGAAGAATTACTCGCGCAGCCCTTTCTAAGATATTCATCAAGACTCGCGGTATATCGGTATACTGCAGTAGCCAAATCCATAGCTAGTGAGGTTGTCTCTTTGCAATCTATATTCTCATTTCGATCGTGGGGCTGAAGGTTATATATCATGCGCGATGAGCTGCTGCGCCGTAAGTGCTAAACTCTGCTGGGTGGTGGCGTAGCATAACTCCGAGCGAAGCACCTAACTTTCGGGTGATGGTTGGGCTGTGCCTCGTAACCCTGCATGCTCTGCTCGCGACTCGGCTGCGCCTCACAGGCGGGTTGCCACCTGCGGAGGCATAGCGGTAGGGAAAGAAATGCGTGAGAGGTCCGACTTACAACACGACCTGAGGCCGCGATCTCGAGTGAAGAATGAAACCCGATCCTAAATATCCTATAGCCTCACGATTATTGGTGTGGTGCACAACGCGATAATCGAACTTCTACTAGATCACGATGCGTAGACACTTTCAGAGGATTAAGCGCTGTGATACCACTTTTGTCACGACCGAACCGGGCGTGGTAGTGTCTTACCGGGCACCTGGTGATCTGACATCGAGTGTCAGCGGAACATAAAACAAGACATGAAAATATTATGAAGTAAACGATGTCGGAGAAAACTTGCCTTGGCGTATATATAAATCAATTTTAAAAGCGGCGATTACATCATTACAACTCTGCCAGCGATTACTCTGAGACCTCACAGAATGATCGACAACATGATGGCGGGGCCGCCATACCACGAATGTAAATACCTGACGAGACTATACGGCGATAAGCCTCGGAGAAAGCGGAGCTTCCGTCTGTTGTGACCCGAGAACTAGGATCGGCGGTGTACCTCGACTGCGGCGTGAACGCGGCCCGAAGAGGTCGATCTACAACGGTACCAAGTATGTGGCGAAAATCACGTAAATGAAATCATAATAGTCTATAAAGTAGGAGACATGTATGATAACCAAACTACGATTCACAATAACTAGCGATGCGTGTCAAGTCGGGGACTCGCCCTCAGTAAATCACTCGAATGTAACTATGGGTCTCGCGCCATAACATCAATCATGCGTGGAATACCCGCCATCTGCCGCGATTTATGATATAAAGCACCGAAATACACGTGAACACGAGTCCACTTGTGTCCTAATAAAGCGATGAGGTAAATGCGAAGGCATAGGCTACTAACACCTGATGCTTAGGTCATAAATTGTATCATGATATCTGTCTGGCCGTCGCATGATCAAAGGCGGTCACTCGCCGCGATATCAAATGTGCGCGTCAGCCACTGGAACTCTCAGTAGCTCGCGTAGGCCAACCTCATAGGCCGCGTAGGTATTCCTAGCATCGAGGGTAGCTACTCCGGCGTCGTCTGGACTCGCGATCCGCGTAGCCCACAAAGCCGCGTGACCACAGGGCGCGACTAACACGGAACTCCGTAGTTCGCGTGGATCCACGGACCCGCGTGAGGTATTCTCGAATCATGGTCCCGGTGCACGAGTCTACCCGCATCGGAGGCGGCAACCTCCGGATACAAGTCAAGGTGAGTGGTACGATACCAGCATGGTGAGAGTCAAACAACTTTAAGCGCGATGAGGAAAACCCCTTTACACAAAACATCACAAGATACTAACACACGTAGCATCAGCATGTTTACTTTATCAAATCAATAATAAAGTATTACAAGGCTATCATGACAACATGATCAAGTTATACACACGAGGTACATTACAATATATGATTCCAAGATCGGGTATCTATTCCCAAAGTACTTCATACATTATCTTTTAAAAGATCGTTACGTTTACAAAGTCACATAATACGTAGTATATGAAAATAGAGTGATTATCTTTTGAAGTAAATCAAAAACTTACCTTTGTAAAATCAAGTAACAACATTATTTCCCTGACGTCCATGTTTGCCTAATTTCAAATGTTCACGGTTCTTTTTGAAAGGTTTAAGTAGTTCATAGTCTTATTCATTTAAGAATATAATTCTCTTTTAAACCATGAGAAAACATAAGCCTTATATGAGTAGGATATTCTTGTTTATAACAATCTTATTACGACCGTGATCTAGGAAATATCATTTGTCTCATCTTAGCTTCATGCAGATGGAAGTTTCTCTTTAGTTTTAATAATACTTAATCATCAAAATATTTCCTTTTATTAGCATTTGCGATGGTTTGTCGATACATATTCTGATTTCCGAAATCAGTAAAACATTCTTAAGCCGTTATACCTAACTTCCCATAAAGCTAGTATAACTCTTAAGTTTTCAAAAACCCAGTATTACTTCTTCTTTGAAAATGATTCAAAAATCTTTTTAAATACTTCAAGTTCTTTATTATTACCTAACCAGCGGTTATAGTTCAAATCGATTTACCTTTTAAAAACCATAAGTATTTTCTTACATACATAAAGTATTATAACGACTTCCCATAAAGCCGTTATAACACTTTATGTTTTAGACCAATCAAATACATTTAACACGTATGCGTCTGCCGTACTACATAGTTACAGCGTATCATGCTAGAAGAGATAGGAAGAGGTTCGCGTACCTCGCGGCGATTATCGACTAATAGCAAAGCGCTCAGTACCTCGAACGGCTACTCCTTAAGCCAAGTAGATCGCGCCACGCGCGTACTTGACTGTAAGGCCGCAGTGACATTAACATCTAGGTCTAATCGTAGAACATTCTACGGAAAATTGGCGCCTCCCCGCATGGCGGCGTAAATCTCTCTCTATCGAGGTGGCTGTCAAGCCAACCAGGGGGTTTATATATCTAACAGGGCGTGTACAATTCTACTTCACGTAATGCTACACAAGTCTCGTAATGTCTGATCTATGTAATTCTGATTCGATTCTCTTCTTTCGAAAAGGTTTCTTATTATCCGAGCTTAAGTCCAAATACATTCGATAACAGCGTTCGATTCTATATATAGTATCTTCAACTATACTCTAACAATCATGTAATTTCCAATTACAATAGAGGACAAGATATTTACCTCGATAAGCCCATAATTATCAGTATAAAGTCGATCTGCAGCGTTTGGCTCGACTCATGCGCTCCAACCCGCTCGAACCACCCAGAAGTTCTAACCAACTTCTACTTAATACTCCGACTATCATGGAGATTTTCCTTAGGGTTTCTTTTTGTGTGACGGGAAGTATAATAGTATAACGGGGCTTTCGTATAGGTATAACCTTAGAATACTACAAGGTATACGGCTAAGGTAATTTGGGCATTATAACAATACTTTTGAGAGTATTTCTACCGAGAGGGGTATTTATACGAGACAACTCCACGAGGGGGTGTATACCCTCGGCCTACCCAGCCCCTGGGGTACTCTCGGCGAGGGGAGGGGACTCTCGGCCTGAGGCCTCACAAAGGGAGAGGGGTGTTGGGCGAAACACCACACAAGGAGGAGGATTTTAACAACTTTAGGAAATTTAGGAATGGATGAAGAAGTCTTCCAAAGGGGTATTTATAGGACAAGCCAAGGCCAACCAATGGCCAAGATCTTGCCAAGTGCAAGGCAAGTGTAGGGCCAAGATCTTGCCAAGTGCACCTTATCCATCTACCACAAAAATATCCTACCAACCCCGACCAAAAAAGGCCAATTCGTCCCACTTGTGCCGCGGCGTGCTCCATGAGAGGGTGACAAGTGTCGCCCTCTTGTTGGTCCAAATGTTTCGTCTCTCGGAAAAATCCATAAAATTAAAAATGACATAGCGAATTTTCCTACGAAAAGCTGTGGAAACGTTTCGTCGAAACGACTCTAACGGTGTTGTGCACAAAATAATTCGACGAAGCCTTATTTAAAAGTTCAAATTTTTCTACGTGCGTCCTACGTACATACTGCGGAAATACGGGTATAACATAACCCGCGTCACGGTCACTTGCCGGAATCCCATCGTATAAGCATATCAGGATCAATCATGATGGAAGCATGCCGTGGAATCCCCGTCCTTAGTGCGTCCAAGTAAACTTATAACGGACAGTAAGCCCTCAGTAAGTCACGACAACATAACATATAATACTTGCACTTAAAGCTATCACAAGCAAACAGACAAGTTCATTAAACCTTTAGACTTCCATTTTATAAACTCATGGCACTTAGTTTCTCACATAAAAATCAGGAATTTAACCCCAAGTACTACGCTCTACTCTTTTAGAAAGACTCTTTTTCAAATAAAACTTCCAAGATACTAACAGCCGTAGTATCAAGTCATATCTACCTTGAGACAAGTCACAATACCTTTTTAGAAATACAATTAGAACTTCAAATCAAGTGACTTCTTTTATAATAAAACCTTAGGCAATTGATGCCTTAAAAATCAAATCGCCTTTTCATTAAATCAAGTCATTATCTTTTCATAAAGCAAATATAACCAACTTCCATAAAACCGTTATAATCCTTTTATGTTACGGACAAATTCATTCCTTTTATCACCAAGAGACTTATACTTTCAAAATACTTCAAGTCTCTTAACTTTTAAGAAAACAAGTCTTTCCAAATCGAGTATTCTATACTTGTAAATCAATTCATTTCTTCCTTTAAGAATCAAGTCTCTAACTTGAAAAATAAAGTCTCTTAACCTTAAGAATTTGAGATCCATAGCCTTAAAACTTCATACGTAAATTCTTATAAGTTAAGTAACATATACTTGATGCGTTGTGAATAAGTTATACTTAATTATAACGATCTTATTCAAGTAGCCATGATCTAGAAAATGTAATACAATTTTGTCTTATCTTAGCTTCTCTGCGGATGGAGAATTCTACTCATTTTAACATAATTGATTGTCATTACACTTTCCTTTGTTAGCATTGCGATGGCTTGCTCGCTACTTATTCTCTTTCGTGCCGTAGATTAGCCAAGTCAACTTGGCTCAAAGTACCTCTAACGACTCTTTACCAGCGTCCCCGTAAGACTGGTAAGGACCTGGGATAACTTTGACATAAACTTTACATAGAGTAAAACACACAACTACCTCTTAACTTCTAAGAGTAGAAGGAAACAGAAATAATACCACATGTATATTCCATACATAGAATCATGCCAAAGGAAGGAAGAGGTTCGCATACCTCGACGATTATCGACAAGTAGCAAAATGCTCCAAAGTACTTCAACCTTGATAGCTATTCCATCCTTCAAGTAGGATCGCTATACTTAGTACTTGACTATAATGGTCACAATCGCCCATTAACCTCTTACTTGGCGTAGAATATTCCAAGTGCTAAGTCACCGATTCTACGGAAAATCGGACACCTCCTTTGTTTCTACTTACTTTGCCACCTTTTTCAAGGCCAATACAATAACCAAACACGCCACGTTTAAGGCCCAAACGATCTGATCGACAATAGGGGATTACACGCCTAGGCGTGTAAAATTCATCCCATAATAGATATCAAATTAATACAACTTACTAGGCCAATTCGGCTAACTTGAAGTACTACAACATCAATTCTTATCCAATTTCCATTTCAATCCAAGTTATTAGCCTAACATGATATCAAGTCGCAATCGATTATAACTACTATAATCTCGAGTAATTAACATGTAGCGATTCTAATAAACGACTAAATTGTAATCCAACTTCACAAGGCTTACATTACATTTCGGATTCTAAGGCTATAAGCAATCCATAATACTTATAAACTTCAACACATACACTTCATGCTAGCAACATGTAAAGCTAACAACAATATAAATAATCTTGTAACACGTTTAAGGGACAAGATTATACCTTAACGAATCTTAATCGACTCCGAGTCCAAGTCGCTCTTAGCAACTTAGAGCCTCTTCAAGACGCTTCAATCCGCTAGTTGAGACCTTAGAACAACACCAACAAATTTCCTTCAAACTTCCAAACAAAACCTAGAAAGACAACTAGGTTTTAAACTGCAACTAACCAAAACTATCTTTTCCGAGTTTTTCTATTGAGATATGCTTACAATACACTCAAGAACCTTGGTTTAAAGTGTGGAGCTTAAAGAACAAGAAACAAAATTTTTGCTTTTCAAAAGCTTGAACCTAGAGCTATGTCTGTATTCATCCAATTTTATTGAAATTTTGGCTAAGTGTGGAACTTGTCTCACTACTAGTAGTATTATATAGTGCGATGGAGGTTATGATGCAACCAAATGGGTGGTTTGGATGAGCTCTTATCAAATAACAAGCATTGAGTGACATATAGACCAAGTCAAATATAACAAGCTCTACTACTTGCAATACTTTTCTTCCTAACAAGTGTCAAATGACCCTTTTGCCCATGTATTTAGTCGAAGACATCAATAATGGGGGTGACACGTGTCGCCTCCCATTCGTCACAATATTACGTTTCCGCAATTCCATAATTAGATAAATTTTTACAAGTCTCAAATCTTAACACTCGTGAGTTCTTACGTGCGTTAACTTACGTATGTCTGCACAACCGGTGTGTAACCTTATTCCCCCATTAGAAACATTCGTCACCGAATTTTCTTTCGTATTCAAACTTATAATTAGCGAAATATTTTCATTTAACAACCCGGACATACCAACAATACCACACGTGGCCTAATACCTGCACGCGTATACATCATCATAAGCCCAAAAGAGATTATCTTTTCGCATTTCCAACTCCTTCCAACATATCATAGTCTCGATATAATCTGTTCATGATACTTAAACATACCACAACTTTATCATGCATACAAGTTTCTAAAGGGCCAAAGACATACGAAATCATATAGGCGGTTAAAGGACGCTAAAGCGGGAACTTCCACCACGACCTGCATCGGCTGCGTGCATAAACATCTGCTAGCTATGGAAGGCGAAGAACATGGCCCGATCCGATGTTGCGCTATCCACCGGTGCCACCTCTGGTGGACGGTCTCTCACGAAATGGCCTGCTGGCGCAAGCATAACAATTTGTCGAAGTAGTGCGACACTCCCAAAATGGAATCTACTACGGTGACCACACGGGCAAAGGTGGCTTCCGGCTAGTATTCTCGGACATGCGTGAACTGTATCCTGGAGCCACGACTGCTCCGAATATCCTGGCGACCAAACCTCGGCGGAAGGCGGGAAGGAGCACTCTGTCTTGGTGAGATGTAGACCTAGTCTGCTGTTGAAATTTGTCGCCTCGAAAGTTACCACGGAACCTGCCGTCACAGCCTCTTGGTGGCTTTGAGTCTGGTGACCCTCTCTATCATCCCTGCGCATAAGCTTGCATCTCGGCAATGTCCATACGGTGAAGAGCCACTCCGAGCATGCGATAATCATATAATGGTCTAGCCCGTCACATGCGGTGAACTCATGCGCCATATTAGCCACGATAGTATCGCGTACCTAGCCGAAGTCAAACTCGGGTTGTATTCACGATGGTCCTCCCATTCTGCCTTAATGACAAGAACCTATCAACACGGGCTCTCCTCATTTGAAGGCAAAAAGTGATCAAGAAAGGCCTCAGTGAACTCATCCCAATGCTGGACGGCACCCGCTCTCGGCGGCTCCAAGACTCAAACCAGTTCAACGCAATATCGGCGTAACGGTAAAAGCTAACACAATGACTGTCTCCGAGGCCCTAAACACCTGCATAGTCCGTTGTAGCTGCCGAACGAACTCTTGAGGATCATCCTCAGATCTCGAACCATAAAACTCGGGTGGACTACAACCCAGAAAATCTCGAATCCTCAAACTATCGGCTGTAGGGTTATCTACCTGCTCCTGTCGGCGCTGCCCTACCACTATGCTAGTCAATAGCCTGATCTGCTCTCTATAATCTCTAAACTCTGCCTTTTGCGGGGTGGAGGCTCGGTGCAGGAACCTCTGGAGCTCTGCGCTCTCGGCTCCTCTGTCTGCGGCGTGGTGAGTTCGCCGATCCGCCTACTACCTCGAGGCATAGTGCGTGCCCGAGTCTGGTAACCCTCTGCGTACCACTAGCGACTCCTGCTCTTTGCCTTGCCCTTCGGGCCTGAGTCGCCTTGGAGGCATAAGCGTTACATAAGAAGGGTCGGATAGGATTGACCTACTAGAATGACTCTGCTTGCGATCTCGAAAGAGAGAAGAATGGAAACCAATCCTAAATGTCCGACCTCACGATTATAGATGTGGTGCCTGACACCGATAATCAAGACTCTACTAGACACGGTGCGTAGACACTTTCAGGACTAAGCGCTCTGATACCACTTTTGTCACGACGACCGGGCGCGGTGGTGCCCTACACAGGCACCCTTCCAAGTATACATCGAGATAATCAGTAGACATACGTGAAACTAAAAAAAAAAATCAACAAAGATAAAATCAACAGGTTAGCCGATAAGGCTACCTCTTCAAATAAGTAAATACATACACGAAGCAGTTGCCTCCTTTCCTTTTACAAATTGACCCACAATATGTGACTACAGACCTCTAAGAGTTTTAACATAACAACTATGGCGGGACAGGGCCCCGCCATACCCCTGAATATACATGAATCTACAACCTCAGGGAAAACCGCACCAAGAGATAAGCCTCCGGAGCAAATGGAGTTTTTTCCCAAAAACTGAACCGAGATCCTAAGAGCAAGGATCACCAACTTGGGTACCTAAAACCTGCGGTCATGAGCACATTTATCACGACCGTTCAGGGGCGTGGTAGTGCCTTACCCGCACCCAAGTAGTCATACATCAGTAATCGTGAATATAAAACAACCAAGATATAAAGCATTATAAATGGAGCGCGATTATCTGAAGAAAAGTTGCCTTTCGTATATATATATAAATACCCAAAATGAACGATTCATCCCAACTTTACAACGGGACTACGCACCTCTAAGAGTTTAAAACAACAATGGCGGGACGGGGCCCACGTACCTGAATGCAAATACCTACAACGGCAGGACCGTACGAAAATGCTAAGCCTCGGAGAAGCGGGCTTTTCCAACTGAAGCGGTGATCCTAAGAGCGAGGATCAACGGTAGGAGTACCTCACTGCGGCATGACAGCGGCCCAGAAGGAGTCGATCAAGTACAGTATGTGAAAGCGTAAAGTACTTTAAATGAAATCAAAGTATTTAAAACCATGTAAAACAAACAATTAGTTCAATGTGCACAAAGTGCCATATCACAAAGAACAATAATAGGTAAGCTATGTGTCTTTCCTAGGCTGCGAATGATCGAAGCAAGGCCAATCGCCCATAGTATCATTATGCATGCCTAACCACGACTCCATGATCGCATGGAGTCACGTAGACCCGCGTGAGGTATTCCTCGCGTCGGGGTAGCTAACCCCGTGCGCTGGACTCCGCGATCGCATAGTCTCGATAGACCGCGTAGTCACATACCGAATAGGGCATCCCGCGTCGGGCTAATACACCGGAATGATCAATCCGGAGCATACCGCTCCGCGTAGTCGCACAAACCGCATAGGCCGTATAGACCGCGTCGGGTGGCAACCACCGGTATAATAAGTCGAGGGTATGTGATATAATAACGATAATCTGCGCTTAACGTCTAACAACGTAAGCCTGACAAGAGTAACATCACAAGACACTAACACACGTAGTATCATAACATGGGTACTTATCAAACCAGTGAAAGGTATCACAAGGCGATACCGGTAAAACATAGACAAGCTAACCACACAAGGTACTTTAATGTTTACGTTAACAACACCAAGTTCTATCTCCAAAGTACTACATACATTAATTCTTTAAGAGGTCCATTTCTTTTATAAAGGTCACCCGATACCCGTAGTAATAGAGTGACTAACATTTTTAAGTAAACCAGAACACTTTTTTTTTTATAAATCAAGTAACAACATTCTTTTCTAAACGTTCAAGTTTGCCTAATTTTAGATGCTCAAGTTTCTCATTTTCGAAAGGTTCCGTAGTTCATAGTCTTAATCACTTAATGATATAATTCTCCTTTAAAAAGATTTGAGAAACATATGCCTTATATGTGAGTAGGTTTGTTCATAATCAATCTTATTTAAGCAGCCATGATCTAGGAAATGTAATATAATTTTGTCTCGTCTTAGCTTCTATGCAGATGGAGATTTCTACTGGTTTTAATAATACTTCGTTATTCAATACATTTTCCTTTATTAACGCTGCAGTGGTTTGTCGATACTCATTCTGATTTCCGAAATCAGTTAAAACATTATTCCTTTTAAAAATCAAGTACTCATTACTCACGAATGAGGTTTCACACAAATTTCATATAATTTCATTTAAGTCAAGTCTCTTATCCTTTAAGATTAAGTCTCTTAACTTCTAAAAATCAGTAAACCATTCTTTTTATCCCTTTTACGACGTTATACCTAACTTCCCATAAAGCTAGTATAACTCTTATGTTTTCAAACCAAGTATTACTCTTCTTTTAAAAAGGTTTCTTAATTCTTTTGAAATACTTTCAAGATTCTTATTATTCAGGCTTAAGTCAAAAGACATTGCCGTAGTTATTATTCAGTTCACACACGTCGTCTGCAGTACTATATATATTCTTGTAAAATACTTCCATTCTTATTATTGAGCTTAAGTCAAAAGACATTGCCGTAGTTATTGTCGGGCTTAAGTCAAAAGACATTGTCGTAGTTATTATTCGATTGCACACACGTCGTCTACGTACTATATATATATTTAAAATATCATGCTCAAGAGTATAGGAAGAATCACATACCTTCTCGCGAAATCCACGCCAAGTCGAATATGTCGCGAGAGAATCGACCTATAACGATCAAATCGTCTATCAACGTCTAGGCATGCTTGTATAAATCTCTAGCGAGAGGGTTCTCTATTCTATGGAAATTTGGCGAGACTTCCCTGCATTAAACTATACGATCTCAGTAAATACGGTCTATGTGATGCAGTTCAATTATTCTTCTTTAATACCCTTCTACAGTGATAACAGTTCATTTCTATTATGCAATATCCTTCAAAGTATTTAATACTTATTCCTATACTTCTACAGTATGTAAATTCTAATTACAAAAGGAGGATAAGGTTTATTTACCTCGATAAGCCCAATATTATCCAAGTATAAACGTCGATCCTAAGCGAGGTTTAGCTCTACTCCGTGCGCTCGATGCGCTCAAGAACCCTTAGAAGTTGCTACACACTTCTACTTACTACTTCAATCAACAATGAAGTTTCTCTTAGGGTTTCGTTTGTGACTAAGGAAGTATAGCTAGTATTTGGGCTTTTAGTATAGAGGGGACTTTGGAAATACTACAAAGTATAAGGGCTAAAGTATTTTGCCATAGCAACAATACTTGAAGAGTATTTTCTACTCCGGGAGGGGGGTGGTGTTTCGGCAAGGGCTGGCTTTCGGGGGGGGCTCTCGGCCAAGCCACTAAGGCTAGAGGGGAGGTGTTGGGCGAAAATACTATAAGAGAGGAGGAATTTCAAGACTTGGAGAATGAGTTGTGGATGAAGAACTCTTCATCTAAAGGGGTATTTATAGGTCAAGCAAAGGCCAACCAATGGCCAAGATGATGCCAAGTGCAAGGCAAGTGTAGGGTGAGGATTTAGGCAAGTGTCCATTCTATCTACTACACAAAATATCCTACCAACTCCTTGACAAAAAGGGCCACTCAATCGTCCAAATTCAGCCCAGCGTCCCCAATGAGAGGGTGACAAGTGTCGCCTCTCGTTGATCCAAAATGTTTCGTCTCTGGAAAAATCCATAAAAATTAGAAATGACATAGCCGTAATTTACCTACGCGAGTTGTGTAAAGCGTTTAGTCGGAAAACGATTCTTTTCGGTAATTGTGCACAAAAATAAAACGTCGAAGCCAACTTTAAAGTTCAAACTTTTCTCGTCGTCCACGTACATACTGAAATACGGGTATAACATTCTCCTCGCCAGAAACATTCGTCGAATGTTCCTTCTAAGTCTCAAACAAACATGCGCCAAGATAGTCTTCACTACTATACTTATGAGAACAATCACCGCCACGCTGCGAAATACTGCGCAAATACTTACATCCAATTCCATGAGAATCACCTCTATCATCACAAAAGCTCCTCCGGGGTCTAAAAGATACTCCATCGCCTACTTTATAAACGAAATGATCACATCTATGTCCTTACATGCTTGCCTCTTCCCTTACTCGTACCGCTTCTCGTACACTCGAACTCTTTCTCATAACTTACCATGTTTACGATGCGCTTCCTCACGACTCAGTGCCAATGACCTCTTACGGATAAGCTTCACCCTATCCACGCCTGCTGAACAATGCGAACCAACCATCCGAACGCTTACATCGAATCAATCGACCGACAATCTTACACTAGCGCTTTCAAAAAGGCTCCATACGGCGACATCCGAATACTGAAACGGTAGCTATTATAATACACACTCAACAAGAGGCCCTCAACAAGAGGCCCTCAACAAGAGGCGAATAGTCCTTACAGCTACCCACAGAAACCAAACGGCAGGGTGAATGAGACACCGAGACTCACGAGTTCCTAACCTTGCACGGTAAAACCTCCGTAAAAGCAGTAGTAACTTGGGCTCCACTGCGCCATAAGGTGAAGGTAGGCACCTCGTGCGACCTTACAACCTTCTGAAATAATCATCTCACTTACTACCGAGAACACGGTTTGATTAAAAGATAAGGCAGTGACCTCGTTGGCGACTCTTTGGTCGAGCAACGTCCACGAACTTCGTCGATGGTTAACTAAACCTGGGCCTAACACCCTCGTGACCCTAACACAAAGCGGGACCACCACAAACTGACCCCACCACCATACAGGCCGCGGGGCGACCGCATGGCCTCAACCCGACCCGAACGCCAAAACACTAGCTCCCGATACGAACAATCTCACTAATCACGTTACGAAAGCCTAGTGGTCTTCTTAGCTCAACTACCCTCTTTCATATCACAACACTCAGGGACTTATCCCACAAATATATCTCACGTAAACTATGCACTTCGATAAGGGTCAAACATGAAATAATTCTTTTACAAAGATGGCCTCGCCTCTAAGGTCTCTATGTATATATTCTAAGGCTCCACATTCTCTATCCCCAATCTTTCCGGTTAACTAATCATGATTTCTAATCACGATTAACACAATGCTATCGAAAATAATACTTAAGATATTCGCATCTTACTATACATACAAATCTCTAGAGGGTTAAGGATATATACAGTATCTGCCGCACTTCCCTAGGTCGTTCTAATCAATCCGCATACTGTGTGCATTGGGAAGGTGATGAACTAGCCATTGATCCCGAAGGCTGAGTCTCCACATCCGCACCACCCTTGGTTGGACAATTCCTCGCAAAATGGCCCTGCTGGCCACAAGCATAACAAGCTGTCGAAGAAGCACGACACTCCCCAAAATGATATCGACCACAACGGCCACACCGAGGTGGGGGTGGCCTCCTCTGGCTAACACCCCTTCCTCTCCGCACCACCGAATCCGCCCGATCGGTAGGTGAGTCCTCTACTTGCATCCTTCCTCATAGAACATTCCCTCGCCATATGGCCCTGACGGCCGCAAGTAAAACAAACACCAGTAAATAGGCGACATTCCCCGGGATGACGCCTGTTACACTGTGAACACTGAGGAAAAACTGAACCCTGTGGAGGGACACTCTGCACTGGCGGAGTCGCATGTCTAATCTGCTGCTGAGGCGGTTCGCCTCGAGAGTTACCAAATGATCCTGCCAATCAGGCCCTCTTCTGCTGTTCTTGGTTAATCTGTCGATCTCTACATCTCTCAGCCTGCTGCACATAATCCTGAACGCAAGCCCAGCTCATTCCTGACTGAAGAGCTACTTCCTCACAACCTTTCTTTAGATAATCATCAATATCCTTGATATATCGGTACATAAAATACTCTCTGGTTGCCAAATCCCTTGCTAGTAACAGGGTCGTCTCCTCCCAATCCATATTTTCTGCTCCTAGTCGTGGGCGAAGGTCCGGATGTCATGGCGCAGATGGAAGCTATTGTCGTGCCAAACTCTGCCTTCTTTGGCGATGTCTCGTAACTCCCGCGTGAAGCATCCCCAGTGATGATTGGGCTGTGCCGCTAACTCTCTGTACTCTGCTCGCGACTCGCCGGCGCGCCGCCACGGGCGAGTTACTGGCGCGGAGGCATAAGCGGTAAAGGAAGGAATACGTTAGAGGTCCAACTTATAACACGACTCTAAAGCACGATCTCGAGTGAGAAGAATGGAAACCAATCCTAAATATCCTATAGCCTCCAGTTATTGGTGTGGTGCGCAACACACCGATAATCAAGACTCTACTAGATACGGTCAGTAGACATTTTCCGAGGATTAATCGCTCGATACCACTTTTGTCACGACCGTTCGGGGCGTGGTAGTGCCTTACCCGCACCCAGTAGTCATACATCGAGTAATCGTGGAATATAAAACAACGAATATAAAAGCAAGATAAATGGACGCAGCTTATTTGAAGAAAAGTTGCCTTTCGGCATATATATATAAATACCCAAAATGAGCGATTCATCCCAACTTTACAACAGACTACGGACTTAAGAGTTTAAAACAACAATGGCGGGACGGGGCCGCCATACCCCTGAATGCAAATACCTACAACGAAAGGGGACCATACCAAAATGCTAAGCATCCGGAGAAACGGAGCTTTTCCAACGCTGAAACGGTGATCCTAAGAACGGGGATCAACAGTAGGAGTACCTCTACCTGCGGCATGACGCGGCCCCGAAGGAGTCGATAACAGGTACCAAGTATGTGAAACTGTAAAGTACTTTAAATGAAATCAAAGTATTTAAAACCATGTAAAACAAACAATTAGTTCAATGTGCACAAAGTGCCATGTCACAAACAAGAACAATAATAGGTAAACTGTAACAGGTCTTTCCTAGGCTGCGAATGATCGAAGCAAGGCCAATCGCCCATAGTATCATTATGCATGCCTAACCCTGGACTCGCGATCCGCATGGGTCACATGTAGACCGCGTGAGGTATTCCTCGCATCGGGGGTAGCTAACCCCCGGTACCCGCCTGGACTCCCGCAGTCCGCATAGTCTCAATAGACCGCATAGTCACACATACCGAATAGGGCATCCCCCGCATCGGGCTAATACACCCGGAATGATCAATCCTGGAGCATACCGCTGCTCCGCATAGTCACACAGACCGCATAGGCCGTATAGACCCGCATCAAGGGTGGCAAGCCCTCGGTATAATAAGTCAAGGGGGTATGTGATATAATAACAGTACAACGGGCTTAACGTCTAACAACGTAAGCACAACAAGAGTAACATCACAAGACACTAACACACGTAGTATCATAACATGGGTACTTATCAAACCAGCAGAAAGGTATCACAAGGCCAATACCAGCAAAACATAGACAAGATAACCACACAAGGTACTTTAATGTTTACGTTAACAACACCAAGTTCTATCTCCAAAGTACTACATACATTAATTCTTTAAGAGGTTCATTTCTTTTATAAAGGTCACCCGATACCCGTAGTAATAGAGTGACTAACATTTTTAAGTAAACGTAACACTTTTTTTTATAAATCAAGTAACAACATTCTTTTCTAAACGTTCAAGTTTGCCTAATTTTAGATGCTCAAGTTTCTCATTTTCGAAAGGTTCCGTAGTTCATAGTCTTAATCACTTAATGATATAATTCTCCTTTAAAAAGATTTGAGAAACATATGCCTTATATGTGAGTAGGTTTGTTCATAATCAATCTTATTTAAGCAGCCATGATCTAGGAAATGTAATATAATTTTGTCTCGTCTTAGCTTCTATGCAGATGGAGGTTTCTACTGGTTTTAATAATACTTCGTTATTCAATACATTTTCCTTTATTAACGCTGCAGTGGTTTGTCGATACTCATTCTGATTTCCGGAATCAGTTAAAACATTATTCCTTTTAAAACCCAAGTACTCATTACTCACGAATGAGGTTTCACACAAATTTCATATAATTTCATTTAAGTCAAGTCTCTTATCCTTTAAGATTAAGTCTCTTAACTTCTAAAAATCAGTAAACCATTCTTTTTATCCCTTTTAAGACGTTATACCTAACTTCCCATAAAGCTAGTATAACTCTTATGTTTTCAAACCAAGTATTACTCTTCTTTTAAAAAGGTTTCTTAATTCTTTTGAAATACTTTCAAGATTCTTATTATTCAGGCTTAAGTCAAAAGACATTGCCGTAGTTATTATTCAGTTCACACACGTACGTCTACCGTACTATATATTTTCTTGTAAAATACTTCCAGATTCTTATTATTCAGGCTTAAGTCAAAAGACATTGCCGTAGTTATTATTCAGGCTTAAGTCAAAAGACATTGTCGTAGTTATTATTCAGTTCACACACGTACGTCTACCGTACTATATATATATTTAAAATATCATGCTCAAGAGTATAGGAAGAATCACATACCTTCTCGGCGAAATCCACCTGCAAAGTCGAATATGTCGCGCGCAGAGAATCGACCTATAACAGTCAAATACGTCTATCAACGTCTAGAATGTACTGTATAAAGCTCTAAGCAGAGGGTTCTCTATTCTATGGAAATTTGGGCAGCACTTCCCTGCAGTAAACTATACGATCTCGTAAATACAAATCTATGTGAGTTCATTTCAATTATTCTTATTTAATTCCCTTATACGTTGATAACAGTTCATTTCTTTTCTTCAATATCCTTGAAGTATTTAATACTTATTCCTATACTTCTACAGTATGTAAATTCTAATTACAAAAGGAGGATAAGGTTTATTTACCTCGATAAGCCCAATATTATCCAAGTATAAACGTCGATCCTAAGCGAGGTTTAGCTCTACTCCGCACGCTCCAATGCGCTCCAGAACCCTTAGAAGTTGCTACACACTTCTACTTACTACTTCAATCAACAATGAAGTTTCTCTTAGGGTTTCGTTTGTGACTAAGGAAGTATAGCTAGTATTTGGGCTTTTAGTATAGAGGGGACTTTGGAAATACTACAAAGTATAAGGGCTAAAGTATTTTGCCATAGCAACAATACTTGAAGAGTATTTTCTACTAAGGGAGGGGGGGTGTTTCGGCTACGGCTTGCTTTGGGGGCTCTCGGCGAGCCACTAAGGCTAGAGGAGGTGTTGGACGAAAATACTATAAGAGAGGGGAGGGAATTTCAAGACTTGGAGAATGAGTTGTGGATGAAGAACTCTTCATCTAAAGGGGGGTATTTATAGGTCAAGCAAAGGCCAACCAATGGCCAAGATGATGCCAAGTGCAAGGCAAGTGTAGGGTGAGGATTTAGGCAAGTGTCCATTCTATCTACTACACAAAAATATCCTACCAACTCCTTGACAAAAAGGCCACCCAATCGTCAAATTCCGCCAACGTCCCCAATGAGAGGGTGACAAGTGTCGCCCTCGTTGGTCCAAAATGTTTCATCTCTCGGAAAAATCCGCAAAATTAGAAATGACATAGCGTAATTTACCCTACGCGAGTTGTGTAAAGCGTTTAGTCGGAAAAGCGATTCTTTTGGTACTTGTGCACAAAAATAAAGCGTCCAAGCCAACTTTAAAGTTCAAATTTTCTACGTCGTCCCACGTACAAACTCGAAATACGGTATAACGGCCCGAAGAAATCAGTCTGGCCCAGTACGAATATGGAACAAATAACGTCTGATGCGGATCATAATTGTACAAAAGAATGACAGGGACAAGTATAAAGAGTACATACCAGATCCTGCCGTGTCATTACCACTTATGAACTTAATCGTACCTTATTGTCTTTTCCCATTTTCAATAAAAGTTATAGTCACATTCTTAGGTACATGATTTTGGAAAAATCATTAAGTTCATTACCATAAGACTTACTTATCTTTCATAACATAATTCGGCCCTTTATGGAGGGCGCGTATACTACCCGCCCAATCTAGGGCGCGATCAAGTCACACAAATATCAAAGCGTGCGTGGAATCCCCGTCACTGCCGACTATAAGTGTAAATATAACCATGTGACGCTCCATGGCATCCCACCTTTGTCGGCGTGCATATACACAACACATATATATATCTCACCGTGGAATCCCACATCACTGCCGACAGCCGTAGATGTAACATATAACCCTGTGTCGCGCCCGTGGCATCCCACCTCACTGTCGGCGTACACATATACAACATATATATATATATATATATATATATAACGCGGCCGCATGCCGGAATCCCACATCGTATAAGCTTGGCCATAACGTGCCCTCGACATCCTCATCGTGAGTGCGGTCTTCATGGGAGCTAGCCCATGGAGTAATAATATAACATGCCCCGGAATCCTCATCGTGGGTACATGTCTTCATGGGAGCTAGCCCGTGGAGTAAAATATAACATGGTCGCATGCCCCGGAATCCCACATCGTATAAGCATGGCCATGGAGTAATAAAGCGCGGGCATCTAACCCGCACCTGGCTGCATGCCCCGACATCCCTCATCGTATAAGCATGGCCAAGATCAATCACAATGGAAGCATACGTGGAATCCCCGTCTGCGATGCGTCGATAAAATGTCCGCATCTAACGCGTCTGGTCACGTGCCGGAATCTCGCATCGTATAAGCGTGTCGGATCAATCATGATGAAATCATACGTGGAATCCTGTCGCTAAGTGCGTCAAGTAAACTTATAACGACGATCGGCCCTCCAACCGGTAGTCACGACAACGTAACATATAATACTTGCACTTAAAGCTATCACAAGCAAACACAGAAAGTTCATTAAACCTTTAGACTTCCATTTTATAAACTCATGGCACCGCTTCTCACATAAAAATCCGGGAATTTAACCCCAAGTACTACGCACCTCTAGTCTTTTAGAAAGACTCTTTTTCAAATAAAACTTCCAAGATACTAACAACCGTAGTATCAAGTCATATCTACCTTCAAGACAAGTCACAATACCTTTTTAGAAATACAATTACCGGCTTCTAAATCAAGTGACTTCTTTTATAATAAAACCTTAGGCAATTGATGCCTTAAAAATCAAATCGCCTTTTCATTAAATCGAGTCATTATCTTTTCATAAAGCAAATATAACCAACTTCCCATAAAGCCGTTATAATCCTTTATGTTCTGGACAAATTCATTCCTTTTATCACCAAGAGACTTATACTTTCAAAATACTTCAAGTCTCTTAACTTTTAAGAAAACAAGTCTTTCCAAATCGAGTATTCTATACTTGTAAATCAATTCATTTCTTCCTTTAAGAATCAAGTCTCCTAACTTGAAAAATAAAGTCTCTTAACCTTATGAATTTGAGATCCATAGCCTTAAAACTTCATACGTAAATTCTTATAAGTTAAGTAACATATACTTGGTGCGTTGTGAATAAGTTATACTTAATTATAACGATCTTATTCAAGTAGCCATGATCTAGAAAATGTAATACAATTTTGTCTTATCTTAGCTTCTATGCAGATGGAGAATTCTACTCATTTTAACATAATTGATTGTCATTACACTTTCCTTTATTAACGCTGCAATGGCTTGCTCGCTACTTATTTTCTTTCGTGCCATAGATTAGCCAAGTCAACTTGGCTCCAAAGTACCTCCTAACGACTCTTACCAACATCCCCCATAAGACTCGGTAAGGACCTAGGATAACTTTGACATAAACTTTACATAGAGTAAAACACACAACTACCTCTTAACTTCTAAGAGTAGAAGGAAACAAGAAATAATACCACATTTATATTCCATACATAGAATCATGCCAAAGGAATGAAGAGGTTCACATACCTCGCGACAATTATCGACAAGTAGCAAAATGCTCCAAAGTACTTCAACCTTGATAGCTATTCCATCCTTCAAGTAGGATACGCTATACTTAGTACTTCAACCTATAATGGTCACAATACACCCATTAACCTCTTACTTCAAACGTAGAATATTCCAAGTGCTAAGTCACTAAATTCTATGGAAAATCGGACAACACCTCATTTGTTTCTACTTACTTTGCCACCTTTTTCAATGCCGAATACAATAACCAAACACGCCACATTTAAGGCCCAAACGATGCAATCAACAATAGGGGATTACACACCTACTAGACGTGTAAAATTCCGCCCCACAATAGATATCAAATTAATACAACTTACTAGACCAATTCGGCTAACTTGAAGTACTACAACATCAATTCTTATCCAATTTCCATTTCAATCCAAGTTATTAGCCTAACATGATATCAAGTTGCAATCGATTATAACTACTATAATCTCCAAGTAATTAACATGTGACGATTCTAATAAACGACTAAATTGTAATCCAACTTCACAAGGCTTACATTACATTTCGGATTCTAAGGCTACAAGCAATCCATAATACTTATAAACTTCAACACATACACTTCATGCTAGAAACATGTAAAGCTAACAACAATATAAATAATCTTGTAACACGTTTAAGGGACAATATTATACCTTAACGAATCTTAATCCAGCTCCAAGTCCGAAGTCGCTCCTTAGCAACTTAGAGCCTCTTCAAGACGCTTCAATCCGCTAGTTGAGACCCTTAGAACAACACCAACAAATTTCCTTCAAACTTCCAAACAAAACCTAGAAAGACAACTAGGTTTCGCTTTGCGACTAACCCGAAAACTATCTTTTTCCGAGATTTTTCTATTGAGATATGCTTACAATACACTCAAGAACCTTGGTTTAAAGTGTGGAGCTTAAAGAACAAGAAACAAAAATTTTTGCTTTTCAAAAAGCTTGAACCCGAGAGTTATGTCTCATGTTCATCCAATTTTATTGAAATTTTGGCTAAGTGTGGAACTTGTCTCACTACTAGTAGTATTATATAGTGCAATGGAGGGTCAAGATGCAACCAAATGGGTGGTTTGGATGAGCTCTTATCAAATATCAAGCCTTGTGGGTCCTATTGACCAAGTCAAATATCTCAAGCTCTACTACTTGCAAGACTTGTCTTCCTAACAAGGGTCAAATGACCCTTGTGCCCATGTATTTCGTCCAAGACATCAATAAGGGGGTGACACGTGTCGCCCTCCCATTAAATCCTGATATTACGTTTTCCGACAATTCCATAATTCCGATAAATTTTTACAAGTCTCAAATCTTAACACTCGTGAGTTCTTACGTACGTTCTTACAACATGTCCTGCACAAACGGGGTGTAACACTGAGTAAGGAGACTGTGCAAATTGAAAAGAGCACACCATCTGACCCGCAGACTCCTCTAGATGTGGGTACTTGTAGGAGTTTTAAAGAAGATCTTTTCCTCGCATCACGTTGCATAAACTTTGAGCGCGGTGAACATAGCCAAATTGAGAACCCTGCTTTGGCTTCTAACAACAAGGAAGAAGGATGGAAAGAAGTTATTTCAAAAAAGAATATCAGTTTGGCGAGAAATGCGAAGCGCGAGGGTTGCTACTAAATCCTCCATTGTTTCCTAATGAAAATTCTTTGTTGGAATGTCCGAGGTCTTTGCGGACAGAGGGATAGGGCAGCCACACAAACTCTTGTGTGTAGGCTTGCAAAACAGCATGATGTGGCATTGGTCTGCCTAATAGAAACTAAATTCAACCGAATGCGGATGGACTCCTTTACTTCTCATAGATTCCTTGCTTGGAAATTTTTCTCCAACATAGATTTCATTGATGGCGGTAGAATGCTAGTACTATGGGACCCCTCCAGAGTTAGTTGTGATGTGCTTGGTATGGACTCTCAACATATCCATGTCCAAGCATGTTGTAACATTTCTCAAGTGTCCTTTCTTGCTACGTTTGTGTATCCGGTCTATAACATTCCGGAATGAAGGAAACTTTGGCACCATCTCACCCACTTGGGCATGGGTATTGTCATGCCTTGGATGATCATTGGAGACTTTAATACTTATTGCTACCCTCAGGACAAGGCCGGTGGTCCTCCACTCACGCCTTATGCACTTAGGGACCTCGGGGAATTCAGAATTGCTCACGGACTTGATGACACTCCTTCTAAGGGGTCCTTCTACACTTGGACGAATGACTCAATTTGGTCCAAGCTAGATAGGGTGTTAATGAATCATCATTGGAGTGACTTGAACCTAGAATACTCAGCCAAATTTTTGCCTATGGAACCAGTCTCGGACCATTGCCCCGTGATTGCTTCGGTAATCGCATCTTGTGGTATTGGGAAACGACATTTCAAGTTTATGAATATGTGGTTCTCATACCCAGTCTTTGAGAACATCCTAACTTCATGATGGAGACAACGTGTCTTTGGAACTGCCCAATTCACATTGGTCACAAAATTGAAGTCGTTAAAGAAGCCATTACGGGATTTTAACTCTAGTGAATTCGGGAGTATTGAACAAAGAGCAAATGCGGCTAACATGGAATTTAAGGAGGCTATAAATGAGCATATGGAGAATCCCTTTGATGAAGACTTAAAAGCCAAGGTCAAGTCCTTAAGATCTAAAGCCAATTACCTCCTTGAATCCGAGAGACACTTCTTAAGACAAAAGGAGAGGCAAAAACATTTGATTGGAAGTGATAGGTGCTCCAAATACTTCCATAGTTTGATCAAGAGAAGCAATGTTAAGAACTCGATTACTTATCTTGTAAAAGACAACGACAATACCACAACATCTCCCGGTGAAGTAATAGGCATGCTGGTTGAGTTCTATAAATGACTTTTTGGCTCATCTCGACCCGTAACAAGCATCGACCTTGCGGTACTTGATTGTGGTCCGAAGCTAGGGGAGGAGGATGGCTCATTCCTCTTACATCCTGTCTCCCCAAAGGAGGTTTGGGATGCTCTATCCGATATTGGCAATGACAAAGCACCTGGCCCAGATGGTTTTTCAGCCGCCTTCTTCAAGAAAAGATGGAAGGATGTGGGACATGATGTTGCAAGGAGTATACAAGAATTTTTCGCTTCCGGGGTGCTCTTGAAGCAAGTGAACCATACAATACTCACCCTTCTACCCAAAACAGATCGGGACCCCAAGGTGAGTGACTTTAGACCTATTGGATTGACAAATGTGGTATACAAGATCATTACTAAGATCCTAGCTAACCGGATGGCAAGGTTTCTTCCTACATTAGTTGATAAATGCCAAGGTGCTTTTGTGAAAGAAAGAAACATGGTTGAAAATGTCTTCATTGCCCAAGAACTCGTGAGAGGCTATAATAGAACTAGAGTATCGCCAAGGTGTATGCTCATGGTGGATCTTTGGAAAGCTTTTGACACAGTCTCCTGGAATTTCCTTGAATCGGTACTAATAGGTCTCAAGTTCCCGGACAGATTTGTAAGATGGATTATGGAATGTGTAATCTCAACTTCTTTCTCGCTTTCAACCAATGGAGAGTTGCATGGCTACTTTACGGGTAAACGCGGCTTGAGGCAAGGTGATCCTATGCTCTTTATCCTTTGCATTGAATACCTATCCAGATTGCTCAAGCTTAAAACTTCGGATAGAACCTTTTCTTTTCATCCAAAGTGCAAAAGACTAGGCATCTCTCACATTGCCTTTGCGGATGATCTCATGCTTTTTGTCAAAGGGGATTTATCTTCGGTTGGTGTCCTTATGGATTGTCTTGAAGATTTGGAGGCGGCTTCTGGCCTCACACTTAACCCGTCAAAATCTTCCATCTACATTGCGGGAGTGCAAGATTCTATCCGCGACTTGATCTTGGCAAGAGTTGGCTGCCCTTTAGGAGTCTTTCCCGTGCGGTACCAAGGGGTCCCTTTGTCTCCAATCTCTGTCTCTGTGGATCAGTTTGCCCCTTTCACTAGTGCAATCTCGGGTTACATTCAGAAATGGGGACACCACTGTTATACCCCGTATTTCCAGAGTATGTATGTGAGGGCGTACGTACAAAAGTTTAAGCCTTAAAGTAGACTAAGGGACGAAATTTTGTGCACAACTAGCAAAAAGAATCGTTTTCCGACGAAACGTTTTCCAAACTTTGCGAAGGGAAAATTCCGGCTATGTCATTTATAATTTTTGCGTATTTTTCCGAGAGATGAAATATTTTGGACCAACGAGAGGGCGACACTTGGCCCTCAAGTGGACGGCAATCCATGGGCTCCATTGGCACGTTTTTTTAATGTTTCATGCCTTAAACATTTGGTCAATGTTTGGCTAGATATTTTGTGTAGTAGATGAGCAAGTGGGGCCCACAAACACATGTCCAAATCTTCACCCTACACTTGCCCACCACTTGTCTTGATCTTGGCCATTGGTTGGCCTATAAATACCCCTCAATGCAAGACTAAATCTTCATCCACAAATCATTTTCCAAGTATAAAACTCTCTCCCCTTAAGTGTAGAATTCGTCAGGCTCCTCCTTTGTGAGGCCTTGGCAGAAGTATACCCCCTTGCCTAGTAGTTTTCGTAAAATACCCCCTTGGTAGAAAAGTATTCTCCAAATATTGTTACTATTCCAAAATACCTTGGCCCAAATACCTTGTAGTATTCCAAGGTTACGCCTATACTAAAAGCCCAGAAATACTATTATACTTCCTTTAGCCACTAAACGAAACCCTAAGGAAATCTTCATAGCGAGTTGAAGTATTAAGAAGAAGTTGTGTATAACTTCTAAGGGTTGTTTGGAGCGGGTTGGAGCACCCAGATTAGGAGCTAAACGTTGCTCAGGACCGACATTTAAACTTGGATAATTTTGGGCTTATCGAGGTAAATACTCTTGTCCTTCTATTGTAATTGGAAATTACATACTGTAGTTGTATAGAAGTAAGTATAAGATATATAGAAGGATGGTATATAAGAAGAGAATTGAATTGATATCACATCAGAAGAATATTAAAGAAGAAGACTGAACTGTACTTATATAGGACTGTATTTACAGTAAACTTGTGTAGTTTGGCGGGTAGGGTAGTGCTGCCCAATTTTTCGTAGAATAAGGAATTTGTATCTAGAATTATTCTGCAGAGTAGTCTAGACGTTGATAGACTTGTATGACCGTTATAGGTTGAAGTACTGCAAGTAGCGTATTCTACTCGAAGGGTGGAAAGGGCTAGCCGGATTCTGATGCTTTGGAGCTATTTGCTTATAGTCGATAATCGCGAGGTATGTGATTCTTCCTATACTCTTGAGCATGATATTTTAAAAGTATATATATATATATATATATATAGTATGAACATCGTGTGTTAAGCGAGCGTAGTTTCTGCAATGTCTTTTGACTTAAGAAATTTGAATAATAAGAATCTTGAAGTATTTCAAAAGAATTAAGAATCGTTTTTGAAAGAAGAGTAATACTTGATTTTAAAAGCTTAAGAGTTATACTAGCTTTATGGGAAGTTAGGTATAACGACTTAAGAAAGATAAAAGAATGATTTATTGATTTTAGAAGTTAAGAGACTTAATATTAAAAGATAAGAGACTTGACTTAATTGAATTGATATGAAAGTTGTTAAGAAGTGTGACACCTCATTCGTGAGTAATAAGTACTTGGTTTTTAAAGAATAATGTTTACTGATTTTGGAAATGAGAATAAGTAAGGAACTTGATTTCTAAAAGAGACTTGAGGAAACTGAAGAGTTTTTGGTTTAAAAGAAAGGCATTGTTTTGTCTTAAATTGGTTTAAAACATAAAGTGTTATAACAGCTTTATGGGAAGTTAGTTATAACGACCTTATGAAAACAAAAGAATGGTTTTATCAGTGGTTTTAAAGTGGTAACTTGACTTTAAAGGAGAAGTGTTTTGGTCTAAAAAGAAGGCATGGTATTGTCTTAATTTTGGTGTAAAAAGGAAAGTACGGAAGTTGTTTTGGTTTACTTAAAAATGTTAGTCACTCTATTTTTACAATACGGGCATCGGGTGATCTTCGTAAAAGAAATGGATCTTTTAAAAAGAATTTAACGTACGTAGTACTTTGGGGTTAAAACCTGGACTTTGGCATAAAATGAAAGTACCTTGGGTTGTGTGTAACTTGCCTATGTTTGGGTGTGATAGCCTTGTCGTGCTAGCATTGTATTTCTATACCACCGCGTCTCTCAATGGAGGGCCGGCTGATTTGTTATGATATTACTTGGGCGTCTGGCGGTGTGGAGAATTCCACGCAGTACACCTCGTTGATAGTGTTATTCCATGGACTAGCTCTCCATGAGGTTTCTTACTGATTCGGCCTTGGTATATGGTGCTCGGCTTTCGTACTTGCCCCGTCTCGTGGCTGATTCGGCCTTGGTACCTGGTAGTTAGCCCTCGCACTTGCCCCATTCAGTTTAGTGGCGAAGTCTCGTGATACGGCCTTGGTATCTGGTAGTTAGCCCTCGTACTTGCCGGTCGGCCTCGTGACCACGGCCTTGGTATCTGGTAGTCGGCTTCGTGCTTGCCCGTGTCGGCCGTGGAGGAGTCTCGTGATCTGACGCCGGTATCTGGTAGTTAGCCTCGTACTTGCCGGTCACGCGTGACCACGGCGCAGTATCTGGTAGTCGGCTTTCGTACTTGCCGTGTCGGCTCGTGGTTTGATTGTATAGTATTGTTAGTCGACTTTGGTATCCGGTAGTTGGCTTCGCACTTGCCCGGTCGATTGATGATCGACTTTGGTATCGGTAGTTAGCCTTCGTACTTGCCGTATGGTTTTATGACTCGTAGGACTTGGTGTTTATATGTACTCGCGGTGTTATTATATCATAGGCCGTGATGGGAAGGTATTCCACGCATGATTGATGTTGAGGCGTGAGACCCATAGTTATATTTGAGTGATGACTTTGAGGCGTGAGTCCACGACTTACATGATTGTTTATTTATTATGGTGTAGTTGGTTATCATACATGTCTCCGCTTTATATAGCGATATGATTTTATTTACGTATTTTTGATTTCACATACTTGGTACTGTTATGCGACCTCCTTGGGCTGCGTTCATCTGCGCGGTAGAGTACACGATCGTTGATCCTCGCTCATAGGATCACGATTCGTGTCGGAAGCTCCGTTTCTCGGAGGCTTATCTTTTGGTATAGTCCCTGTCATCTGTAGGTACTTGTACATTCGGGGTATGGCGAGGCCTGTCGTCATGTTGTATAAAAACTCTTAGAGGTTTGTAATGCTTCTTTGTGGCGAGTTTGTAAAAAGGATTAAAGCTGTTCGGTTTGAAAGATTTGTATATATATTATTGAAAGGTGACCGTTTGGTTATCTGTTCTTATCATATATCTTGTTTCATTTTAAGTTTTTATTTCCGCTGATTTTCTCGATGTTGTATCACTAGGGTGCCGGGGTAAGGCACGATCACGCCCGGATCGGGTCGTGACAAAAGTGGTATCGAGCGATTAATCCTCGGAAAGTGTCTCTGAACCGTGTCTAGTAAGTCTTGATTATCGATGTGTTGTGCACCACATCTATAATCGAGAGCTGCGAGACATTTAGGATTAGTTTCCATCTTCTCATTACGAGATCGTGCCTTAGAAAGTGTGTTATAAGTTGGACCCTCCGACGCATTTCGTTTTACGATTATGCCTCGCGCGTGCAACCCGAGATGGGCAAAAGCGAGAAGCTGGTAGGATACTGAGAGTGCGAAGCGCGAGCCCGATCATTACCCGAGATAGTGCTTGACGGCGAGTTTTGCGGCGCCGCCCGGCCTCGATAGAGTTTAGAAGCGCGCGATGGCTGCGATACCACAAGATCGAGCCTCGGTCCACGGCTGGAGCGAGAAGAGATGGGTACAAGGAGATGGCCCGATTATTGGCGGAGATAGTGGCAAGGCACGAGGATAAGCTGGATCTGGCGGTCCGATCGCAGACTACCCATAATTCACGAGGCGGATAGTTTGAGGCTGCGGGACTTTCCGAGTTGCGACCGCGGTGTTTTATGGATCGAGGCACGAGGATGATCGCGAGAGTTCATCGACGATTCTGACCGGACCATGAGTGATCAAGGCTTGGAGACCGAGTCGGTGGTCTTAGGTTCACATCACCGCGTGATCTGCGATCGTAGTTTGATTCGTGGGAGTTGTCGGGGTAGCATGCGCCTCGGCTATTTGGGGACGAGTTCTCGGAGGCATTTCTTGCACATTTCTTGCCTCGCGAGCGAGGAGGGCTCGGGCGCAGATTTTTGGTATTGAGGCGAGCGGGCGTGCGGTTCGTGAAGTACAATGTGAGTTCGACTCATTGGCTCGGTATGTCCCGCGTTAGTAGCAAGTATGGAGGGCGAGTGCACCGCTATGTCACGAGGCTCGGCGATTATTTGGCGAGAGAGTTGCGCGGGTGTAGCTCTTCACGGGCATGGACATTGCCGCGTGCGAGCTTATGCACTTGGGTGTGAGGCGAGAGGTCGGCGGAATGACCAAGATCTGCAGAAGAGGGCCAGAACAGCAGGTTCCTTCGATAACTTTCGAGGCGGACCGCCTCGGCCGAGCTAATTATGTACCTCGCCCGATCTGGTGGTCCTCCACGATTCGGTCGAGGCAGTCGTGGCTCGTGTTTGAGTTTTCAGCGGAGTAGGAATGCTCGCCAGATAAGGTCACCCTTGTCTCAGTGTGGCCGTTGTGGAAAACTTCATAAGGGAGAATGTCATACTAATTTGGGAGATTGTTATGCTTGCGGCCAACAGGGCCATTTGGCGAGAGGCGTCAGGCCGAGTAGCTGGTAGGATAGCACAACTCTGAGATCGATTGCGGGTTCTTCACCTTCCATAGCTAGGCAGGATGCTCATACACCGGCAGCCACAGAGGTCGCGGTAGAAGTTCCCAGTTTTAGCGGTCCTTTGAACCGCCTATCTTTTCAGGTATGTCCTTAACCCTCTAGAGTTTAGCATGCGTGATGCGATGATTATATATTGAGTACTATGTACAGATAGCATTGTGTATATTGTGGTTTAGAGACATGGTTAGTTGAAAGAATAAGTATGGGGACAGGGAAGGTATGAACCTTAGAATATTACACGTTGAGACCTTAGATGTAAGGCCGACTTGAATAAAAGATTTTACGGTTAGTCTTTGTCAAATACTTGGTATGCGTATAAATGTATTGTGGGATAATTCCATGGGTTGTGTAAGATGAAAGTGGTAGCCTTCAGGACTTGGATAGGTAAGATTGTTCCGGATCAAGGGAACAAGTGTTTGGCGCGATAGCGAGTCGGGTTAATCTGGTGCAGGTCAACCGCGGCTTTGTATTAATGGTGGTCAGTTCGAGGTGGTCCCGCCAGGTGGTAGGGTCACGAGGGTGCTAGGCCCAAGTTTAGATGACCATCGTATGAGTTCGTGGATATGTTCGACCAGAATCGGATCGTGAAGGCCGGGAATGGCCTTAAAGAAGATCGAGGCTAGTAAGATGACCAAGTTTGGAGATAGTGGCTCCAGAAATTTTGGGAACTGAAGCGATGACTGAAGTATGGTCCGTATACTAGAAAGAGTTCAAGTGTTCGAGAAGGGTACGACGAGTAAGGAAAGAAGTAAACATGTGCTGAGAGAATAAAAACGATCAGTACTTTGTGAAGTAAAGGTGTGATGGGAATATCTTTTAGACCGGGGGTGGAAGCTTTTGTAATGCTAGAAGTGATTCCTCATTGACTTGGGTTAAGTAATTGCGCGTGTGTTATTTTGTGGCCAGGTGTGGCATTGACAACTTGTTAAGAGGAACTTATCGTTATCCGTCTTGAGAAGGAACATTCGGGACGAATGTTTCTAAGGAGGGGAGAATGTTATACCCCGTATTTCCAGAGTATGTACGTGAGGGCGTACGTACAAAATTTTAAGCCTTAAAGTAGACTAAGGGATGAAATTTTGTGCACAACTAGCAAAAAGAATCGTTTTCCGACGAAACGTTTTCCAAACTTTGCGAAGGGAAAATTCCGGCTATGTCATTTATAATTTTTGCGGATTTTTCCGAGAGATGAAATATTTTGGACCAACGAGAGGGCGACACTTGGCCCTCAAGTGGACGGCAATCCATGGGCTCCATTGGCACGTTTTTTTAATGTTTCATGCCTTAAACATTTGGTCAATGTTTGGCTAGATAATTTGTGTAGTAGATGAGCAAGTGGGGCCCACAAACACATGTCCAAATCTTCACCCTACACTTGCCCACCACTTGTCTTGATCTTGGCCAATGGTTGGCCTATAAATACCCCTCAAATGCAAGACTAAATCTTCATCCACAAATCATTTTCCAAGTCTAAAAACTCTCTCCCCCTTAAGTGTAGAATTCGTCCAAGGCTCCCCTCCCCCGTGGTGAGGCCTTGGCGAGTATACCACTTGCCTAGTAGTTTTCGTAAAATACCCCCCCCCCTTGGTAGAAAAGTATTCTCCAAGTATTGTTACTATTCCAAAATACCTTGGCCCAAATACCTTGTAGTATTCCAAGGTTACGCCTATACTAAAAGTCCAGAAATACTATTATACTTCCTTTAGCCACTAAACGAAACCCTAAGGAAATCTTCATAGCGAGTTGAAGTATTAAGAAGAAGTTGTGTAGAACTTCTAAGGGTTGTTTGGAGCGGGTTGGAGCACCCAGATTAGGAGCTAAACGTTGCTCAGGACCGACATTTAAACTTGGATAATTTTGGGCTTATCGAGGTAAATACTCTTGTCCTTCTATTGTAATTGGAAATTACATACTGTAGTTGTATAGAAGTAAGTATAAGATATATAGAAGGATGGTATATAAGAAGAGAATTGAATTGATATCACATCAGAAGAATATTAAAGAAGAAGACTGAACTGTACTTACATAGGACTGTATTTACAGTAAACTTGTGTAGTTTGGCGGGTAGGGTAGTGCTGCCCAATTTTCCGTAGACTAAGGAATCTGTATCTAGAATTATTCTGCAGATTAGTCTAGACGTTGATAGACTTGTATGACCGTTATAGGTTGAAGTACTGCAAGTAGCGTATTCTACTCGAAGGGTGGAAAGGGCTAGCCGGATTCTGATGCTTTGGAGCTATTTGCTTATAGTCGATAATCGTCGCGAGGTATGTGATTCTTCCTATACTCTTGAGCATGATATTTTAAAAGTATATATATATATATATATATATAGTACGGTAGACGTACGTGTGTTAACTGAATGTAGTTTTACGGCAATGTCTTTTGACTTAAGCCTGAATAATAAGAATCTTGAAGTATTTCAAAAGAATTAAGAATCGTTTTTTAAAGAAGAGTAATACTTGGTTTTAAAAGCTTAAGAGTTATACTAGCTTTATGGGAAGTTAGGTATAACGACTTAAGAAAGATAAAAGAATGATTTATTGATTTTAGAAGTTAAGAGACTTAATCTGAAAAGATAAGAGACTTGACTTAATTGAATTGATATGAAAGTTGTTAAGAAGTGTGACACCTCATTCGTGAGTAATAAGTACTTGGTTTTTAAAGAATAATGTTTCTTGATTTGAAATGAGAATAAGTAAGGAACTTGATTTCTAAAAGAGACTTGAGGAAAGCGAAGAGTTTTGGTTTAAAAGAAAGGCATTGTTTTGTCTTAAATTGGTTTAAAACATAAAGTGTTATAACAGCTTTATGGGAAGTTAGTTATAACGACCTTATGAAAACAAAAGAATGGTTTTATCAGTGGTTTTAAAGTGGTAACTTGACTTTAAAGGAGAAGTGTTTTGGTCTAAAAAGAAGGCATGTTATTGTCTTAATTTTGGTGTAAAAAGGAAAGTACGGAAGTTGTTTTGGTTTACTTAAAAATGTTAGTCACTCTATTTTTACAATACGGGCATCGGGTGATCTTCGTAAAAGAAATGGATCTTTTAAAAAGAATTTAACGTACGTAGTACTTTGGGGTTAAAACCTGGACTTTGGCATAAAATGAAAGTACCTTGGGTTGTGTGTAACTTGCCTATATTTGCATGTGATAGCCTTGTCGTGCTAGCATTGTATTTCTATACCACCGCGTCTCTCAATGGAGGGCCGGCTGATTTGTTATGATATTACTTGGACGTCTGGCGGTGTGAGAGAATTCCGCAGATGCGCTCGCTGATAGTGTTATTCCATGGACTAGCTCTCCACGAGGTTTCTTCTTGATTCGGCCTTGGTATCGGTGGTGGCTTTCGTACTTGCCCGTCTCGTGGTGATTCGACCTTGGTACAGTAGTTAGCCATCGCGCTTGCCCGTTCGGTTTAGTGGCGAAGTCTCGTGATCTGACGCGGTATCGGTAGTTAGCCCTCGTACTTGCCGGTCGACTCGTGACCCGCCTTGGTATCCGGTAGTCGGCTTCGTACTTGCCCGTGTCGGCCGTGGCGAGTCTCGTGATCTGACCTTGGTATCTGGTAGTTAGCCCTCGTACTTGCCCGGTCGACTCGTGACCACGGCCTTGGTATCGGTAGTCGGCTTCGTACTTGCCGTATCAGCTCGTGGTTTGATTGTATAGTATTGTTAGTACGACTTTGGTATCGGTAGTTGGCTTTACTTGCCCGGTCGATTGATGATCTGGCTTTGGTATCGGTAGTTAGCCGTACTTGCCGTCACGGTTTATGACTCGAGTAGGACTTGGTGTTTATATGTACTCCTTGGTGTTATTATATCATAGGCTGGCGGTGAGGAAGGTATTCCACGGGCATGATTGATGTTGAGGCGTGAGACCCATAGTTATATTTGAGTGATGACTTTGAGGCGTGAGTCACGACTTACATATTTATTTATTTATTATGGATTGTAGTTGGTTATCATACATGTCTCTCTGCTTTATATAGATGCTATGATTTCATTTCTGATATTTTCATTTCACATACTTGGTACTGTTGTGCGACCTCCTTGAGCTGCGTTCATCCGCGGTAGAGGTACACGATCGTTGATCCTCGCTCATAGGATCACGATTCGGTAATGTCGGAAGCTCCGTTTCTCGGAGGCTTATCTTTTAGTATAGTCCACATCCTGTAGGTACTTGTACATTCGGGGTATGGCGGGAGCCACTGTCCGTCATGTTGTATAAAAACTCTTAGAGTGCATAATCTTGTTGTGGCGGGGTTTGTAAAAATGATTAAACTCTTCGGTTTGAAAGATTTGTATATATATTATTGAAAGGTGACCGTTTCGGTTATCCTGTTCTTATCATATATCTTGTTTCATTTTTAAGTTTTTATTTCCGCTGATTTTCTCTGATGTTGTATCACTAGGGTGCCCGGGGTAAGGCACCAGTCACGGGCCCGGGATCGGGTCGTGACAACCACTCACTCTCATATGCGGGTAAATTGGAACTTATCAGATCGGTGGTTCAGGGGGTCGAGAGCTTTTGGTTTCGAACTCTACCCATTAGCTCTTCAGTGCTCAACAAGGTTCGCTCAGCTTGCATCCAGTTCTTATGGGGTGGCAAGCCACCAAGAGTCGCTTGGGATGAAATTTGTGTGCCTCAATCTGAGGGAGGCTTAGGCCTCATGGACATCAAAGTATGGAATCACGCCTTACTCTCTCGGACCATCTGGCAAGCTCACACTAAGGCGGATACATTATGAGTTCAATGGATTAATAGCTACTACTTGAGGAATCAATCCATTTGGGATTATGAGGTACACACTAGAGATTCTCCTTTATTCAAGAAGCTTTGTTGCATCCGTGACACTTTCATAAACATCTTTGGGAATCAAGGAAACAATATTGCCGGCCTAGAGAAGTGTTGCATTAATGGGAGATTTGATTCGGGTCTTGTGTACTACGTCTTGCGTACCCCGAGAGAACATAAGCTTTGGATGTCTCAAATCTGGAAGGGCTACATTCCTCCTAAATTCTCATTCACGGTTTGGCTCACTTGTAGGAAGCGTCTTGCTACTAAAGATACTCTCTCCTTCCTAAACTTAGAAGACAAGACTTGCGGATTCTGCAAGCGTGACAATGAGACAAGGGCTCATCTCTTCTTTTCTTGCACCTTCACTCACAAGATTTGGAAACACATAAAAGATTGGTTGGGAATTAGAAGAGAAATGACAACAATTGAAAGTGCACTCAAGTGGATCAAGAAAGAGCACCGCGGGACTAGCATTCGATCCAAAGCCATCCTACTTGCCTTTTGCATAGTGGTATATGAGATTTGGAGAACAAGGAATGAATTGCTATTTGCGGGCACTAGCTCAACATCGGATGAGGTTGTGGCAAAAGTTAAAACAACAACATATAGAGTTCTTTATGATTTAATCCACTCTTGTAACGTCACCTATGAGTGAACGCCCCTTCCCTCCTTCATTTCTTGCTTTTTGTTCGGTTGAGGATTGAGAACCCTCAATGATTGATTGTAAGTTTCCAGTTTCATAGTAATAAATATTACCATTTACCCAAAAAAAAAAAAGTATCTGCACTAAACTTCTTGAGTTCCCAAAGTTTGTGGATACCTTTTCCCTTCCTTTTTCCTATAAAAAATGGCTCCTTCCATTTCCATAGATTCCAAGACAAACGTGAATTCAGAAACAGAAAACAAGAACAAGGCCATAGTGAAAACTCTTTACAAGGAATTAGCATGAACATGTGGTCGTGACACTAAAAAAGTCACCGGACTTATTGCCGATGACTTAGAATGGTGGTTTCATGGACCACAAAATTGTTACTATATGATGAAATTGCTCACTGGAGAAGTATATAATAACAATAATTCTTTCAAGTTTGAGCCAAGAAGTGTTGATGCTATTGATGATCGTGTGATTGTTGAAGGATGGTGTTACACCTCGTAGTTCCAGGGTGTCACGACCCGAACCCGGGCCCGTGACTGGTGCCTTACCCCGGGCACCCTAGTGATACAACATCAGAGAAAATCAGCGGAAATAAAACATGAACATGAAATAAGAGACAAGATAAATAAACAGGCCAACCAAAGCGATTGCCTTTCATCATATATACATAAATACCGACAGTTATCCTTTTTACAAACCACGCCTGATTACTCTGGACCTCTAAGATTTATACAACAACTATGGCGGGACGGGGCCCGCCATACCACAGAATGTACAAGGACCTACGGACTCGGGGTAACATATCAAAGATAAGCCTCAGAAGAACGGAGCTTCCCGAGCCTGAAATGAGATCCTAACGCGGGGATCGGCGGTAGATGTACTTACTGCGGCGTGAGCGGCCCCGAAGGAGTCGATGCTGACAAGTACCAAGTATGTGAAGCGTAAAATCGTAAATGAAATCTTACTAGCCTATAAAAGCGGGAGAGCGGTATGATAACCAAACTACGATGCACACATATGCGATTATATCAATTCGTGGTCTCACGCCACAACATCAATCCCGCGTGGAGTACCTTCCCGCCATGCGGCGATCATGATATGATAACAACAAGACAACAATCCAAATGGGAGCATACGTGCGCTACGCGTCGTGTCGGTATGTCGAAGGGAACAAATAAGACAACATTCCAAATGGAAGCATACCCGTGCGCTACGCATCGTGTCGATGGAGTCGAAGGAAATAATAAGACAGATTCCAAATGGAAGCATACGTGCGCTACGCATCGTGTCGATGAGTCGAAGGAAATAATAAGACAAAGATTCCAAATGGAAGCATGCGTGCGCTACGCGTCGTGTCGATATGTCCAAGGAAACAATAAGACAACAAGCGGTAATCAAAGTGGAAGCATGCGATGCGCTACGCGTCGTGTCGGTATGTCCAAAGCAATTAACAAAAGTAACACTATCAGCGAGCGTGCGGTGGAATTTATCCGTCACTGCCGGTCACGTCCAAGTAAGTTCTCAACAAGTCAACCGACCCTCCATCGAGAGACGCGGTAGTATAGAAACACAATTCTTGCACAACAAAGGCTATCACAATAAGCATAGGAAAGTTTCACAACAACAAGCATAGGCAAGTTTCACAACAACTCGAAGTACTTTCATTTTATGCCCAAGTTCGGGTTTTAACCCTAAAGTACTACGTACGTTAAATTCCTTTTAAAGAGATCTAATCCTTTTATAAAAGTCACCCGATACCCGTAGTATAAAAATAGAGTGACTTATATATTTTAAGTAAACCAAAACAACTTCCATACTTTCCTTTTTAAAACCAAATTACCACATTAAAACCAATGATAAAACCTTTCTTTTGTTTTCATAAGGTCGTTATAACCAACTTCCCATAAAGCTGTTATAACACCTTATGTTTTAAACCATTTTAAGACAACACAATGCCTTTCTTTTCCCTAAAGTTCCAGTTTGCCTAATTTCAATTACACAAGTCTCTTTTTTGAAAAGTTTCATAGTTCAATGTCTTAATCTCTTTTAAAACAATTGAGTAACATATGCCATAGGCGAGTAGGTTATTCTTGTTCATAATCAATCTTATTAGCAACCCTGATCTAGAAAATGTAATATCATTTTGTCTCATATTAGCTTATGCGGATGGAGGTTTCTCTTGGTTTTAATAATACTTAATTATCAATACATTTTCCTTTATTATTTGCAGTGGTTTGTCGATACACATTCTGATTTCCGAAATCAGTAAAACATTATTCCTTCCAAAAACCAAGTACTCATTACTCACGAATGAGGTTTCACACAAACATCCATATTAAGTCAAGTCTCTTATCTTTTAAGAATAAGTCTCTTAACTTCTAAACCATTAAACCATTCTTTTTGTCTCTCTTAAGATGTTGCACCTAACTTCTCATAAAGCTGGTATAACTCTTATGTTTTCAAACCAAGTATACACTTCTTCCAAAAAGGTTTCTTAATCTTTTAGAATACTTCGAGGTTCTTTATTATCACACATCAAGTCGGTTATAAGTCAAATCAGTTATCTTTTTTAAAAAGAAACCACAAAGCATTTCTCATTTACATAGAGCTGTTATAACACTTTATGTTTAAAAGCAATCAAATACCTTTAACACATGTGCGTCTACCGTACTACATAGTTATACACATATCATTCTAGAACAGATAAGAAGAGGTTCACATACCTCGCGACGATTCTGACTAAAAGCAAAGCGCTCAAGTACCTCAAACCGTCGGCTACACCTTAAGCCAAGCGGACGCCACACGTAGTATTTCAACCTATAGAGGCCACAAGGCGCCTATTAATATCTTTAGATCGGCGTAGAATATTCTCAGAAAATTCGCGCCTCCCCACATGGCAGCGTAAATCTCTCTCTATCGAGGCCGCTACTGACAACCAGGGTTAACACGTCTAACGGACGCGTACAATTCTACTATCTGATAATGCTACACAAGTCTCATGTCTGATCCTATGTAATTCTGATTCATTCTCTTCTTTAAATTCGGGCTTAAGTCGCAAGACATTCTGTAAGTATTATTCAGCTTAAGTCAAAAGACATTGCCGCACAATTATAATGTTCAGTTCTATATATAGTATACTTCAACTATATATTCCTACAACATGTAATTTCCAATTACAATAGAAGGTCAAGAGTGTTTACCTCGATAAGCCCAAAATTATCCGAGTTTATATGTCGATCCTGAGCAAGGTTTAGCTCCTACTCCGTGCGCTCAATCCGATCCAAGAAACCCTGAAGTTCTAAGCAACTTCTACTTATAACTTCAACTAACAATGAAGATTTCCTTAGGGTTTCGTTTAGTGGCTAAAGGAAGTATAATAGTATTTTCTGGGCTTTTGTAAGTGTAACCTTGGGAATACTACAAGGTATTTGGGCCAAGGTATTTGGGCATTATAACACTACTAGGAGAGTATTTCTATACCACAAAAGGGGGGTATTTATACGAGACAACACGGCTAGGGGTACCCTCGGCTAGGAGCACCACAAAGGGGAGGGGAGGCTCTGGACAAGACTCTCAAAGGAGGGGAGAGTTGGACGAACTCAACACTAAAGGGGGAGGGATTTTTAACACTTAGAAAAAGATTTTTGGATGAAGAAAGTTCATCACTTAGAGGGGTATTTATAGGTCAAGCAAAGTCCAACCAATGGCCAAGATCAAGCCAAGTGTTAGGCAAGTGTAGGGCTAGGATCAAGCCATGTGCACCTTATCCATCTACCACACCAACTTGCACAAATATCCTACCTAACCCAAAGCCACCCTTTTCGTCCCATTTTGCCGCCCCTTCCTTCCAATTAGAGGGTGACAAGTGTCGCCCTCTCGTTGGTCCAAAATGTTTCGTCTCTCGGAAAAATCCATAAAAATAATTAATGACATAGCCGGAATTTTCCCTACGAAAGATGTGGAAACGTTTCGTCGGAAAACGACTCTTTTCGGCACTTGTGTACAAATTTCGAAACTAGCTAACTTTAAGGCCCAAATTATAATACGTACGCGCTCACGTACATACTCTGGAAATACGGGGTATAACACAGGGTATGTATATGAGGACGTACGTACGAGAATACGACACAAAAATTGGAAAGGAAGAAAGATGTGATTTTTCGACGGAAAAGTTTCCGGATTTTGTGAAGGAAAAAGGTTCGTTAATGGGAATTTGATTCCCAGATTTGGTATTCAGACTTTTTGGAATATTTGAGAATTATGAAATTTTATTTCCGGAATTGGTCACGTGGGGCCCACGGGAGGAATTTACGGTTTGTGGGGCCCACTTTATTTTTTTCGAGATTTTTGGCATTACGGATATTTTCGGAAGATGAAATATTTTGGACGAGTAGGGGGCGACACGTGTCACACCCGTGGCCCCTATGTAGAAAGTAATGGACAACGGGCGTTTTTGTGGGGGACAAGTGGCAAGCCACTTGTCCCATTCTTGTGGTAGACATGTGGTTGGTAGAATCCAGACCCACATGTCCCCAATCTACACCACACACTTGCCTAGATATTGGCCATTGATTTCTCTATAAATACCCCTTTGTGCAAGACTAATTCTTCATCCACACTTAAGAGTTTCCAAGGCTAAAATAATACTCCCTCCGTTGTAGTTCTCGTCCACCCCCCCACTTTGTGTAGAAAATACTTCAAGTATTGTTGTATTATCCCAAATACCTTAGCCTAGTATTCCTAGTAGTATTCCAAAGTTATTTCAATACTAAGAGCCCGGAAATACTACTTTATTCCAATAGTCGCAAAATGAAGCCCTAGAAAAATCTTCATAGCTTAGATGAAGTGTTAAGAGAAGTTGTTTAGAAACTTCTAAGGGTTGCTTGGAGCGGGTTGGAGCGTAAGGAATTGGAGCTAAACGTTGCTCAGGATCGACTTATAATCTTGGATAATTTTGGGCTTATCGAGGTAATGATCTATGTCCCTCTATTGTAATTGGATATTACATATTGTTGTAGTTTAGAATTGAGTATAAGATATATTGGAAGGATGTTTATAAAGAATTGAACTGTATTTACATTGGACTGTATTTACAGTAGACTTGTAGTATTATTGTGGGGCAGTGTTGTACGTCCGGTTAGGCGTGTAACCCCAGAGTTGTTGGCTTGGTAGCCGCCTTGTTTGAGGAGGAGATTTATGGGGTTACGGGGAGGTCTTTGCCGAATTTTTCCGTAGAATAAGGAACCTTGTACTTAGAATTATTCTACGAAGAGATCGAGAAATTGATAGACGTTTTGTGGCCTTTATAGGTTGAGATACTACGAGTAACGTATTCTACTTGAAGAGTGGAAAAGGCTAGCAGGGTTACAGTACTTTGGAGCTTTTTGCTTTTTGTCGATAATCGTCGCGAGGTATGTGAACCTCTTCCTATCTTTTCTAGCATGATTATGTGAACTATGTAGTACGGTAGACGTACGTGTGCTAAACAAATTTGGTTGGATTAATACATAAAGTGTTATAACGGCTTTATGGGAAGTTTGTTATAACAACTTTATGTAGGTAAAGAAATGGTTTGTGGTTTTTAAAAGATAAGAGACTTGACTTATAAATGACTTGATGTGAAATATTAAGGACTTGGTTTGTGTTAAAAAGTTGTGAAACCGCTTTTATGAGAAATGGGTAATTGGGTTTTAAAAGGAATAAGTTATATTGATTTCGGAAATGAGAATAAGTATTGAACAAACCACTGCAGCGTTAATAAAGGAAAATGTATTGAATAATTAATTATATTAAAACCAGTAGAAACCTCCATTTGCATAGAAGCTAAGATAAGATAAAATTGTATTACATTTCCTAGATCATGACTGCTTTAATAAGATCATTAATAACAAGTATTGATTTTCTTAAATTCCACAGTAAGGGACTTGATTTCTAAAAGAAAAGAGACTTGAGAATTTGAAGTGTTTTGGTTTAAAAGAAAGACATGGTTTTGTCTTAAATTGGTTTAAAACATAAAGTGTTATAATAGCTTTATGAGAAGTTAGTTATAACGACTTTATGAAAACAAAAGGATGGTTTTATTATTTGGATTTAAAATGGTAACTTGACTTTAAAGGGAGAAGTGATTTGGTTTAAAAAGAAAGTATGGAAATTGTTTTGGTTTACTTAAAAAGATAGTTACTCTATTTTGATACTACGGGTATCGTGTGACCTTTGTAAAAGAAATGGATCTTTTTGAAAGAATTTATATACGTAGTACCTTGGTGTTAAAATCTGGATTTGTTGTAATAAAATGAAAGTCTATGAGTATGTTGAACTTGCCTATGCTTGTGGTGATAGCCTTTGTTGTGTAAGTGTTGTATTTACGTACTCTGGCGTCTCGTTGGAGGCGGCTATCTGGTTGATTGATGGACATCGACACGATGGGTGGCCCACGTATGCTTCCACTATATCGATCCTTTTGGACATCGACACGATGGGTGGCCGGGTATGCTTCCATTAGGAGTGTTATCTTGTTATTTGCTTTGGACATACTGACACGATGGGTGGCCCATGAGTATGCTTCCATTACGATTGTTATCTTGTTATTTCCTTTTGGACATACTGACACGATGGGTGGCCCACGGGTATGCTTCCATTAGGAATGTTATCTTGTTATTTGCTTTGGACATACTGACACGATGAGTGGCCCACGAGTATGCTTCCATTATGATTGTTATCTTGTTATTTCCTTTGGACATACTGACACGATGGGTGGCCCACGGGTATGCTTCCATTAGGATGGTTCCATGGCCATGCTTATACCGAGGTAAGATGCCGGGGCATGCGGCCGTTGTGCGGGTTAAATTCCCGGGTTATATTTGAGTGATGACTTTACGGGCGTGAGTCCCTGACTTGACATGACTGCTAATATATATTGTGAACTGTAGTTTGGTTATCATACATGTCTCCTGTTTTATATAGACTGTTATGGTTTCATTTACAATATTTTTCAGTTTCACATACTTGGTACCTGTTGTACTGACCTCCTTCGGGGGGCTGCGTTCATGCCGCAGGTAGAGGTACATCGGTTGTTGATCCTCGCTCTTAGGATCACAGTTCAGCGTATTGGGAAGCTCCGTTTCTCCGGAGGCTTATCTTTTGGTATGTTTCCCTGAGTTTGTAGGTTCTTGTACATTCAGGGGTATGGCGGGGCCCTGTCCCGTCATAGTTGTTATAAAAACTCTTAGAGGTCTGTAGTACTGTTGTGGGCAGGGTTTGTAAAAAGGATGTAACTGTTCAGGTTTAATCATTTATATATATATGCAGAAAGGTGACCGTTTTGGTTAGCCTATTTTCTTATTGTATATCTTGTTTCATGTGTAAGTTTTTATTTCCGCTGATTTTCTCTGATGTTGTATCACTAGGGTGTCCGGGGTAAGGCACCGATCCACGGGCGAGGTGGTCATGACAAAAGTGGTATCAGAGCAGTTAATCCTCGGAAAGTGTCTACAGACCGTGTCTAGTAGATTCTTGATTATCGGTGTGTTGTGCACCACATCTATAATCAGGAGGCTACAGGATATTTAGGATTGGTTTCCATTCTTCTCACTCTGAGATCGTGCCTTAGAGCTGTGTTATGAGTTGGACTCCCTCTGACGTATTCTCATGTACCAGTTATGCCTCCGCGCAAGGCAACCAGGGCCCAGAAGAAAGAGAATACGACACAAAAATTGGAAAGGAAGAAAGATGTGATTTTTCGACGGAAAAGTTTCCGGATTTTGTGAAGGAAAAAGGTTCGTTAATGGGAATTGGATGTAACGACCCGTTCCGGGGCCCGTTACTGGTGCCTTACCCTGGGCACCCTAGTGATACATACATCAGAGAAAATCAGCGGAACATAAAACATGAGTCATTTAACAAGAGATATAATAAATAAACAAAGCAACCAAAAGCGATTGCCTTGGTATATACATAAAACACGAAAGTTTAATCCTTTTACAACCACCGCCCACAACACTACATGCACTTAAGATATCTGATGACTATGACGGACAGGGCCGCCATACCCGAATGTACAAGAACCTACAACTCGAGAACACTACTAAAAGATAAGCCTCGGAGAAACGGAGCTTAATCTGTTGAATCGTGATCTATGGCGAGGATCCACGATCGATGTACCTCTACTGCGGCATGACGCAGCCCGAAGGTCGGTACAACAGTACCAAGTATGTGAAGCATGCAATCAGTAAATGAAATCATACTAGTCTATATAAAGCGAGACATGTATGATAACAAACTACGATTCACAACATAAAACGATCATCACTCCAATATAACTATGGGTCTCACGCCCACATCAATCGAGTTCGCATTATGGCGCATGCCGAATACTGCGACGGTGTAGACATGTCCATGATGCAACAATAATACCAATGTCCGGCCACATGCCCCGGAATTCTGCATCGGTGTAGACATGTCCATGTGACCTCAACAACAAGACAGGAATCCAAATGGAAGCATACCCGTGCGCTACGCATCGTGTCAGTATGTCCAAAGGGAAACAATAAGACAACTTTCCAAATGGACGCATACCCGTGCGCTACGCATCGTGTCAGTATGTCCAAAAGGAAATCACAAGGCGATAATCGAAATGGAAACATACCCGTGCGCTACGCATCGTGTCAGTATATCCAAAGCGATTAACCACAAGACCTTAACCAAAATGGAAGCATACCCGTGCGCTACGCATCGTGTCAGTATGTCCAAAGCGATTAACAACAATAATACTATCAACAGGAACGTACCCGTGGAATTTCTCCGTCACTGCCGGCACGTCCAAGTAAGTTCTCAACTACCAACCGACCTCTATCGAGACGCGGTAACACGAAACACACAATGTACAATAAAGGCTATCATCACAAGCATAGGCAAGTTTCACAACAACAAGCATAGGCAAGTTTCACAACAACAAGCATAGCAAGTTTCACACAACTCAAAGTACTTTCATTTTATGCCAAAGTCGGGTTTTAACCCCAAAGTACTACATACGTTAAGTTCTTTAAAAGAGATCCATTACTTTTATCAAAGTCACCCGATACCCGTAGTATTAGAATGACCAACCCACCGTCCTTTTCAAAATCAAGTAACAACATTCTTTTCCTAAGTTCGGTTGCCTAGTTTGATTACTCAAGCTTCTCATTTTCAAATGGTTTCATAGTTCCCAAACTTAATCACTGATTCCTTTTAGAACAATTGAGTAACATATGTCATATCGTGAGTAGTTTATTCTTGTTTATAACGATCTTATTACAAAGCCATGATCTAGAAAATGTAATATCATTTTGTCTCATCTTAGCATGCGGATGGAGGTTTCTCTTGGTTTTAATACAACACATCATTATTCAATACATTTTCCTTTATTATTTGCGGTGGTCCTGTCGATACACATTCGATTCGAAATCGGTAAAACATTATCCTTTAAAACCAAGTACTCATTACTCACGGATGAGGTTTCACACAAACATCCACATTAAAACAAATAAGTTAAGTCTCTTATCTTATAAGATCAAGTCTCTTAACTTCTAACATCAAGAAACCATTTTCACTACATAAGGTCGTTATAACTAACTTCCCATAAAGCTATTATAACACCCTATGTTTTAAACCAACCAAATCACTTAGCACGTATGCGTCTACCGTACTACATAGTTCACAACAATCATGCTAGAAAAGATAGGAAGAGGTTCACATACCTCGTGACGATTTATCGACAATAAGCAAAATGCTCCAAGTACTACAACCTTGCCACTTTCCTCCTCGAGTAGAATACGCTACTCTTAGTACTTTCACTATAAAGGTCAAAACGTCTATTAACCCCAAAACACAAGTTTCTATCTTTCTATAGAAAATTCGGAAGACCTCCCATGACAGCGTAAATCTCCTCTCTATCGGTGGCTACCAAGCCAACCGAGGGGTTTACGTCTACCGGACGTGTACAATTCTACTGATATCTTACCACAAGTCTACCGCTGATCCTATGTAAATACGATTCGATTCGATTCTTTATTCTTCAGCTTAAGTCAAAAGACATTGCGAATACTAAGTAGTTCCATATATAGTATACTTCAACTATATATTCAACCAAACATGTAATTTCCAATTACAATAGAGGACAAGATAATTACCTCGATAAGCCCAAAATTATCCGAGTTTAATGTCGCTCTGAGCAAGGTTTAGCTCCACAGTGCGCTCAAACCACTCCAAACCACCCTTAGAAGTTCTAACCAACTTCTACTCACATACTTCAACCAACGGAAGATTTCCTTAGGGTTTGGTTTGAGACTAAAAGGACAAAAGGTAGTATTTCCGGACTCTACGTAAAGAGGTATCTTTGGAATACTACAAGGTACAAGGCTAAGGTATTTTGGGCATTATAACAATACTAGGGAGTATTTCTATACCACAACAAGGGTATTATCTGAAAACAACTAGGCTAGGGGTACCCACGGCCAAGCCTCACTCAAAGGGGGCCTCTCGGCCAAAGCTCCACAAAGGGGAGGGCTTTGGGCGATTTCAACTCACAAAGGAGAGATTTCAAGACTTGGAAAATGATTTTGGATGAAGAAAGTTCATCAACTAAGGGGTATTTATAGCAAACCCAGGCCAACCAATGGCCAAGATCTAGCCAAGTGCAAGGCAAGTGTAAGGCCAAGATCAAGCCAAGTGCACCTAGCCCCTACTCCTTAAAACCCTCACAAATATCTACACAAATATCTAGCACCACAAGCCCACGATTCGGCCAGTCGCCCCACTGTCTCCGTTGTGAGGTGACACACGTCACCCTCCGTTGGTCCCAAAATGTTTCGTCTCTCGGAAAAATCTGCAAAAATACAAAGCGACATAGCGGAATTTTCCTTCGCAAGTTACTGTAAACGTTTAGATCAAACGACTCTAACAAGGTGTTGTGCACAAATGTCATTTCGGCCAGCCACCAGCGGGGTGACACGTGTCACCCTCCTATTGGCCCAAAATAAAACATCTTCGAAAAAATCCACAATGGCCAAAATCTCAAAACAAAGTGGGCCCTTACAGTAAATTTCTCCGTGGGCCCACGTGACCATTTCCGAAAATAAAATTCCATAATTCTCTAATATTCCAGGAAGTCCGAATACCAAATCTGGGAATCCAATTCCCATTAACGAACCTTTTTCCTTCACAAAAACCGGAAACTTTTCCGTGGAAAAATCACCTCTTTCTTCCTTTCCAATCTTTCTGCCGTATTCTCGTACGTACGTCCTCGCATACATACTCTGGAAATACGGGGTATAACATTGGATTCCCAGATTTGGTATTCAGACTTTTTGGAATATTTGAAAATTATAGAATTTTATTTCCGGAATTGGTCACGTGGGGCCCACGGGAGGAATTTACGGTTTGTGGGGCCCACTTTATTTTTTTTGAGATTTTTGGCATTACGGATATTTTCGGAAGATGAAATATTTTGGACGAGTAGGGGGGCGACACGTGTCACCCCCATGTGGCCCTATGGCCGAAAGTAATGGACACTTGGACGTTGTTTTGTGGGGGACAAGTGGCAAGCCATTTGTCCCATTCTTGTGGTGGACATGTGGTTGGTAGAATCCACACCCACATGTCCCCAATCTACACCACACACTTGCCTAGATCTTGGCCATTGATTTCTCTATAAATACCCCTTTGTGCATGACTAATTCTTCATCCACACTTACGAGTTTCCAAGGCTAAAATAATACTCCCTCCTTTGTAGTTCTCGTCCACCCCCCCACTTTGTGTAGAAAATATTTCAAGTATTGTTGTATTATCCCAAATACCTTAGCCTAGTATTCCTAGTAGTATTCCAAAGTTATTTCAATACTAAGAGCCCGGAAATACTACTTTATTCCAATAGTCATGAAATAAAGCCACAGAAAAATCTTCATAGCTTAGATGAAGTGTTAAGAGAAGTTGTTTAGAAAATTCTAAGGGTTGCTTGGAGCGGGTTGGAGCGTAAGGAATTGGAGCTAAACGTTGCTCAGGATCGACTTATAATCTTGGATAATTTTGGGCTTATCGAGGTAATGATCTATGTCCCTCTATTGTAATTGGATATTACATATTGTTGTAGTTTAGAATTGAGTATAAGATATATTGGAAGGATGTTTATAAAGAATTGAACTGTATTTACATTGGACTGTATTTACAGTAGACTTGTAGTATTATTGTGGGGCAGTGTTGTACACGTCCGGTTAGACGTGTAACCCCCTAGGAGTTGTTGGCTTGGTAGCCGGCCTTGTTTGAGGAGGAGATTTATGGGGTTACGGGAGTGTTACCGTAGTTCCAGAGTATGTATGTGAGGACGTACGTACGAGAATACGACAATAATTTTGGAAAGAAAGAGAGGTGTGATTTTTCGACGGAAAAGTGTTATACCCCGTATTTCCAGAGTATGTACGTGAGGGCGTACGTATACAATTTGAGCCTTAAAGTAGGCATAGATTCGAAATTTGTACACAACACCCGGTTAGAGTCGTGTTTAGACGAAACGTTTCCACAGCTTTCGTAGGGAAAATTCCGGCTTTGTCATTTATAATTTTTGCGGATTTTTCCGAGAGACGTAACATTTTGGACCAACGGGAGGGTGACATGTGTCACCCTCACATTGGAAGAGGTTGGACGGCAATTGGCCATTCTTGGCACGTTTTTGTTGCTCAATTTTGGTCAAGGGTTAGGTAGGATATTTTTGTGTAGATGGATAAGGTTGCACATGGCTTAATCTTGGCCTTACACTTGCCTTGCACTTGGCACCATCTTGGCCATTGGTTGGCCTTCACTTGACCTATAAATACCCCCTTAGTTGATGAACTTTCTTCATCCAAAAATTGAGCAATCTACCTAAGTCTCAAAATACTCCTCCTCTTGTAGTTCTCGTCCAAAGCCTCTCCTCCTAGTGGCCTTTGGCCGGAGTTTCCACTCCCCTTTGTAGTGGTTAGCCGTGGGGTACCCCCCCCCCCCTAGCCTAGTTGTCTCGTATAAATACCCCTTGTAGTGGTATAGAAATACTCTCCTAGTATTGTTATAATGTCCAAATACCTTGGCCCCAAATACCTTGTAGTATTCCCAAGGTTACACTTATACTAGCCCAGAAAATACCATTATACTTTCACTCAGTCGCTAAAACGAAACACTAAGTAAATCTTCACGTAGTTGAAGTTATAAGTAGAAGTTGGTTAGAACTTCTAAGGGTTGTTTGGAGCGGATTGGAGCACTCGGAGTAGGAGCTAAACCTTGCTCAGGATCGACATATAAACTCGGATAATTTTGGGCTTATCGAGGTAAACATTCTTGACCTTACATTTGTAATTGGAAATTACATGTTGTAGGAGTATATAGTTAAAGTATACTATATATAGAATTGAACATAGCTGTGCGGCAATGTCTTTTGACTTAAGCCTGAATAATACTTACGGCAATGTCTTGCGACTTAAGCCTGAATTTAAATAAGAAGCGATCGTAATTACATAGGGTGTATTACATGAGACTTGTGTAGTATTCAGTGAGTAAATTGTACACGTCAGGTTAGGCGTGCAAACCCCTGGTTGGCTTGGTAGCGGCCTCGGTAAAGGAGATTAACGCCGTTGTTGCGGGAGAGTCTTTGCGAATTTTACGTAGAAAATGGAACGGTGTTAATAAGCGCCGTTGGGCCGTATAGGTTTAAGTAATACGTGTGGTGCGAACAACGTGGGTTAAGGAGTAAGCGGTTTGAAGTACTTGGGCGTTTTGCTATTAGTCGGCACTCGTCGCGAGGTATGTGAACCTCTTCCTATCTCTTATAGCATGATATGTGTGAACTCTGTAGTACGGTAGACGTACCTGGGTTAGCTGTGTTTGATTGTTTTTAAAACATAAAGTGTTATAACGGCTTTATGGGAAGTTGGTTATAACAGCTTTATGTAGGTAAGAAAATACTTTGTGGTTTTAAAAGGTAATCGATGTGAATTATAAGCGGCTAGTTATAATAAAGAACTTGATGTATTTCAAAAGATTTATAAATCGTTTTGAAGGAGAGTAACACTTGGTTTTAAAGGTTTTAAAAAGAGTTATACTAGCTTTATGGGAGTTAGGTATAATGTCTTAAGAGAGGTAAAGAAAATGGTTTACTGATGTTAGAAGTTAAGAGACTTGATCTTATAAGATAAGAGACTTAACTTATTTGTTTAATGTGAATGTTTGTGTGAAACCTCATTCGTGAGTAATGAGTACTTGGTTTTCTTTAAAGGGATAATGTTTCTTGATTTGGAAATCGAATGTGTATCGACAGGACCACTGCAGCGTAATAAAGGAAAATGTATTGAATAATGATGTATCGTATTAAAACCGGTGAAACCTCCATCTGCATAGAAGCTAAGATGAGACAAAATGATATTACATATCCTAGATCATGGTGCTTAATAAGATCGATTATAAACAAGAATAACCTACTCACATATAAGGCATATGTTTCTCAAATCATTAAAGGAGAATTATGTTTTAAAGGATTAAAACTATGAACTAAGAGACCTTTTCTAAAAATGAGAAACTTGAGCATTTGAAATTAGGCAAACTTGAACGTTTGGAAAATAAGGTTGTTACTTGATTTTTACAAAGGAAAGCATTTTTTTACTTAACAATGTTCGTCACTCTATTTTTATACTACGGACATCGGGTGACTTTTATAAAAGGAATGGATCTCTTTAAAAGGAATTTAACGTCGTAGTACTTTAGGAGTTAAAAACCGGACTTTGGCATAAAATGAAAGTAGCTTGTGTTGTGTAACTTGCCTATCTTGGTTGTTGTGTAACTTGCCTATGCGTGTTGTGTAACTTGCCTATCTTGGTTGTTGTGTAACTTGTCTATGCTTGTGTTGTGTAACTTGCCTATGCTTGTTGTTGCGTAGCTTGCTTATGCTTGTGATGATAGCCTTGGTTGTGCAAGAATTGTTATTTTTATGGACTAGCTTTCCATGAGGTTTCTTCTTGTTCGGCCTTGGTCACGGTGGTCGGCTCTCGTACTTGCCGTCTCATGTGATTCGGCCTTGGTACGGTAGTCGACCCTCGCTTGCCCGTTCGGTGTAGTGCGAAGTCTCGTGATCTGACCTTGGTCCACGGTGGTCAGCCTCGTACTTGCCCGTCGACTCGTGGCCGGCCTTGGTATCCTGTGAGTCGGCTCTCGCACTTGCCGTATCGGCCGTGTTTTGGTTGCATTATATTATTGGTACGGTCGGATCTGGTAGTTATACTTGTCTATACGGTTTTATGACACGAGTGGGACACGTGTTCATGTATACTCCTTGCATCTGTCATATCATAAGCTATGGCATTGAGGAAGAAATTCCACGCACGAGTGATAATTTGGAGGCGTGAGTCCACGACTTGATGTAACTAGTTATATGTTATGTCTTGTAGCTTGGTCATCATACATGTCTCTGCTTTATATAGACTATTATGATTTCATTTCTGATATTCTGATTTCACATACTTGGTACTGTTATGCTTGACCTCTTGAGTGCGTTAAATCTGCGGTAGAAGTACATTATTGTCGATCCGCTCTTAGGATCACCTTTCAGTGCGTTGGGAAGCTCGTTCCTTGGAGGCTTATCTTTTGGTATGTGTTCCACTGAGTTGTAGGTTCTTGTACATTCGGGGTATGGCGGGGCCACTATCCGTCATAGTTGTTGTAAATCTTAGAGTGCATGCCTTTGTGTGGCGGGGTTTTGTAAAAGGATTAAAGCATTCGTTTTGAAAGAGTTGTTTATAAATATTTTATTGGAAGGTAAACGTTTGGTTGGCATGTTTTATTATCTTGTCTCATGTTCATGTTTAAGTTTTTATTTCCGCTGGTTTTCTCTGATGTATTATCACTAGGGTGCCCGGGGTAAGGCACCAGTCACGGGCCCGGGATCGGGTCGTGACAAAAGTGGTATCAGAGCAGTTAGTCCTCGGAAAGTGTCTGCACCGTGTCGTAGAGTCTTGATTATCGATGTGTTGTGCACCACATCTATAATCGAGGTCAGAGACATTTAGGATTGGTTTCCATTCTTCTCATTACGAGATCGTGCCTTAAAAGGCGTGTGATAAGATTGGACCCTCCGACGTGCCGTTTTTACGATTATGCCTCGCGTAAAACCGGGCGAGAAGGGCAAAGCGGCGAAGGAGGCTGCGAGTAGAGCGTGGCGAGACCACGATACTGAGCCTCCGATCCGCGATGCAGGCGAGAGAGATGAGTTACAAGTGGGCCCGATTAATGGCGTGGTTGTGGCGGACTTGAGGATATCTTTGGGCCAGCGGCGGTTCGATGCACGATGGTTCACCTAGATCGAGATAGTTCGAGGCTACGGGATTTTACGAGTTGTAGGCGCCCGAGTTTTATGGGTCGAGGCACGAGGATGATCGCGAGGAGTTTATCAAGCGATTCTGACGGATCGTAGAGTGATCAAGGCATCGGAGACCGAGTCGGTGGTCTAGGTTCGCATCAGTGCGTGATCTGCGATCGTGGTTTGATTCGTGGGAGCTGTCGGGAGAGCATGCACTTCCGGCTTTATGGGGCGAGTTCTCGGAGGCCTTTCTTGCACATTTCTTGCCTCGTGATGAGAGGGCTCGAGCGAGCAGATTTTTGGTGTTCTGACGAGCAGGCGTCTGATTCGGAGTACAATGTGAGTTCGACTCATTGGCGATGCGTCCCGCGTTGGTAGCTAGTATGGAGGATCGAGTGCACCGATTTGTTCTGAGGCTCGATGATCACCTAGCGAAGTTGTTGGTGTAGCTCTTGGTGGGCATGGACATTGCCGCATGCGAGCTTATGCAGGATGTGAGAGAGGATAAATCGGCGGAATGACCGAAGTCGTGAAGAGGGCGAGCAGCGAGTCCTTTGGTGACTTTCGAGCGGACGCCTCAGTGAGCGATTATGCGCCTCCACGATCTGAGTGGTCCTCCACGCCGGGACGCCGAGATATTCGAGAGCGGTCGGGGCTCCCGTGTTTGATTTTGAGGAAGCGAGAATGCTCGCGGATGAGGTGCCACTTGTCTCGGTGTGGCGTTGTGGAAAGCTTCGTAAAGGAGAGTGTCGCGCTAACTCGGGGATTGTTATTTTGCGGCAGCCAGGCCATCGGCAGAAGGCTGTCCGACCGAGTATGGCTGGCGAGATAGCATGGACTCTAGAGCGATTGCGGGTTCTTCACCTTCCATAGCCAGCGGGATGTTCGTGCCGGCGAGCCGGTAGAAATCGCGGTGGAAGTTCCCGATTTAGCGGTCCTTTGAACCGCCTATTTTCAGTATATCCTTAACCGCTAAAGATTTGTATGCATGAGATGATGACCTTATTATTGTGTGCTACGTTCGGATAAGCGTTATGATGGTTATGAGTTAGAAAGCTTGGCTAGTTGAAAGGATTTGTATGGGGGCATGGAAAGTGTGAACTTTAGAATATTTCATGTTGAGACCTTAGATGTAAGGTCGTCTTGAGTATCAGTTTTGCAAGTGATCCTTGTCGGAATACATTTTATGCCTAGAATGTGTTGTGTGATAATTTCCTTGAGTAGTGTTAAATGGAAGTGGTAGCTTTCATGACTGTTGAGGTAAGATTGTTAGGGTCGGGGAACAAGGCGTGATGCGTTAGTGGATCGGGTTGGGGCCATGTTGAGGGCCAACCGCGGCGGTTTCAAAGTGGGGTCAGCTCTGGTGGTCGCCGGTGGTAAGTCACGGGTGCTAGGCCCGAGTTTAGATGACCATCGTATGAGTTCGTGGGTATGTTCGACCAGAATCGGGTCGTGAAGGCGGAATGGCCTTAGTAAAGAAGTGAAGCTAGTAAGATGACCAAGTTTGGAGGTAGTGGCTCGAGGGTTGGAAAGCGAGCGTTGACTAAAGTGTGTGCGTATACTAGAAGAGTTCAAGTGTTAGAGAAAGTACGGCGAGTAAGGGTAAAGCGAGCATGTATTGCGAGCATAGATATGATCATTTCTTGTGGCGGGAGAAGGTGCGAAAGATGTATATTTTAGACCTCGGGAATCGCGTGCGATCCGGTACCATTTGTTGGGTCGCGGGTGACACTAGAACCTCGCGGCAAGGTGACAAAAGTTTGTGATGTTAGAGGTGTTTCCTCGTGGACTTGGATGTAAGTATTTCTGCGGGTGTTTCGTGGCCATTTGTGGCGTTGGCAACTTTTAGAAGAACTCTATCGTTATACGTCTCGAGAAGGAACATTCGGGACGAATGTTTCTAAGGAGGAGAATGTTATACCCGTATTTCCGGAGTATATGCGTGAGGCGTGCGTATACAATTTGAGCCTTAAAGTAGGCATAGATTCGAAATTTGTACACAACACCGGTTAGAGTCGTTTTTAGGCGAAGCGTTTCCACGACTTTCGTAGGGAAAATTCCGGCTTTGTCATTTATAATTTTTGCGGATTTTTCCGGAGGCGTAACATTTTGGACCAGCGGGAGGGTGGCGTGTCACCCTCACATTGGAAGAGGTTGGGCGGCAATTGGCCATTCTTGGCGTTTTGTTGCTCAATTTTGGTCAAGGGTTAGGTAGGATATTTTTGTGTAGATGGATAAGGTTGCACATGGCTTAATCTTGGCCTTACACTTGCCTTGCACTTGGCACCATCTTGGCCATTGGTTGGCCTTCACTTGACCTATAAATACCCCTTAGTTGATGAACTTTCTTCATCAAAAATTGAGCAATCTACCTAAGTCTCAAAATACTCCCTCCTCTTGTAGTTCTCGTCCAAAGCCTCTCCCACTCTAGTGGCCTTTGGCGAGAGTTTCCACTCCCTTTGTAGTGGTTAGCAGTGGGGTACCCACTGCCTAGTTGTCTCGTATAAATACCCCTTGTAGTGGTATAGAAATACTCTCCTAGTATTGTTATAATGTCCAAATACCTTGGCCCCAAATACCTTGTAGTATTCCCAAGGTTACACTTATACTAGCCCAGAAAATACCATTATACTTTCCTCGATCGCTAAAGCGAAACCTAAGTAAATCTTCACCGTAGTTGAAGTTATAAGTAGAAGTTGGTTAGAACTTCTAAGGGTTGTTGGAGCGGATTAGACACTCGGAGTAGGAGCTAAACCTTGCTCGGGATCGGCATATAAACTCGGATAATTTTGGGCTTATCGAGGTAAACATTCTTGACCTTACATTTGTAATTGGAAATTACATGTTGTAGGAGTATATAGTTAAAGTATACTATATATAGAATTGAACATAGGTAATGCGGCAATGTCTTTGACTTAAGCTGAATAATACTTACGGCAATGTCTTGCGACTTAAGCACGAATTTAAATAAGAGAAGCGACGTAATTACATAGGGTGTATTACGATGAACTTGTAGTAATGTGAGTAAATTGTACACGTCAGGTTAGGCGTGCAAACCCCCCGGTTGGCTTGGTAGCGGCCTCGGTAAAGAGGAGATTAACGCATTGCGGGGAGGTCTTTGCGAATTTTACGTAGAATATGGAGCGATGTTAATAAAGCGCGCCTTGTGGCCTTATAGGTTGAAGTACTACGTGTGGTGCGATCTACGTGGCTTAAGGAGTAGCCAGCGGTTTGAAGTACTTGGGCGTTTTGCTATTAGTCGGCACTCGTCGCGAGGTATGTGAACCTCTTCCTATCTCTTATAGCATGATATGTGTGAACTATGTAGTATGCGGTGAGCGTCGTGTATTAAGCGTGTTTGATTGTTTTAAAACATAAAGTGTTATAACGGCTTTATGGGAAGTTGGTTATAACGACTTTATGTAGGTAAGAAAATACTTTGTGGTTTTAAAAGGTAAGCGATGTGAATTATAAGCGGCTAGTTATAATAAAGAACTTGATGTATTTCAAAAGATTTATAAATCGTTTTGAAGGAGAGTAACACTTGGTTTTAAAGGTTTTAAAAAGAGTTATACTAGCTTTATGGGAGTTAGGTATAATGTCTTAAGAGGTAAAGAAAATGGTTTCTTGATGTTAGAAGTTAAGAGACTTGATCTTATAAGATAAGAGACTTAACTTATTTGTTTAATGTGAATGTTTGTGTGAAACCTCATTCGTGAGTAATGAGTACTTGGTTTTATTTAAAGGGATAATGTTTCTTGATTTGGAAATCGTAATGTGTATCGACGGACCAACTGCGGCGTAATAAAGGAAAATGTATTGAATAATGATGTATCGTATTAAAACCGGTAGAAACCTCCATCTGCATAGAAGCTAAGATGAGACAAAATGATATTACATATCCTAGATCATGGTCGCTTAATAAGATCGATTATAACAAGAATAACCTACTCACATATAAGGCATATGTTTCTCAAATCATTAAAGGAGAATTATGTTTTAAAGTTAAAACTATGAACTAAGAGACCTTTTCTAAAAATGAGAAACTTGAGCATTTGAAATTAGGCAAACTTGAGCGTTTGGAAAATAAGGTTGTTACTTGATTTTTACAAAGGAAAGCATTTTTGTTTACTTAACAATATTCGTCACTCTATTTTTATACTACGGACATCGGGTGACTTTTATAAAAGGAATGGATCTCTTTAAAAGGAATTTAACGTACGTAGTACTTTAGGGTTAAAACCGGACTTTGGCATAAAATGAAAGTAGCTTGTGTTGTGTAACTTGCCTATCTTGGTTGTTGTGTAACTTGCCTATGCGTGTTGTGTAACTTGCCTATCTTGGTTGTTGTGTAACTTGCCTATGCTTGTGTTGTGTAACTTGTCTATGCTTGTTGTTGCGTAGCTTGCTTATGCTTGTGATGATAGCCTTGGTTGTGCAAGAATTGTTATTTTTATGGACTAGCTTTCCATGAGGTTTCTTCTTGTTCGGCGCTTGGTCCGGTGGTCGGCTCTGCGTACTTGCCGTCTCATGGATTCGGCCTTGGTACGGTGAGTCGGCCCTCGCACTTGCCCGTTCGGTGTAGTGGCGAAGTCTCGTGATCTGACCTTGGTCCCCGTGGTCACCCTCGTACTTGCCGGTCGACTCGTGGCCGGCCTTGGTATCCGATGAGTCGGCTCTCGCCTTGCCGTGACGGCCGTGTTTTGGTTGCATTATATTATTGGTGCGGTCGGATCGGTAGTTATACTTGTCCTATACGGTTTTTATGACACGGTGGGACACAGTGTTCATGTATACTCCTTGGTATCTTGTCATATCATAAAGCTGCCGTGATGAGGAAGAAATTCACAGCACAGTGATAATTTGGAGCGTGAGTCACGACTTGATGTAACTAGTTATATGTTATGTCTTGTAGCTTGGTCATCATACATGTCTCTGCTTTATATAGACTATTATGATTTCATTTCTGATATTCTGATTTCACATACTTGGTACTGTTATCGACCTCCTTGAAGTGCGTTCATCTGCATGAGTAGAAATCGTTTGTCGATCCCATTTCTTAGGATCACTTTAGCGCATTGGGAAGCTCCGTTCCTTGGAGGCTTATCTTTTGGTATGTGTTCCACTGAGTTGTAGGTTCTTGTACATTCGAGGTATGGCGGGCCCTGTCGTCATAGTTGTTGTAAATCTTAAGTGCAGAGCCTTTGTGTGGGCAGGGTTTTGTAAAAAGGATTAAACTGTTCGTTTTGAAAGAGTTGTTTATATATATTTTATTGGAAGGTAACCGTTTGGTTGGCCTGTTTTATTATCTTGTCTCATGTTCATGTTTAAGTTTTTATTTCCGCTGGTTTTCTCTGATGTATTATCACTAGGGTGCCCGGGGTAAGGCACCAGTCACGGGCCCGGGATCGGGTCGTGACAAAAAGTTTCCGGGTTTTGTGAAGGAAAAAGGTTCGTTAATGGGAATTGGATTCCCGAATTCGGTATTCGGACTTTTTGGAATATTTGAGAATTATGGAATTTTACTCTTTCCGTAATTGGTCACGTGGGGCCCACGGGAGAATTCTGATTTTGTGGGGCCCACTTTATTTTCGGATTTTTGGCATTACGGATATTTTCGGAAGATGAAATATTTTGGACCAATAGGAGGGCGACATGTGTCACCCCTAGGTGGCAAGGTTGGACGAAATTGTTGGACATGTTGAAAACGTTTTTGGCATGAAAAAGGCTTAAAACATTTGGTCAAAAGTCTTGCAAGATATTTGTGTAGTAGATAGATAAGTGGGACCCACACACACATGGCTCAATCTATACCACACACTTGCTTCAATCCTAGCCCTTGAATGTCCTATAAATACCCCCTTAAGTTGCAAGACTTCTTCATCCACACTTGAGAAATTCCAAGGCAAAAATACTCCCTCCCTTTGTAGTAGTTCTCATCCAAACACCCCTCTCCCTTGACCAAATGTTTTCCAAAATATTCTTAAAGTTTTAAGTGTTCTTCCTTAGTGTATTAGGAAGATTGTTAACCAAAAGTTAGAAAAGATTTCACACCCTAGCCCCTAAAGCCTCACCTTGGCCGAGAGTTGTGAGGACAAGAACCTTAGTGTTCTTCACTTGTTTAGGTTGGTTCTTAAAGAGGAGTTGGTTAGGAGCGTATAAGGGTTGCTTGGAGGCGGGTTGGAGCGCCGCGGAGTAGGAGCTAAACGTTGCTCGGGATCGACATTATAACTTGGATAATTTTGGGCTTGTCGAGGTAAATATCTTTGTCCTTATTGTAATTGGAGATTACATATCGGAGTAGTTTAGAATTAAGTATAAGATATATAGAAGGTTGGTAAAGAAGAGAATTGAACTGTACTTACATAGGGTTGTATTCTGATGAGCTTGTGTAGTTTGTGGTAGGGAAGTCTTTGCCCAATTTTAGTAGAATTAAGAACATACGCTTAGAATGTTCTACTGAGTAGCCTAGGCGTTGATAGACTTATATGGCCGTTATAGGTTGAAATCGCGAGTAGCGTATTCTACTTGAAGGGTGGAAAAGGCTAGCAAGATTCTGATACTTTGGAGCTTTTGCTATTTGTCGATAATCGTCGCGAGGTATGTGAACCTCTTCCTATCTTTTCTAGCATGATATGTTGTGAACTATGTAGTACGGTAGACGTACATGTGTTAAATGAATTTGGTTGGTTTAAAACATAAAGTGTTATAACGGTTTTATGGGAAGTTGGTTATAACAACTTTATGTGGGCAAAGAAATGGTTTGTGGTTTTTAAAAGATAAAAGACTGGATGTGAATTAATAAGGACTTGGATTGTGTTAAAAAGTTGTGAAACCGTTTTAATGAGAAATGGGTAATTGGGTGTTAAAAGGAATAATGTTATATTGATTTCGGAAATGAGAACAAGTATCGAACAAACCACTGCAGCGTTAATAAAGGAAAATGTATTGACTAATTAATTATTATTAAAACCAGTAGAAACCTCCATCTGCATAGAAGCTAAGATAAGACAAAATTGTATTATATTTTCTAGATCATGACTGCTTTAATAAGATTGTTATAAACAAGAATAACCTACTCACACATAAGGCATATGTTACTCAAATTGTTTTAAAAGAGAATTATGTTATTAAGTGATTAAGACTATGAACTACGAAACCTTTCGAAAATAAGAGACTTGAGAATTTGAAATTAGGCAAACTTGAACTTTTGGAAAAGAAGGTTGTTACTTGTCTTTAAAAAGGGGAAACTATTTTGGTTTACTTAAGATAATAGTTACTCTGTTTTGGATACTACGAGTGTGGGTATCAGGTGACTTCTTGTGAAAGAATGGATATTTGTAAGGGAATTGAAGTATGGTAATTTGCTTGTGCTTGCTTGTGATAGCCTTGTTGTGTGAAAAGTCGTATTCCTATGCTACCGCGTCTCTCGATGGAGGGCCGGTATATTGTTATTGTTGTTACATGGACATGTCTGCACCGATGAAGAATTCCGGGGGCATGCGGCCATGCGGCGGGTTAATCACCCGATATATTGTTATTGTTGTTACATGGACATATACGCCGTCTGCGAGAATTAGGGGCATGCGGCCATGCGGCTGGTTTATCACCCGATATATTGTTATTGTTGTTACATGGACATGTCTGCACCGATGCAGAATTCCGGGGGCATGTGGCCATGCGGCAGGGTTGATTACCCGATATATTGTTATTGTGGTTACATGGACATGTCTGCGCCGTCTGAGTCGGGGCATGTGGCCGTGCGGCGAGGTTGATTACGATATATTGTTATTGTTGTTACATGGACATATACGCAGATGAAGAATTCCGGGGGCATGTGGCCATGTGGCAGGGTTGATTACCCGGTATAATGTTATTGCATCCTGGACATGTCTACACCGATGGAGAATTCCGAGGGCGTGTGGCCATGATGCAGGCATGATTGATATTGTGGGCGTGAGACCCTTAGTTATATTTGTGTGATGACTTTGAGGGCGTGAGTCCCTGCTTTGACAAGACTGTTTTTATGTCGTGAACTGTAGTTTGGTTGTCATATATGTCTCTGTTTTATTTAGATTATGATTTCATTTCTGATATTTTGATTTCACATACTTGGTACATGTTGTCTTGACGCCTTGAGGCTGCGTTCATGCCGCGGTAGAAGTACACCGATTGTTGATCCTCGCTCATAGGATCACGATTAAATCGTTTTAGGAAGCTCGTTTCTCGGAGGCTTATCTTTGGTATAGTCCACATCGTTGTAGGTACTTACATTGGGGTATGGCGAGCCTGTCCGTCATTGTTGTTATAACACTCTTAGAAGTGCAGTAATCTTGTTGTGGCGGGGTTATAAAGGTCGTAAATCGCTCAATTTACGTATATATGCAAGAAGGCAACCGTTTTGGTTGCTGTTTATTATCATAACTCTTGTTTCATGTTTAAGTTTTTATTTCCTGATTTTCTCGATGTTGTATCACTAGGGTGCGGGGTAAGGCACGATCCACGGGCGAGTCGGGTCGTGATAAAAGTGGTATCGAGCGATTAGTCCTCGGAAAGTGTCTACTGACCGTGTCTAGTAAGTCTTGATTATCGGTGTGTTGTGCACCACATCTATAATCGGGAGGCTGCGGGACATTTAGGATTGGTTTCCATTCTTCTCACTCTAAGATCGTGCCTTAGAGGCGTGTTATAAGTCGGACCCTCCGGCGTATTTCGTTTTGTACCGATTATGCCTCTGGCAAGGCGAGCCCGAAGGGCAAGCGGCGAGGAGGCTGCGAGTAGAAACGGAGGTTACGGGGCGAGGCCCGATCTTTACGATGTGGTGCTACGAGGCGGCGGATTCTACGATGCCGCCCGGCCCAGAGTTTAGAAGCGGCGGCGGTAGCTCACGAGGCCACGATACGAGCCTCGGTCCCACAACACGGAAGCGAGAGGAGATGGGTTACAAGGAGATGGCCCGATTATTGTCGAGATTGTGGCGGACGAGGATATGGGCCAGCGGCGGTTCGATAGCACTCGTGGTTCACCCGAGATCGGATAGTTTGAGGCTACGGGATTTTCTGAGTTGCGGACCGCGAGTTCTACGGTCGAGGCACGAGGATGATCGCGAGAGTTCATCAAGCGATTACTGGATCGTAGAGTGATCAAGCCGGAGGCCCGAGTCGGTGGTCTTAGGTTCGCATCGGCCGCGTGATCTGCGATCGATTTGATTCGTGGAGGCTGTCGGGAGAGCATGCACTTCCAGCGGTATGGGGCGAGTTCTCGAGGCATTCCTCACTCACTTCTTGCCTCCGCGCGGATGAGGAGGGCGCGGTAAACAGTTTATGATCTTTGAGGCGAGAGAATGCGGTTGAGTACAATGTGAGTTTGACTCACTAGCTCGATGCGTCCCGCGTTAGTAGCCGATATGGAGGGCGAGTACACCGCTACGTCACGGGCTCGATGACTACTTGGCGAGGCTTGTTGGTGTAGCTCTTGATAGGGCATGGACATTGCCGCATGCGACTTATGCACTTGGATGTGAGGCGGAGAAGGTCGGCGGAATGGCCGAGATCGCGAGAAGAGGCGAGCAGCAGGTCCTTTGGTGACTTTGAGGCGGACCGTCTCGGCGAGCTAGTTATGCACCTTCGCCCGATCTGAGTGGTCCTCCATAACCTTGGGCGTCCGAGTATTCGAGGCGGTCGAGCTCGAGGTTCAGTTTTGAGAGTAGGGTGTTGGCGGTGCGGCCGCCCTACCGGTGTGGTCGATGTGGTAGACCGCATTTTGGGAGTGTCGTGGTGCCAAAGGAGCTTGTAATTTTTGCGGCCAGCGGGGCCATTTGCGGAACCGTCCGACCAAGGGTAGCACGGATGTTACGACTCGGCCCGGGATCTATGGGTGGTTCATCACGCCCTGACTATCGCCTGCAGTGGGCCTATGACTAGAGTGAAGCGGTAGATCTGGTATATCCTTAACCCTACAGAGATTAGTATGCTTGATATGATGATTTTATGTTGAGTGTTATGTTTGGATAGCATTGTGTAAAATTGTGATCTAGAGAACATGGGTAGTTGAAAAGGTAAGTATGGGGGTATGGAAGGTGTGAACCTTAGAATATTACACGTCGAGACATTAGATGTAAGGTCGTCTCGAGTAGAAGATTTTTGCGGGTGATCCTTGTCGTAAAGCATTATATACATAGGGTGTACCAGTGGGATAATTCCTTGGGTTGTGTAAGATGAAAGTGGTAGCTTTCAGGACTTGAATAGGTAAGATTGTTCCGGATCGGGGAACAAGAGTTTGGCGCGATTATGGGTCGGGTTGAGGACCATTCGCGGGTCAACCCGCAGCCCGGTTTGGGGTGGGGTCAGTTCGAGTGGTCCGCCCGGTGGTGGGGTCACGAGGGTGCTAGGCCGAGTTTTAGGTAACCATCGTATGAGTTCGTGGATATGTTCGACCAGAATCGGACCATGAAGGCAGGAATGGCCTTGAAGAAATTCGAGGCTTGTAAGATGACCAAGTTTGGAGGTAGGGACTCAAAGATTTTGGAAGTGATGATGAAGTATGGTACGTGTACTAGAAAGAGTTCGAGTGTTCGAGAAGAGTACGACGAGTAAGGAGAGAAGTGAACATGTGCTGAGAGATAGAAGTGATCATTTTTGTGAAGTAAATGTGCGAAAGGAGTATCCTTTGGACCAGGAGTGAGAGTGGTGTTGTTTTACACCTTCGAGTTGATTCCTCGTTGGCTTGGATTGAGTTTTGCGCGTATGTTATATTATGGCCATGTGTGGCATAATTGGTTTTGTAAGTATAGTAGTGAAGACTATACCGGCGCTTGTATGTTTCGAGACTTAGAAGGAACATTCGGGACGAATGTTTCTAAGGAGGGAAGAATGTTACACCCCGTAGTTCCAGAGTATGTATGTGAGGACGTACGTACGAGAATATGACAGTAATTTTTGAAAGAAAGAGAGGTGTGATTTTTCGACGGAAAAGTTTTCGGGTTTTGTGGAGGAAAAAGGTTCGTTAATGGGAATTGGATTCCCGAATTCGGTATTCGGACTTTTTGGAATATTTGAGAATTATGGAATTTTACTCTTTCCGGAATTGGTCACGTGGGGCCCACGGGAGAATTTACGGTTTTGTGGGGCCCACTTTATTTTCGGATTTTTGGCATTACGGATATTTTCAGAAGATGAAATATTTTGGACCAATAGGAGGGCGACATGTGTCACCCCTAGGTGGAAAGGTTGGACGAAATTGTTGGACATGTTGAAAACGTTTTTGGCATGAAAAAGTCTTAAAACATTTGGTCAAAAGTCTTGCAAGATATTTGTGTAGTAGATAGATAAGTGGGACCCACACACACATGGCTCAATCTAGACCACACACTTCCTTCAATCCTAGCCCTTGAATGTCCTATAAATACCCCCTTAAGTTGCAAGACTTCTTCATCCACACTTGAGAAATTCCAAGGCAAAAATACTCCCTCCCTTTGTAGTAGTTCTCGTCCAAACACCCCTCTCCCTTGACCAAACGTTTTCCAAAAAATTATTAAAGTTTTAAGTGTTCTTCCTTAGTGTATTAGGAAGATTGTTAACCAAAAGTTAGAAAAGATTTCACACACACAGCCCAAAGCCTCACTTGGCGAGAGTTGTGAGGACAAGAACCTTAGTGTTCTTCACTTGTTTAGGTTGGTTCTTAAAGAGGAGTTGGTTAGGAGCGTATAAGGGTTGCTTGGAGGCGGGTTGGAGCGCACGGAGTAGGAGCTAAGCGTTGCTCGGGATCGACATTATTACTTGGATAATTTTGGGATTGTCGTGTTAAATATCTTTGTCCTTATATTGTAATTGGAGATTACATATCGTAGTAGTTTAGAATTAAGTATAAGATATATAGAAGGTTGGTAAAGAAGAGAATTGAACTGTACTTACATAGGGTTGTATTTCTGATGAACTTGTGTAGTTTGTGGGTAGGGAAGTCTTTGATTTTAGTAGAATTAAGAACCTTACGCTTAGAATGTTACTGAGTAGCCTAGGCGTTGATAGACTTATATGGCCGTTATAGGTTGAAATCTGCGAGTAGCGTATTCTACTTGAAGGGTGGAAAAGGCTAGCGAGGATTACGATGCTTTGGAGCTTTTTGCTATTTTTCGATAATCGTCGCGAGGTATGTGAACCTCTTCCTATCTTTTCTAGCATGATATGTTGTGAACTATGTAGTGCGATGGCGTACATGTGTTAAATGAATTTGGTTGGTTTAAAACATAAAGTGTTATAACGACTTTATGGGAAGTTGGTTATAACAACTTTATGTGGGCAAAGAAATGGTTTGTGGTTTTAAAATATAAAAAATGGATGTGAATTAATAAGGACTTGGATTGTGTTAAAAAGTTGTGAAACCGTTTTAATGAGAAATGGGTAATTGGGTGTTAAAAGGAATAATGTTATATTGATTTGGAAATGAGAACAAGTATCGAACAAACCACTGCAGCGTTAATAAAGGGAAATGTAGTGACTAATTAATTATTATTAAAACCAGTAGAAACTTCCATCTGCATAGAAGCTAAGATAAGACAAAATTGTATTACATTTTCTAGATCATATTTGCTTTAATAAGATTGTTATAAACAAGAATAACCTACTCACACATAAGGCATATGTTACTCAAATTGTTTTAAAAGAGAATTATGTTATTAAGTGATTAAGACTATGAACTACGAAACCTTTCGAAAATAAGAGACTTGAGTATTTGAAATTAGGAAAACTTGAACTTTTGGAAAAGAAGGTTGTTACTTGTCTTTAAAAAGGGGAAACTATTTTGGTTTACTTAAGATAATAGTTACTCTGTTTTGGATAATACGAGTGTGGGTATCAGGTGACTTCTTGTGAAAGAATGGATATTTGTAAGGGAATTGAAGTATGGTAATTTGCTTGTGCTTGCTTGTGATAGCCTTGTTGTGTGAAAAGTCGTATTCCTATGCTACCGCGTCTCTCGATGGAGGGCCGATATATTGTTATTGTTGTTACATGGACATATCTGCACCGATGAAGAATTTCGGGGGCATGCGGCACTGCGGCGGGTTAATCACCCGATATATTGTTATTTTTGTTACATGGACATGTCTGCCGTCTGAATTAGGGAGCATCGGCACGTCTGGCGGGTTAATCACCCGATATATTGTTATTGTTGTTACATGGACATATGCTGCCGTCTGAATTCGGGCATGTGGCGTGCGGCGAGTTGATTACGATATATTGTTATTGTTGTTACATGGACATATGCCGTCACTGCAGTCAGGGCATGTGGCGTGCGGCGAGGTTGATTACGATATATTGTTATTGTTATTACACAGACATGTTTGCCGATGAAGAATTAGGGGCATGTGGCGTCTGGCGAGTTGATTACGGTATACTCTTGTGCATCTGGACATGTCTACCGATGGAGAATTCGGGCGTGTGGCCGTGATGCGGGCATGATTGATATTGTGTCGTGAGACCGCGGTTATATTTGAGTGATGACTTTGAGGCGTGATTCCACTGCTTTGACATGGCCCGATTTTATGTCGTGAATCGTAGTTTGGTTGTCATACATGTCTCTGTTTTATTTAGATTATGATTTCATTTCTGATATTTTGATTTCACATACTTGGTATGTTATCGACCTCCTTCGAAGTGCGTTCATCTGCCGCAGTGAAGTACACGATTGTTGATCCTCGCTCATAGGATCACGATTCAGCGTTTTGGGAAGCTCCGTTTCTCAGGAGCTTATCTTTGGTATAGTCCGCTTGTCGTTGTAGGTACTTACATTCGTGGTATGGCGGGGCCTGTCGTCATTGTTGTTATAACACTCTTAGAAGTGCAGTAATCTTTGTTGTGGCGGGGTTGTAAAGGTAAATGCTATTCAATTTCTGTATATATGCAAGAAGGCAACCGTTTTGGTTGACCTGTTTTATTATCATAACTCTTGTTTCATGTTTAAGTTTTTATTTCCGCTGATTTTCTCTGATGTTGTATCACTAGGGTGCCCGGGGTAAGGCACCAGTCACGGGCCCGGGGTCGGGTCGTGACAGGGAGGTGCTGCCGAATTTTTCCGTAGAATAAGGAACCTTGTACTTAGAATTATTCTACGAAGAGATCGAGAAATTGATAGACGTTTTGTGGCCTTTATAGGTTGAGATACTACGAGTAACGTATTCTACTTGAAGAGTGGAAAAGGCTAGCAGGGTTACAGTACTTTGGAGCTTTTTGCTTTTTGTCGATAATCATTGCGAGGTATGTGAACCTCTTCCTATCTTTTCTAGCATGATTATGTGAACTATGTAGTACGGTAGACGTACGTGTGCTAAACAAATTTGGTTGGATTAATACATAAAGTGTTATAACGGCTTTATGGGAAGTTTGTTATACAACTTTATGTAGGTAAAGAAATGGTTTGTGGTTTTTAAAAGATAAGAGACTTGACTTATAAATGACTTGATGTGAAATATTAAGGACTTGGTTTGTGTTAAAAAGTTGTGAAACCGCTTTTATGAGAAATGGGTAATTGGGTTTTAAAAGGAATAAGTTATATTGATTTCGGAAATGAGAATAAATATCGAACAAACCACTGCAGCGTTAATAAAGGAAAATTTATTGAATAATTAATTATATTAAAACCAGTAAAAACCTCCATCTGCATAGAAGCTAAGATAAGACAAAATTGTATTACATTTCCTAGATCATGGCTGCTTTAATAAGATCATTAATAACAAGTATTGATTTTCTTAAATTCCACAGTAAGGGACTTGATTTCTAAAAGAAAAGAGACTTGAGAATTTGAAGTGTTTTGGTTTAAAAGAAAGGCATGGTTTTGTCTTAAATTGGTTTAAAACATAAAGTGTTATAATAGCTTTATGGGAAGTTAGTTATAACGACTTTATGAAAACAAAAGGATGGTTTTATTATTTGGATTTAAAATGGTAACTTGACTTTAAAGGGAGAAGTGATTTGGTTTAAAAAGAAAGTATGGAAATTGTTTTGGTTTACTTAAAAAGATAGTTACTCTATTTTGATACTACGGGTATCGTGTGACCTTTGTAAAAGAAATGGATCTTTTTGAAAGAATTTATATACGTAGTACCTTGGTGTTAAAATCCGGATTTGTTGTAATAAAATGAAAGTATATGAGTATGTTGAACTTGCCTATGCTTGTGGTGATAGCCTTTGTTGTGTAAGTGTTGTATTTACGTACTCTGGCGTCTCGTTGGAGGCGGCTATCTGGTTGATTGATGGACATCTGACACGATGGGTGGTCCGGGTATGCTTCCACTATATCGATCCTTTTGGACATACTGACATGATGGGTGGCCCACGGGTATGCTTCCATTAGGAGTGTTATCTTGTTATTTGCTTTGGACATACTGACACGATGGGTGGCCCATGAGTATGCTTCCATTACGATTGTTATCTTGTTATTTCCTTTTGGACATACTGACACGATGGGTGGCCCACGGGTATGCTTCCATTAGAAGTGTTGTCTTGTTATTTGCTTTGGACATACTGACACGATGGGTGGCCAGCGAGTATGCTTCCATTATGATTGTTATCTTGTTATTTCCTTTGGACATCTTGACACGATGGGTGGCCACGGGTATGCTTCCATTAGGATGGTTCCATGGCCATGCTTATCACAGGAGTAAGATCTTGGGCATGCGGCCGTTGTCTTGAGTTAAATTCGGGTTATATTTGAGTGATGACTTCTGGCGTGAGTCCACGACTTGACATATTTGCTAATATATATTGTGAGCTGTAGTTTGGTTATCATACATGTCTCTGTTTTATATAGTATTATGGTTTCATTCTGATATTTTTGATTTCACATACTTGGTACTTGTTGTCTTGACCTCTCAGGGCTGCGTTCATCTGCATGAATAAGTACATCGGTTGTTGATCCTCGCTCTTAGGATCACGATTCGTGTATTAGGAAGCTCCGTTTCTCGGAGGCTTATCTTTTGGTATGTTTCCACGAGTTTGTAGGTTCTTGTACATTCGGGGTATGGCGGGAGCCACTGTCCGTCATAGTTGTTATAAAAACTCTTAGAGTGCATGTAATCTTGTTGTGGCGGGGTTTGTAAAATGATGTAACTGTTCAGGTTTAATCATTTATATATATATGCAGAAAGGTGACCGTTTTGGTTAGCCTATTTTCTTATTGTATATCTTGTTTCATGTGTAAGTTTTTATTTCCGCTGATTTTCTCTGATGTTGTATCACTAGGGTGTCCGGGGTAAGGCACCAGTCACGGGCCCGGGGTCAGGTCGTGACAGATGGGAAGGCGCAAAAGCTTATTGGGTACATGTTTGGACATTGAAAAATGGTGTTATTACTCAGTTTATGGAGTATTTCAATACATGACTTCTTGTGGTAGGTTGAGGCCTACGGGTTGAGTGCGCTCTGCCCATCACACCGTGTGAGCCACCGCCAGACCTCATGGCTTCACTTAGGGGCTTATGCTAGCAATTTGATGGCGGCGAATGAATATTTCATGTAGTACTATTGTCCATTAAGTGCGTTTGATGCGTTGTATTCTGTTGGGTGCATTGGACAAAAAAATATCTGACGTTGGTGGGCGTTTTATTGAATTTGGTGTAATATTTCTAAAAATAGTATACTTCAACTGCCATTTTTGAGACGCTTCCCCTAGACTGTACTAAAAATAAAAAATATAAAAAAATACAATTCATTATATATTAATACTCTAATATCGTCTATTATATATTAATACAGTTCAGTCCATTAGTATATTCCAATATAAAAATATACAGTCTAGTGCGACGTACCAAACAAACCGTTAGGGAAAAGAAAGGAGGGAGTGTTTACCTTTCCTTCTGTACCTAAGTGTGAAAAATGTATATTTCAGAAGTCTGGTTATATATCCAACTGACTATTTAATTTGATGAAATATTGTACTTATGAATTGTTGGTTAAACATGTTGTATTCAAAATTTCATGTTAGGAAACATCACGAGGAATGACATGTTTTTGGTCTCCGCAAAAATTTTACATTTTCATGGCGGGTTATAAAATAAGTTACCGCAGAAAGCACTTATTTTAGTGGAATATTACCATGGAATTAACATTATAGTGACGATTATATTTAGGTAGGTACGAATTTGTACACAATTTCTGCTGAAAATTTACTAAATGTGGAATTAAGTTTATCAGATTATTTATGACTCGAATAATTGTTAAATGTGAAGATCTAGTCTTGCATGTGATGAATCTTCTCTGATTCTAGATAATCAGAGAAGTATACAATCTACTCGATGCAAAACAGAGAAGGTAACGAGTTGTGAAATAAGAAGAAAAGAGAAGTTTGTGGGAGCTTTTCAATGTATAGTATGTAAAAAATCTGAAGAATTACAATCTCTTAGTTATAGAGTCCAACTAATCCAACTTACTAACTAATCCACCTTAGTTATACAACTAATATAACTAACTAACAACTCAACAACCATAACAAACTTTAACAAACTTAAAACTAATTCTAACAACTTTAACAAACTCATATCTCAACATCCCCCGCAATCTGGGTACTGAAAAAAAGTTTTTCATACCCAGTTTGGATAATAAGTGAGCATGATGCCCCTGTGTGAGGCTCTTTGTCAATACATCAGCAGGATGCTCAGAAGTAGCCAGATAAAGAGTAGAAATCAATCCATTCTGCACCTTTTCTCGAATAAAACGACAATCAATGTCGATGTGTTTGGTGCGTTCATGAAAAATTGGATTCGCAGCTATTTGAATGGCAGACTTACTATCGCAGAATACTGGAATAGGCTGCTTCAAAGAGATGTTCAATTCAGCAAACAAACCTGCTAGCAATACTACTTCTGCTACAACAGATGCTAGGCTCCTGTATTCAGCCTCTGTTGATCTACGAGATATAGTAGGTTGCTTTTTTGACTTCCAGGAAATCAAGGAAGCTCCATAGAAAACAAGATACCCAGTTACTGATTTTCTGGTGTTGATACAGGATGCCCAGTCAGCATCGCAATAAGCAGACAACTCAGGTGACCCTCCTGCAGGCATGAATATTCTTAGTCCTGGATCTTTCTTGATGTATCTCACCACTCGAGTAGCTGCTACCTTGTGCGAATCTTTGGGTTCTTGCATAAATTGGCTCAGAGTTTGAACTGCAAAAGCTATGTCGGTCTTTGTATTAGTCAGATACATGAGTCTCTCAATGAGTCTTTGATAGCTTGTAGGGTCTTCCAATAGAGTATCATCTTCCTTGTCTGGTCCTTATTTATTGTAATACTGCCTTTGTGTGCATCAACAACATCTACACATATATCAAAAGTAATTGAAGTGAGTTTAGCATTCAACTCCATTGGAGAGCCAACTGATTTGGCATCTATGAGCCCCATATCAGCGAACAGCTCCAGTGAGTACTTCCTTTGATGCATCACTATACCACTTTTGTTTCTTGCAAACTCAAAACCCCAAAAATACCTCAATTCTCCCAAATCTTTGATCTTGAAATGCTGTTGCAGTATAGTTTTGGTGTCATTAATCAGACTCACATCAGTTCCAGTTATGAGCAGATCATCTACATATATAATAATAATAACCATGTTGTCTTTATCCCTCTTTGTAAGAAGGGAATAGTCATGACGACTCTGTGTAAATCAGAACAAACCAAAGCCTCAATTAGCTTGATATTCCACTATCGTGAAGCTTGTTTATGACCATACAATGACTTGAGTAATCTGTATACTTGTCCCTTTCTATGTGTGAATCCCTGAGGCGATTGCATAAAGACCTCCTCATTAAGATCACCTTACAAAAATGCATTGAAGACATCCATTTGATGCACATTCCAGCCCCTTGCAGCGGCAAGTGATATTACTGATCTCACAGTGACCATTTTAACCACTGGTGAGAAAGTATCCTGGTAATCAATGCCTTCTTTTTTGTTGTATCCTTTTGCGACTAGTCTTGCTTTAAACCTTTCAACTTCTCCTGAAGCTTTGTACTTGATTTTGTATACCCACTTGCAACCTATTACCTTCTTCCCACTTGGTAGATCAACTATTTTCTAAGTTTTATTATCTTCCAAAGCTTGAAACTCAGCTTTCATTGCCTCTACCCATCCCTTATCCTTTTCTGCCTCTGAATAGGATAATGGTTCATGTTCTTCTGAAATCCTGGATATTAAGTTGTGATAAGATCCAGATAGTCCAGCATAGCTTACTACATCAGCTAATTGATAAGGAGTTTTCTTTGAACTTGCTACTGGTTGAACAAAATCAGGCATCCATTTTGGTGGTTTCCTTTCTCTGATATTCCTTCTTCTTTAACAGAACTGTATGGTTCCCAGATGTATCATGAGAAGACATTTCAACTCCCGAAAAGATCCTATCAATATTTATTGAGTCCTCCTGATGGAAGAGTAACATATCTTGACAAGAAGCATCGACGATACGTTGACAATATTCTGACCACTATTTTTATCTTCAATCATGGACACTTCTGTGCATTCTTGAGTACTTGAGCAATCCAACATCTGTGCCTATACCTTAATATCAGTTTTATCAGCTACATGTGGTTCAAGAATATGAAAATAATTATCCTCTGCATCTTTATCTTGTTTACCCACATCAGTCTGCCTGCTCTGCTGGAAATGGAATATGTCCTCATGAAAAGACACATCTCTGTTGATGAAAATAGTTCTGCTGTGTAGATTTAGTAACTTATACCCCTTCTGTCTAGTGACATACCCAAGCATTATTGATTTAATTGCCCTGACATCAAACTTGTCTTTCTTGACTAAATTAGTGGCATAACATAAGCATCCCACAGTTCTCATAGAGACAGTGATGGTTTTCTTTTAAACAACTTTTCATAGGGTGATAAGTTCCCTATTACTACAGAAGGGATCATATTGATTATATACACTGCACTGACTACACAGTCACCCCAAAACCTTGATGGTAAGTTGCTATGGAATTTGATTGCTCTTGCAACTTCCAAAATATGTCTGTGTCTCCTTTCCACCACTCTATTTTATTGTGGAATGTATGGACAAGAACTCTGATGTATGATTCCCAGTTGACTAAACATCTCATTATATGAGTTGTTAAAAAACTCAAATCCATTGTCAGACCTAATGCCTTTAACCTCCATAGTAAATTGTGTCTTGATTACTCTAAATAGACTTCTTAATACAGTAACCACATCTGATTTCATGTGCATTAGAAAAACCCAAGTGCATCTAGTATAATCATCAACAACTGTGAGAAAATACCTCATTCCATTATAAGTAGGAACTCTATAAGTGTCACGACCCGAACCCGGGCCCGTGACTGGTGCCTTACCCCGGGCACCCTAGTGATACAACATCAGAGTAATCAGCGGAACATAAAACAAGACATGAAAATATTATGAAGTAAAGCGATGTCGGAGAAAACTTGCCTTACGGCATATATATATAGATCAATTTAAAGCCGACGATTACGTCCCATTACAACTCGCGCCTGGCAGTACTACAGACCTCTAAGAAAGATATGACAACAATGGCGGGACATGTCCCCGACATTCCCCTGAATGTAAATAACTAAAACGACATGGGACTATAACACTGATAAGCCTCGGAGAAGCGGGCTTCCCATCTGTTGACGTGACCCGAGAACTAGGATCAACGGCGGTGTACCTCAACTCGACTGCGGCATGAGCGGCCCCGAAGGAGGTCGATTACAACGGTACCAGTATGTGAAAGCGTAAAGTACTTAAATGAAAACATATCATTTTAAAATCAGTTTTGCAAGTATGTATGAAACAACCAAGGTAACGCGCATAGTGCACATCAAAAACAAGAGCAACAATAGGTAAAGCGTAGCGAGGTCTTTTCTAGCTGCGAATGATCGAGCGGGCCAATTGCGTAGTATCACCATGCAAGCCTAATCACGGACTCCGTAGTCGCGTAGGCCACTCATATAGGCCGCATAGGGTATGTAACCCCGCGTCGAGGGTAGCTACTCCTCGGCGTCGTCTGGACCCGCGATCGCGTAGCGCGAAGACCGCGTGACCACGAGCGCAAACTAACACGGAACTCCGTAGTTCGCATGGATCCCGGACCCGCGTAGGTATTCTCGAATCATGGTCCCGGACGCTGAGTCTACCGCGTGAAGGCGACTTAACCTCGGAAATATGTCAAGAGGTGAGTTATATTATACTAACATAACAGCTTATCGTTACACAACATAAGCACAACAAGAATACTCTTTTTCACAAACGTTACAAGACACTAACATACATAGCATCATATCACGTCTACTTATCAAATCAACAAGAAAGTATTACAAGGCTATCACAAACCAACACAATCAAGTTATACCGCGAGGTACATTCTATTATATGATTAACAAGATCGAGTATCTATTCCCAAAGTACTTCATACATTATCTTTTAAAAGATCGTTACGTTTACAAAGTCACACAATACGTAGTATATGAAAATAGAGTGATTATCCTTTGAAGTAAATCAAAACACTTCTCTTCGTAAAATCAAGTAACAACATTCTTTTCCAAATGTTTCAAGTTTGCCTAATTTCAATTACTCAAGTTTCTCGTTTTGAAAGGTTTAGTAGTTCATAATTTTAATCACTTAATGATATAATTCTCCTTTAAAAGCAATTTGAGAAACATATATGCAGTGCGTGAGTAGGTTATTCTTGTTTATAACAATCTTATTTAAGCGACCATGATCTAGGAAATGTAACATCATTTTGTCTCATCTTAGTTTCTATCTGGATGGAAGTTTCTCTGGTTTTACTAATACATTATTAGTCAAAACATTTCCACTTTATTAGCGATCTTTGTGGTTTGTTCGATACTTATTCGATTTAAATCAGTAAAACATTATTGCTTTTAAAATCAAGTACTCATTACTCGCGAATGAGGTTTTACAACATTTTTTAACAAAATGTTAATTACCAAGTAAAACAAGTTAAGTCTCTTATCTTTTAAGATCAATAAACCATTCATTTTACCATTCTTAAGACGTTATACCTAACTTCCCATAAAGCTAGTATAACTCTTATGTTTTCAAAACCAAGTATTATTACACATCAAGTCAGTTATAAGTCAAATCAGTTACCTTTTAAAACCATAAAGCATTTTCTTACTTACATAAAGCTGTTATAACCAACTTCCCATAAAGCCGTTATAACACTTTTATGTTTCAAACCAATCAAATACGCTTAACACGTATGCGTCTAGTACTACATAGTTATACACATATCATGCTAGAAAAGTTAGGAAGAGGTTCACATACCTCGCGGCGATTATCGACTAATAGCAAAAGCGCTCAAGTACCTCAAACCGTCGGCTACTCCTTAAGCCAGTAGATCGCGCCACGCGTGGTACTTGACCTATAAGGCCACAAGGCGCATTAACATCTAGGTCTAATCGTAGAACATTCTACGAGAAATTCGACACCTCCCCATGGCAGCGTAAATCTCCTCCTCTATCGGGCCGCTACCAAGCCAACGGGGTTATGCGTCTAACCGGGCGTGCACAATTCTATCACGTAAAAGCTACACAAGTCTATGTCACGGTCTATGTAATTCTGATTCAGACTCTTCTTCGAAAAGGTTTCTTATAATTCAGGCTTAAGTCAAAAGACATTGCCGATAACTACGTTCAATTCTATATATAGTATACTTCAACTATATATTCTAACAACATGTAATTTCCAATTACAATAGAAGGTCAAGAGTGTTTACCTCGATAAGCCCAAAATTATCCGAGTTTAAATGTCGATCCTGAGCAAGGTTTAGCTCTACTCAGTGCGCTCAGGCCATTCACAACCCTTAGAAGTTCTAACCAACTTCTACTTAATACTCCAACCAACTATGGAGATTTTCCTTAGGGTTTCGGTTTTGTGACGGAAGGGAAGTATAATAGTATTTCTGGGCTTTTCGTATAAGTATAACCTTAGAATACTACAAGGTATTCGGCTTAGGTAATTTGGTTATAGTAACAATACTTTTGAGAGTATTTCTACCAAGAGGAGGGTATTTATCGAAAACAACTAGGCTAGGGGGTACCCACGGCTAGCACCACAAGGAGGGGGTGTATACCCTCGCCTACCCCATTAGGGGTACTCTCGACGAGGGAGAGGGGCTCTCGGCGAACTCAACACAAAGGGAGGGAGGAGGATTTTAACACTTAGGAAATATTTGGAATGGATGAAGAAGTCTTCCAAAGGGGGTATTTATAGGTCTAGCAAAGGCCAACCAATGGCGAATCTTGCCAAGTGCAAGGCAAGTGTAGGGCGAAGATCTTGCCAAGTGCACCTTATCCATCTACCACAAAATATCCTACCTAACCTTGACTAAACAAGGCGAGAATTCGTCAGTTGCCCAAAGCCACAATGAGAGGGTGCCAAGTGTCGCCCTCTTGTTGGTCCAAAATGTTCGTCTCTCGGAAAAATCCAAAAATTAGAAATGACATAGCGGAATTTTCCTACGAAAGTGAAAGCGTTTAGTCGACGACTCTAGCAGGGTGTTGTGAACAAAAATAATTCGGCCAAGCCTATTTGAAGTTCGAATTTTCTACGTCGTCCTACGTGCATAATGCAAATACGGTATAACATTCTCCTCGCGAAACATTCGTCGAATGTTCTTTCTAAATCTCGAAACAAGCGCGCGTCGATATAGTCTTCACTACTATACTTACGAGGGCGATCTGCCACGCTGCCACAGAAACATCTGCGCAAATACTTACATCCAAGTCAACGAGTAATCACCTCTAAAATCACCACAAATACACCTCTCCGGTGTCTAAAATATACTTCCTTCGCACTTTCTCCATACAAAAGAAATGGTCACATCTCTGCTCGCAATACATGCTCGCTTATCCCTTTACTCGTCGTGATACCACTTTTGTCACTTTGCCGCGAGGTTCTAGTGTCACTCCGTGACCAATGGATGGTATCGGGTGTATGCGATCCACGGTGTCGTACACTCGAACTCTTACCACATTTAAATCTGCTTGATTTCCAAAACTCGGGTTACTATCTCTAACGTGGTCATCATTAGCGGGAACACTGCGGATGGATCTCCGATACTTTCCGATCATAACAATCTGAAAGCCGGACGTATTGTCTCCTAAGTCGGACGGCAAAAGGCGACATATAGGCAACTGTCCTATTCTTCACATGAACTCAAAAGGGCCCGATGTAACTCGGCTAAATTCCCTGTTTTCCAAAACTCGTCACATGACGGGGTGGTACTTTCGAAGACCGACCGTCAACTGAACTCTAAGCGTCGTCGCCGATTATCGCGATTTCTACGAGTGCCGGAACCTCTTCTAGACAAGCTTTACCTATCCACGATCTGTGGAACAAGCTTGAACCAACTATCTGAATCTTGCCAACATCGAACCAATCGGGCGACATACACTTCCGCCCTACAAGGCTTCATAAGCGACATCCAGAACAGAAATGGTAGCTTAAGCACTCCTCCACGGAGACAACAATCCCACAACTACCGCGAAATCGAACAACGCCAGGCGAATGCGGTCGAGTCTCACGAGTTCCTAACCCTGCTGGTAAGACTTTTAGAAAGCGAAAATAGCCACAACAGGCTTCAGCTGTCGTCATAAGGTGAAGGTAGGTGTTATACCCGTATTTCGATTGTATGCGTGGGGCGTGCGTGAAAATTTTGAAGCTTAAGTAGGCTTGGCGATTTTCACTTTGTGCACAACACCCGATTAGAGTCGTTTTTCGACGAAAGCGTTTCCAGCTTTCGTAGGAAAATTCCGGCTATGACATTTATATTTTTGCGGATTTTTCCAGAGGCGAAATATTTTGGGCCAGCGGGAGGTGACACTTGTCACCCTCGTTGGGCGGTTTAGTGGGCGGTCGAGGTTGGTTGGCCTTGGCGATTGGTCCCTTATTTTAGGTCTTGTTTTGTGGCTTGTTTTGTGCCATGTTTGGTGGAGTAGGGTTAGGGTGCACTTGGCTTGATCTAGGCCTTACACTTGCCTTGCACATGGCTTGATCTTGGCCATTGGTTGGCCTTGGGTTTTGCTATCCATACCCCTTGGAAGACTTGTTCATCCATTCCTAAATATTTCTAAGTGTTAAAATCCTCCTCCTCCCCTTTGTGTAGAGTTCGGTAGAGGCCTCCCCGTGTGGCCGAGAGCACCCCTCTAGGGGTGCTAGCCAGAGTGTACCCCTGCCTAGTTGTTTTCATAATACCCCCCTTGTTTGTGGTGTAGAAATACTCTCTAAGTATTGTTATAATGCCCAAAATACCTTAGCATTTACCTTGTTGTATTCCAAAAGTTACCTCTATACGTAGAGCCCGGAAATACTACCTTTTGTCCTTTTTGTCTCAAACCGAAACCCTAAGGAAATCTTCATAGTTGGTTGAAGTATTTAAGTAGAAGTTGGTTAGAACTTCTAAGGGTTGTTTGCAGCGCACGGAGTAGGAGCTAAATCTTGCTTAGGATCGACATTATAACTTGGATAATTATGGGCTTATCGAGGTAAATATATTGTCCCTCTATTGTAATTGGAAATTACATGTTGTATGATTATATAGTTGAAGTATACTATATATAGAATGACGTTGTTATCGTGATGTCTTTTGACTTAAGCTGAATAATAAGAAACCTTTTCGAAAGAAGAATCTTGAGCGTAATTACATAGGGGTATTCTGATGAGACTTGTGTAGCTTTCTTTGTGTAGTAGAATCGTACCGCGTCTGGTTAGGCGTGCAAACCCCCACGGTTGGCTTGGTGGCGGCCTCGATAAAGGAGGAGATTTCTGTTTGTTGCGGGGAGGTCTTGCCGAATTTTACGTAGAATGTTCTACGATAAGATCTAAATATTAATAAGCGCCTTGTGGCCTTATAGGTTGAGTACTACGTATGGCGCGATCTACTTGGCTTAGGAGTAGCCGACGGTTGGAAGTACTTGGGCGTTTTGCTATTAGTCGATACTCGTCGCGAGGTATGTGAACCTCTTCCTATCTCTTCTAGCATGATATGTGTGAACTATGTAGTGCGGTGAGCGTCATGTGCTAAATGTATTTGATTGGTTTAAAACATAAAGTGTTATAACGGCTTTATGGGAAGTTGGTTATAACGACTTTATGTTGGTAAGAAAATACTTGTGGTTTTAAAAGGTAAGCGATTTGAACTATAAGCGGCTTGTTATGTGTTAATAAAGAACTTGAAGTATTTCAAAAGATTTTGAATCATTTGAAAGAAGAAGTAATATTTGGTTTTGAAAACTTAAGAGTTATACTAGCTTTATGGGAAGTTAGATAATAACGGCTTAAGAATGTTTCTTGATTTGGAAATCGAATGTGTATCGACAAACCAACTGCGGCGTAATAAAGGAAATGTTTTGTGATTAAGTATTATTAAAACCAGAGAAACTTCCATCTGCATAGAAGCTAAGATGAGACAAAATGATATTTCCTAGATCATGGTCTTTGTAATAAGATTGTTATAAACAAGAATATCCTACTCACATATAAGGCTTATGTTTCTCGGATAGTTTAAAGAGAATTATATTCTTAAATGAATAAGACTATGAAATCTGAAACCTTTCTAAAATAAGAACCAGTGAACATTTGAAATTAGGCAAACTTGGGCGTTTGGAAAATAATGTTGTTACTTGATTTTACAAAGGTAAGTGTTTTGATTTACTTCAAAAGATAATCACTCTATTTTCATATACTACGGGTATTGTGTGGTTTTGTGAAGTAACATATCTTTAAGAGTTATTGTATAAAGTACTTTGGGGATAAAAACCCGATCTCGTTAATCGTATAGTAGGAAGTACCTTATGTGTGAATAACTTGATTGTATTGGTTTGTGATAGCCTTGTAATACCTTCGTGTTTGATTTGATAAGTAATCATATTAGGATGCTACGTGTGTTAGTATACGTGATGTTTGTGTAAAGGGATTTTCCCTTGATTGTGCTTATGTTGTCTAAGCGATAAAGCGTTATGTTGGTATTTATACCACTGCGTGTTCCGGGGTTAAGCGCCCTCCGTCGCGGGGTAGACTTCGGTGATGCAGGACCGTGATTCGAGAATACCTCATGCGGGTCGGGGCCTATCGCGAGCTACGAGTTCGGGTTAGTGTGCGGCCTTTATAGTCATGCGGTGCATGTGGCCGTGCGGTGCGAGTCGGGGCGATGCGGGAGTAGCTACCCTCGATGCGAGGTTATACCTCATGCGGGCCTATGAGATTGGCCTATGCGAGTGCGCGGGAGTTCGGGGCTAACGCGCACATTTGATATTGCGAGCGGCGACGGCTTTGATCATGTGGCGGTGTTAGACAGATATCATGATACGATTTATGACCTTAGTCTTGTAGGTGTTAGTAGTAGTCGGCTATGCCTTCGTACTTACCTGTCTTGTTTTATTTGGACAGTGGGACTGCTGTTCATATGTATTCCTTGGTGCTTTTCTATCATTGGCGGTGAGGAAGGTATTCCACGGGCATGATTGATGTTGTGGCGTGAGACCCGTTGTTATATTGGAGTGATGACTTTGAGGCGTGAGTCACGACTAGACATGTTGCTTATTTATTGTGAATTGTAGTTTGGTTATCATACATGTCTCCACGCTTTCTATAGACTACTATGATTTCATTTCTGATATCTTCATGTTTCACATACTTGGTACTGTTGTCTTGACCTCGCCCGGGGCTGCGTTCATCTGCGGTAAAAGTACGCGATCGTTGATCCTCGCTCTTAGGAGTCCGATTCGGCGTTTGGGAAAGCTCCGTTTCTCGGAGGCTTATCTTGGTATAGTCCGCTGTCGTTGTAGGTATTTACATTCGGGGTATGGCGGGGCCTGTCCGCCATTGTTGTCATATCATTTCTTAGAAGTGCATGTAATCTTGTTGTGGCGGGGTTTGTAAAAAGGATTTAATTGTTCATTTGTAAGAGTTGTTATTTATATATATCTTAGAAAGGCAAGTTTTCCTCAGTTCTTGTTTTGTACTTCATTTGTTTCATGTATGTGTTTTATGTTCGTGATTACTCGATGTTGTATCACTAGGGTGCGGGGTAAGGCACGATCACAGGCCAGTTGGTCGTGACGATGGCACCGTGCAGCCTTACAACGCTACGATAAATCAACACTGCCGAGTGAGCGGTCTGGCCAGAAGAACACGATGGGCTGCCCCGTCGGCCCGACCTGCGGTCGACGCATCCACGAACTGCGTCTGGTTAAGCGAACTTGGGCCAAACACCCGTGATCCTACCACGGAGGAACCACCACAAACTGACCCACCACCAACATGCGGCGGGTTGACCCAGCGTGGCCTCGGCGTCCGACAACGCGCAAGACATTAGCTCCCCGAACCGGAAAACTCTTACTAATCACGTTACGAAAACCTAGCGGTCTTTTAGCTCAACTACCCTCTTTCATTCCACACTACTCAGGGACTATCCCACAAACATAGCTCACGTGCACAATGCACTCCGATAAGGGTCAAATATAAACAATACATCTTTTACTCGAGATGGGCTTACCTCTAAGGTCTCCACGTATAACACTCTAAGGCTCACACTTTCTCTATCCCCCAATCTTCCCCGGTTACTAACCATGATTCCTAATCACAATTTACACACTGCTATCAGAACATAGCACTTAAGATATACTCGTCTCATCATACGTACTAATCTACAGAGGTTAAGGATAAACACAGTATCTCTTGCTCCACTCCTTAAGTCGTTCTAATCAAACCTGCCCGTAGGCGCGCAGCTAAGGAAGGTGGCGACTACCCATCGATCACTGAAGGCTAAGTCCTCCTACAAGGACACTCTTTCGACATCGGACCACGGCGGTCGTAGGTAAAACAAGTACTAACTAAAGATGACATTCCGGGATGACGTGCATCGCACTGTGAATCTTGGGAAAAAGCGAATCCGGTGTTTGGAACCTACGTGTAGGCGTGAGCGGAAGCTGCGGAGCTCGACCAACTCCTGCATACCGAGCGTCCCGAACCACGTGGAGGACCTTTCTGCATTTGGTGGATGTGCGTAATCTAATCATTGGTGAGGCGACTCGCCTAAAAAGTTACTAAAGGACCTTTGCTGCTCGGCCTCTTACCACGTCGCCGTTAACGTCGATCTCTATGTTTCTTGGCTTGCTGCGCATAAGCCCGTACGAGCCATGCTCGAGCCTAAGCGAAGAATTAATCTTGCACAACCTCTCTTAGATAGTCTTGAGACTCGCGGTACATCGGTATACTCTGCGGTAGCCAAAGTCCATAGCTAGTAATAGGGTGCCTTTTGCAATCTATATTCTCTGTTCCCGGTCGTGGAACTGAAGGTTCAAACATCATGGCCGCAGTAGGAACTGCCGCCGCCGTGCTAAACTCTGCTGGGGCTTTGTGACGTCGCAGAACTCCCCGAATGACGCACCTAACTCGGGTGATGATTGGGCACTGTGCCTCGTAACCCTCTGAACTCTACTCGCGGCTCCCTCGGCCACGCCTCCTGGGCCGGGTTGCCTGCGCGAGGCATAGCGGTAAGGAAAGAAATCGTGAGAGGTCCAACTTACAACACAACTCTAAGGCACGATCTCGAGTGAGAAGAATAGAAACAAATCCTAAATATCCTATAGCCTCACGATTATTGGTGTGGTGCGCAACACACCGATAATCAAGACTCTTGGATCGATGCGTAGACACTTTCAGAGGATTAAGCGCTCGATACCACTTTTGTCACGACCGAACCGGGCGTGGTGGTGCCTACCGGGCACCCTGGTGATACAACATCGAGTAATCGTGAACATAAAACAAGACATGAAAATATTATGAAGTAAGAAGCGATGTCGGAGAAAACTTGCCTTACGGCATATATATATAGATCAATTTAAAACCGAACGATTACATCCCATTACAACTCGCCCAACGCGATTACTGGACCTCAGAAAGATATGACAACAATGGCGGGACGGGGCCCGCCATACCACGAATGTAAATACCTACAACGACGGACTATACCACTGATAAGCCTCGGAGAAAGCGGAGCTTCCATCTGTTGACGTGACCCAGAACTAGGATCAACGGCGGTGTACCTCAACTGCGGCATGAACGCGGCCCGAAGGAGGTCGATCTGGCAGTACCAAGTATGTGAAAGCGTAAAGTACTTAAATGAAAACATATCATTTTAAAATCAGTTTTGCAAGTATGTATGAAACAACCAGTAATGCGCATAGTGCCACATCAAAAACAAGAGCAACAATAGGTAAGCGTAGCGGGTCTTTTCTAGGCTGCGAATGATCGAGCGGGGCCAATTACGTAGTATCACCATGCAAGCCTAATCCGGACTCCGTAGTCGCATAGGCCACTCATATAGGCCGCGTAGGGTATGTAACCCGCGTCGGTAGCTACTCCTCGGCGTCGTCCTGGACCCGCGATCGCGTGGCCACGAGACCGCGTGACCACGAGGCGCAACTAACACGGAACTCCGTAGTTCCGCATGGATCCTTGGACCGCGTGAGGTATTCTCGAATCATGGTCCCGGACGCTGAGTCTACCCGCGTGGAGGCGACAACCTCCGGAAATATGTCAAGAGGTGAGTGATATTATACTAACATAACAACTTATCGTTACACAACATAAGCACAACAAGAATACTCTCTTTCACAAACGTTACAAGACACTAACACACATAGCATCATATCACGTCTACTTATCAAATCAACAAGAAAGTATTACAAGGCTATCACAAACCAACACAATCAAGTTATACACACAAGGTACATTCTATTATATGATTAACAAGATCGAGTATCTATTCCCAAAGTACTTCATACATTATCTTTTAAAAGATACGTTACGTTTACAAAAGTCACACAATACCCGTAGTATATGAAAATATAGTGATTATCCTTTGAAGTAAATCAAAACACTTCTCTTCGTAAAATCAAGTAACAACATTCTTTTCCAAATGTTTCAAGTTTGCCTAATTTCAATTACTCAAGTTTCTCGTTTTCGAAAGGTTTCGTAGTTCATAATTTTAATCACTTAATGATATAATTCTCCTTTAAAAGCAATTTGAGAAACATATGTTTGGTACGTGAGTAGGTTATTCTTGTTTATAACAATCTTATTTAAGCAGCCATGATCTAGGAAATGTAACATCATTTTGTCTCATCTTAGTTTCTATGCAGATGGAAGTTTCTACTGGTTTTACTAATACATTATTAGTCAAAACATTTCCCTTTATTAAGCCATTTCTTTGTGGTTTGTTCGATACTTATTACGATTTCAAATCAGTAAAACATTATTGCTTTTAAAATCAAGTACTCATTACTCGCGAATGAGGTTTTACAACATTTTTTAACAAAATGTTAATTACCAAGTAAAACAAGTTAAGTCTCTTATCTTTTAAGATCAATAAACCATTCATTTTACCATTCTTAAGACGTTATACCTAACTTCCCATAAAGCTAGTATAACTCTTATGTTTTCAAAACCAAGTATTATTACATATCAAGTCAGTTATAAGTCAAATCAGTTACCTTTTAAAACCATAAAGCATTTTCTTACTTACATAAAGCTGTTATAACCAACTTCCCATAAAGCCGTTATAACACTTTTATGTTTCAAACCAATCAAATACGCTTAACACATGTACGTCTACCGTACTACATAGTTATACACATATCATGCTAGAAAAGGTAGGAAGAGGTTCACATACCTCGCGACGATTATCGACTAATAGCAAAAGCGCTCAAGTACCTCAACCGTCGGCTACTCGTAAGCCAGTAGATCGCGCCACGCGTGGTACTTCAACCTATAAGGCCATAAGGCGCATTAACATCTAGGTCTAATCGTAGAACATTCTACGAAAATTCGTGACCTCCCCCATGACAGCGTAAATCTCCTCTCTATCGGGTAGGCTACCAAGCCAACCGTGGGGGTTATGCGTCTAAACCGGGCGTGCACAATTCTATCACACGTAAAAGCTACACAAGTCTCATGTCACGGTCCTATGTAATTCTGATTCAGCACTCTTCTTTCGAAAGGTTTCTTATAATTGGGCTTAAGTCAAAAGACATTGCGATAACTACGTTCAATTCTATATATAGTATACTTCAACAATATATTATAACAACATCTAATTACCAATTACAATACAAGGTCAACAGTGTTTACCTCGATAAGCCCAAAATTATCCAGAGTTTAAATGTCGATCTGAGCAAGGTTTAGCTCTACTCAGTGCGCTCAGGCCATTCATGACAACCCTTAGAAGTTCTAACCAACTTCTACTTAATACTCCAACCAACTATGGAGATTTTCCTTGGGTTTCGGTTTTGTGTGGAAGGAAGTATAATAGTATTTACAGGCTTTTCGTATAAGTATAACCTTAGAATACTACAAGGTATACGGCTAAGGTAATTTGGGTATAATGTAATACTTTTGAGAGTATTTCTACCAAGAGGAGGGTATTTATCACGAAAACAACTAGGCTAGGGGTACCCCAGGCTAGCACCTGAGAGGGGGTGTATACCCGCCGGCCTACCATTAGGGCGTACTCGACGAGGGGAGAGGGGCTCTCGGCCGAACTCAACACAAAGGGGAGGGAGGAGGATTTTAACACTTAGGAAATATTTGGAATGGATGAAGAAGTCTTCCAAATGGGGGTATTTATAGGTCTAGCAAAGGCCAACCAATGGCCAAGATCTTGCCAAGTGCAAGGCAAGTGTAGGGCCAAGATCTTGCCAAGTGCACCTTATCCATCTACCACAAAATATCCTACCTAACCTTGACTAAACAAGGCCAAGAATTCGTCCAAGTTGCCGCCCCAAAGCCCACCAATGAGAGGGTGCCAAGTGTCGCCCTCTTGTTGGTCCAAAATATTTCATCTCTCGGAAAAATCCGCAAAAATTAGAAATGACATAGCCGGAATTTTCCCTACGAAAGCTGAAAGCGTTTAGTCAAACGACTCTAACCGGGTGTTGTGAACAAAAATAATTCGGCCAAGCCTATTTGAAGTTCGAATTTTCTACGTACGTCCCTACGTACATACTCTGGAAATACGGGGTATAACAATAAGGTCCCCACACATCAAGATGCAACAATTGAAAAGACATTTCTGACTTACTAGTGCTAAAAGGGAAAGGTAATGTGGTTTGCCTAGCTATAGGGCATATTTCACAATGCTTTATTTCAAAACTATATTTGTCACCGATACCTTTTATTTTCCTGAGTACACTCATAGGTACATGATCCATTCTTCTATGCCAAAGTCCAGCTTGCAATTCTGCTACTGAAATATTTGTTGCTGATGCATGAGCTTGAGTTTGAGTTTGAGCTTGCACCATCCTACTGTGATAATATCCCCTGGACTCCAACATATATAATCTATCAACTTCTTTACCAATCTCCTTCACCTTTCCAGTGAGGAGATCCTGTAGTATAAAGAAGTCAGGAAAGAAGCTTGCACAGCAGTTTAACTCTCTTGTCAATTTTGAGACTGATAAGAGGTTAAACTTAAAACTAGGAACAGACAATACATGTCTTATAAGATCACCTCCTATTAGCTTACAACTTCCTGTTTGAGTAATGGCAGCTGTCTCACCAGTTGGCAATTGAACTTTCCCTGCATTTTCTATTGAATCATTTATTTCAATCATATCTTTATCATTCACCATGTGATTTGTTGCTCCAGAATATACTATCCAACTAGCTTTACCTTTCTCATTAAAGGCTATTTTACCTTTCATGTGAGCTTTAGGTGCTGATCCACTATTGTGATAAGCATTTGCATCCAAGGCTTGATTTAAAAATTTCATAATCTTCTCACAATTTTCTGGAATACATGTCTTCAACACAGAACTGAGTTGGTCCTGCTGGTCATATGTCAGCTTTTCCATAATCTTCTGATTATAAGATTGTTGATTATAAGATGTTGATGTTGATTATTAGATTGTTGATTATAAGATTGCTAATTATAAGATTGTTGATGTGAATTTCTCCCATCACCACTTGTCATCACCACATTCACCTTATTCTTTCCTTTAGAATCATTAGGATATCCTATCAATTTGTAACAACCTTCGCTGACATGTCCTTGCTTCTTGCAATAATCACAATGCATTAGTTTATAGCAATCTTCCCTAACATGTCCCTTTATCTGACAGTAATCACAGAAGGCATTTTGATTGTAAGGTTTCCTCAGTTTGTACTGTGGAAACCTTCTTACCATAGCCATAGGTTCACCAGATTCCCCTCCAATTATGCTATTTCCAGTGATCATTTTCTGACTTTCATCTTGTGATATTAGAGCATAAGCCTGATTCACACTAGGAGTTGGTGACATCAATAAGATGTGACTCCTAGCCTGATTATAACTATCATTGATTCCCATAAGGAATTCAAGTGACCTCTGATTTGATAAATGATGTATGTATGCTCTAGGACTATCACAGTCATATGAAGGTGGTGGTATAATTGAGTCAATCTCATCCCATAGGTCCTTCATTCGTGAATAATAACTAGATACAGGTATTGTCACGACCCGACCTCGGGCCCGCGACTGGTGCCTTACCCCGGGCACCCTAGTGATAAAACATCAGAGAAAATCAGCGGAAATAAAAGCTTAGACATGAAACAAGATATATAAAATAAGAAACAGGCTATCCAAAACGGTCACTTTTCTGCATATATAACAAAACTCGAACAGTTACATCCTTTACAAGCCCTGCCCACAATAGTACTACAGACCTCTAAGAGTTTTTATAACAACTATGGCCAGGACGGGGCCCGCCATACCACAGAATGTACAAGTACCTACAATGACAGGAACTATACAAAAGATAAGCCTCGGAGAAGCGGGCTTCCCAAATCTGAGCGTGATCCTATGAGCGAGGATCAACAAGCGGTGTACCTCTACTGCGGCATGAGCGGCCCGAAGGAGGTCGATCTGGTACCAGTATGTGAAATCGAAAATCGTAATAAAATTATAATAGTCTATATAAAACAGGAGACATGTATGATAACAAAACTATAGTACACAATGTATAAGCAGTCATGTCAAGTCAGGGACTTACGCCCTCAAAGTCATCGTGCCCGTGGAGCTCCTTCCTCACTGCCGGTAGTCTATGACATAAATCATAATCATGTGACGCGCCCGTGGCATCCTATCTCACTGTCGGCGTACACATATACAATACATATATATATCACTTGCCCGTGGAATCCTCCGTCACTGCCGGGAGCCGTAGGTGTAACATATAACCATGTGACACGCCAGTGGCATCCTACCTCACTGTCGGCGTACACATATACAATACATATATATATATATAACATGCCCCCGGAATCCCTCATCGGTGTAGACATGTCTTCATGGGGAGCTAGCCCATGGAGTAATAATCGTATATACCATGCCCCCGGAATCCCTCATCGGTGTAGACAGGTCTTCATGGGGAGCTAGCCCATGGAGTAATAATAATGGCCATATGCCCCCGGAATCCCTCATCGGTGTAGACATGCCCATGTGACAATAATAATATACCGGGAGTTTAACCCGCTGCATGCACCCGGAATCACTCATCGGTGTAGACATGTCCATGTGATAATAACAATGGAAGCATACCCGTGGAATCCTCCGTCACTGCCGGTACGTCCAAGTAAGTTCACAACAAGTCAGCCGGCCCTCCATCGAGAGACGCGGTGGTATAGAAATACAATAATTGCACAACTAAGGCTATCACAACTAGCATAGGCAAGTTCAACATACTCTTAGACTTTCATTAACATGTAAATTGATTCACCATTTATATAAACTCAAGTACTCCCATTTTATGCCAACAATCCGGGTTTTAACCCTAAAGTACTACGTACTTTAATTCTTTCAAAAAGATCTCTTTTTACGTAAAAACAACTCGATACTAATATCCGTAGTACCAAACACGTTCATGTTTAAATCAAGTACTTTATACTTTTTAAACCAAGTGGCTTACACTTTTAAAACAACGTCAAGTATACTTTTAAAACCCAAGTAACTAACTCTTTTAAGATCAAGGTACTCCTACCTTTTAAAACCAAGCCACTTATATTTTTCCATCAAGAAAAGTTCGATATTTTGAAAACAAGTTACTTATACTTTTAAACTCAAGTTACTTCTCTTTTCCCAAAATCAAGTTACATGACTTTCAAAATACTTTAAGTCTCCTTACTTTAGAATGTCAAGAAATCAATACTTGTTTATAATGATTTTATTAACGCATGACCGTGATCTAGAAAATGTAATACAATTTTGTCTTATCTTAGCTTCATGCGGATGGAAGATTCTACTTGTTTTAATATAATTATTTGTCATTACATTTTCCTTTATTAACGCTGCAATGGCTTGTTCGATAGTTATTCCCATTTCCGAAATCAAATAAAACTTTATTCTTTTAAAGACCAAGTACTCATTACTCACGAATAAGGTTTCACTACTTTTTAACACCATTCAGGTCAATTATAAGTCAAGTCTCTTATCTTTTAAAATCAACAAACCATTCTTTTTCCTACATAAAGTCGTTATAACCAACTTCCCATAAAGCCATTATAACACTTTATGTTTTAAACCTACCAAATTCGTTTAGCACACGTACGTCTACCGTACTACATAGTTCACAACAATCATGCTAGAAAGGATAGGAAGAGGTTCACATACCTCGCGACGATTATCGACAATTAGCAAAATGCTCCAAAGTACTATAACCTTGCTAGCCTTTTCCACCCTTCACGTAGAATACGCTACTCGTAGTACTTCAACCTATAATGGCCATAAAACGTCTATTAACTTCTAGATCTCTTCGTAGAATATTCTAAGTACAAGGTTCCTTATTCTACGGAAAATTGGGCAGCACACCCCGCCTCGCAACCACATAAATATCCTCTTATATCAAGGCCCGCTACCAAGCCAACAACTCCAAGGGGATTACACGCCCCACAATAATACTACAAGTCTCATAAATACGGTCGATGTAAATCTGGTTCAATTCTTTTTAATCATCCTTCCATATATCATATACTCAATTATACATTACTACAACATATAATCTCCAATTACAATAGGGGGATAAATATCATTACCTCGATAAGCCCAAAATTATCTAAGATTTATAAGTCGATCCTGAGCAACGTTTAGCTCCTATTCCTTACGCTCCAATCCGCTCCAAGCAACCCTTAGAAGTTTCTAAACAACTTCTCTTAACACTTCATCCAAGCTATGAAGATTTTCCTATGATTTTATTTTGCGACTATTGGAATAAAGTAGTATTTCCGGGCTCTTATGTTGGGATTACTTTGGAATACTACTAGGGGTATAAGGCTAGTGTATTTGGGTTTATACAACAACAATTGAAGTATTTCTACACCGAGTGGGGAGGGGTGGACGAGAACTACAAGGGAGGGAGTATTATTTTTGCCTTGGAAACACTTAAGTGTGGATGAATAAGTCTTGCAACTTAAGGGGTATTTATCGGATAATCAATGGCCAAGATCAAAGCAAGTGTAAGGTGTAGATTGGGGACATATGTGTGTGGATTCTACCAACCATATGTTCACCACAACTTTGAGACATGTGGCTAGCCACATGTCTCCTAAAAACGCGTCCACATGTCAAATGGACACCTAATTCAGCCCTAGGGCCACATGGGGTGCCATGTGTCGCCCTCCTATTCATCCAAAATATTTCATCTCCCGAAAATATTCAAATATCCAAAATCTCGAAAACAAAGTGGGCCTCACAAAATCGTAAATTTTTCTCCGTGGCCCCACGTGACCAAATCCGGAAATAAAATTTCATAATTCTCTAATATTCCAAAAAGTCCGAATACTAAATATGGGAATCCAATTCCCATTAACGAACCTTTTTTCTTCACAAAATCCGGAAACTTTTCCGTTGAAAAATCACATCTTTCTTCCTTTCCAATTTTAATGGCGTATTCTCGTACGTACGTCCTCATATACATAATCTGGAACTACGGGGTGTAACATTCTTCCCCCCTTAGAAACATTCGTCCTGAATGTTCCTTCTAAGTCTCAAAACATACATGCGCCGGTATAGTCTTCACTACTATACTTATAAAACCAAATATGCCACACCTTGCCATAATATAACACATGCGCAAAACTCCAATTCAAGCCAACGAGGAATCACCTCTAACGTGCATAACATCACTATAAGCTCCCACCCAAGGTCTAAAGGATACTCTCTTTGCATCTTCACTTCACAAAAATGATCACTTCCATTCACTTAACACATGTTCGCTTCTTTTTTTACTCGTCGTAACCTTCTCGTATACCCGAACTCTTTCTATTACACGTACCATATTTCAGTCATCGCTTCTGCTTTCGAACTCTTAGGGTTTCTACTTGTCACGACCCGAACCCGGGCCCGTGACTGGTGCCTTACCCCGGGCACCCTAGTGATACAACATCAGAGAAAATCAGCGGAAATAAAAACATAAACATGAATTAAGAGACATGATAAATAAACAGGCCAACCAAAACAGTTGCCTTCAGTATATATACATAAATACCCAAACAGTTATCCTTTTTACAACCCCGCCACAACAAAGCATGCACTTAAGATTTTTACAACAATGTATGACGACGGTCGCGCCATACCACGAATGTACAAGCATCTACGGACTGTGGTAACATACCAAAAGATAAGCCTCAGAAGAATGGGGCTTCCCGACACGAATCGTGATCCTATGGCGAGGATCCACAACCGATGTATTTCTACTGCGGCGTGAGCGCAGCCAAGGAGGTCGATGCAACGGTACCAAGTATGTGAAATCAGAAACACTGTAAATGAAATCATAATAGTCTATATAAAGCAGGAGACATGTATGATAACCAAACTACAGTTCACAACATAAAAGCAGTCATGTCAAGTCAGGGACTCACGCCCTCAAGTCATCCCTCATGCCCGTGGAACTCCTTCCTCACTGCCGGCAGTCTAGGTATAAATCGTGTGGAATACGTGTCCCGGCCCATCCCGTGGGACTCGGTAAAGAATCATGTAGAATACGTGTCCCGGCCCATCTCGTGGGACTTGGTAGAGAATCATGTGGAATCGTGTCCCCCATCCCATGGGACTCGGTGAGAATCATGTGGAATCGTGTCGACCCATCCATGGGACTCGGTGAGAATCGGATGAAATCGTGTCGGCCCATCTCGGGACTCGGTGAATAATCGATGGAATCGTGTCCCGACCATCTCGTGGGACTCGGTGAAGAATCGTTCATAACAAATCAGCCGCCTCCATCGAGAGACGCGTGGTATAAATGCGATTTGCACAACAAAGCTATCAAACACAAACATAGGCAAGTTACACACAACTCAAGTTTATTTTAGGCCAAAGTCCAGGTTCTGACCCCAAAGTATTACGTACGTTAAATTCTTTTAAAAAGATCCATTTCTTTTATAAAGGTCACCCGATACCCGTAGTATTAAAATAGAGTGACTCACATTTTTAGGTAAACCAAAACACTTTCCTTTTTAACATCAAGTAACAACATTCTTTTCCAAAAGTTCAAGTTTGCCTAGTTTCAAATACTTAAGTCTCTTATTTTAGAAAGGTTTCATAGTCCATAGACTTAATCACTTAAGAATATAATCCTCTTTTAAACAATTTGAGAAACATATGTCTTATATGTGAGTAGGTTATTCTTGTTCATAATCAATCTTATTAAAGCAGCCATGATCTAGGAAATGTAATATCATTTTGTCTCATCTTAGCTTCTATGCAGATGGAGGTTTCTACTGGTTTTAATAATACTTAATTAGTCAAAACATTTCCTTTTATTAACGCTGCAGTGGTTTGTCGATACTCATTCTGATTTCCAAAATCAGTAAAACATTATTCCTTTTAAAACCAAGTACTCATTACTCACGAATGAGGTTTCATACTAACATCCATATTAAGTCAAGTCTCTTATCTTTTAAGATTAAGTCTCTTAACTTCTAAAAATCAGTAAACCATTCTCTTTATCTCTCTTAAGACGTTATACCTAACTCTCCATAAAGCTAGTATAACTCTTATGTTTTCAAAACCAAGTATTACTCTTCCTTCAAAAAGGTTCCTTAATTCTTTTGAAATACTTCAAGATTTTTATCATCACACATCAAGTCAGTTATCTTTTAAAAGCCACAAAGCATTTCTTACTTACATAAAACTGTTATAACCAACTTCCCATAAAGCCGTTATAACACTTTATGTTTTAAACCAATCAAATACTTTTAACACATGTACGTCTACCGTACTACATAGTTATACACATATCATGCTAGAAAAGATAGGAAGAAGTTCACATACCTCGCAACGATTATCGACTAATAGCAAAACGCTCCAAGTACCTCAAACCGTCGGCTACCCTTAAGCCAAGCAGATCACGCCACACGTAGTACTTCAACCTATAGAGGCCACAAGGCGCCTATTAACATCTAGATCTCAACGTAGAATATTCTGCAGAAATTTCGTGACTTCCCGCAAATCACAGAATCTCCTCCTCTATCGAGGCCCGCTAACAAGCCAACAACTCCTGAGAGTGGGTCAGACGTCTAATCCGGACGTGTACAATTCTACTTCACAGTAAAGCTACACAAGTCTACTGTAATACAGTCCTATGTAATTACAGTTCAGTTCTCTTCTTTAAATTCAGGCTTAAGTCAAAAGACATTGCCGCACAATTATGTTCAGTTCTATATATAGTATACTTCAACTATATAATCCTACAACATGTAATTTCCAATTACAATAGAAGGTCAAGAGTGTTTACCTCAATAAGCCCAAAATTATCCAAGTTTATATGTCGATCCTGAGCAAGGTTTAGCTCCTACTCCGTGCGCTCCAACCCGCTCCAACAACCCTTAGAAGTTCTACGCAACCTACTTAACACTTCAACCGACTATGAAGGTTTTCCTTAGTGGTTTCGCTTGTGTGAGGAAAGTATAATAGTATTTTCGGGCTTTTGTATAAGTGTAACTTGGGAATACTACAAGGTATTTGGGCCAAGGTATTTGGGCATTATAACAATACTTGGAGAGTATTTCTATACCACAAAAGGGGTATTTATACGAGACAACTAGGCTAGGGGTACCCACGCTAGACACCACAAATGGGGAGGGGGGAGGCTCTCGGCCAAGGGCTCTCAAAGGGGGAGGGGGTGTGGTGGACGAAAGCTCTCACTAAGAGGGGAGGGAGGAATTTAACACTTAGAACAATTTTGGATGAAGAAGTTCATCAACATAGAGGGGTATTTATAGGTCAAGCAATGGCCAACCAATGGCCAAGATTAATCCATGTGTTAGGCAAGTGTAAGGCCAAGATCAAGCCAAGTACACCTTATCCATCTACCACCAAAATATCCTACCAACTACTTGACAAAACAAGCCACAATTCTCGTCCACTTTGCCGCCCAACCTCTTCCAATGTGAGGGTGACAAATGTCACCCTCCCGTTGGTCCAAAATGTTTCGTCTCTCGGAAAAATCCGCAAAAATTATAAATGACATAGCCGGAATTTTCCCTTCGCAAGTTTAGTAAAACGTTTTAAAAACGATTCTTTTCGGCACTTGTGCCCAAATTTTCGAACCTAGCCAAACCTTAAGGCTTAAATTTATATACGTACGCCCTCACGTACATACTCTGGAAATACGGGGTATAACATTCTCCCCTCCTTAGAAACATTCATCCCGAATGTTCCTTCTCAAGACGGATAACGATAAAGTTCCTCCAGCAAGTTGTCAACGCCACACCTGGCCACGAAATAACACATGCGCGCAAATACTTAAATCCAGACCAACGAGGAACCACCTCGATGATGCAAAACAATACCAACTCTCGCTCTTGGTCCAAGGGACACTCCCTTCGCATATTCATTTCTCAAAAATGATTACTCCCATCTTTCAGCACAAGTTCACTTCATTCCTTACTCGTCGTGCCCTTCTCGAACACTCGAACTCTTCTTAGTACACGTACCACACTTCAGTCAACGCTTTTGTTCCCAAGACTTTGGAGTCACCACCTCCAAACTTGGTCATCTTACTAGCCTCAATCTCCCTTAAGGCCATTCCCGGCCTTCGCGATCCGCTTCTGGTCGAACATCTCCACGAACTCATACGATGGTCATCTAAACTTGGGCCTAGCACCCTCGTGACCCTACCACCTGGCGGGATCACCCAGAGCTGACCCCACCTCGAAAACAGGCCGCGGGTTGGCCCGCAACATGGCCCCAACCCGACCTACTTAACGCATCAAGCTCTTGTTTCCCGATCCGGAACAATCTTACCTATACAGGTCATGAAAGCTACCACTTCCATTTTACACTACCCAAGGAATCTTCCCACAATTACTTCACGTAAACTTATACATTCTGACAAGGATCACCCGCAAAATCTTGTACTCAAGACGGCCTTACATCTAAGGTCTCAACTGTAATATTCTAAGGTTCATCATTTTCTCACCCTGTGCTTACCTTTTTCACTAACCGAGTTTTCTAACTCATAATCAACATAACGCTATCCGCATATAGCACACAATAATAAGGTCATCATATCATGCATACAAATCTCTGAGGGTTAAGGATATACACAATCTACCGCCCACTATAATCATAGGCCCACTGCGCAGGCGCAGTAAGGCGATGAACTCGCCATCACCGTAGGTGAGTCATTCTGCTCGCATCCTTCCTAATAGGACGTTCTCATCATATGCCCGACGGCCGCAGAAAAACAAGCACCAAAAAGATGACATTCCTCGATGGCGCCCACATTGTGCACACCGAGGAAAACTCGAACCCGATCGCTAGAACCCATGTATATTCTGAACGAAGCCTGGAGCTCGACCAGCCTCGAATACCACGAACGCCCCGGCGATCGCGGGGACCATTCTACACCGGCGAGGTACATAACTAGTTCTGGCTGAGGCGCCCGCCTCGAAAGTTACCAAAGGACCTCGCTCGCCTCTCTTCACGACTTCGTCATTCCGCCGACCTCTCCATGCCTCACATCCCAGCCGCATGAGCCAGACGGGCAATGTCCATGCGGTGAAGAGCTACACCCGCACAAGCCTCGCCAAGTAATTATCCAGCCCGTGGCGTAGCGGTGTACTCGCCCTCCATATCGGCTACTACTGGAACATACCGAGCTAATGAGTCGAACTCACATTGTACTCTCTAACCGCCCGCCCGCCCCGCCTCAACGTCAAAAATGCGGCCCGAGCCCTCTCATCTCGGGCAAGAAATGTGCAAGAAAATCTTGAGAACTCGTCCCATACGGCTGAAGTGCATGCTCTTCCCGACAGCTCGCGAATCAAACGATCAACTACAGATCACGCGGTGATGTGAACCCAATACCACCGACTGCGCTCGAGACTGATCACTCATGATCCGTAGTGCTTCGGATAAACTCCGAGGTCATCTCGCCTCTCGATCCATAGAACGGCGGCGCTACAACTCAAAAGTCACGTAGCCTCAAACTGCTCGCCGGGGTGAACTACGGTGCTCGGGCCGGAATCACAGCATCCAACCTATCCTCATACTGCCACGACTCGCCGCAGAATCGCCATCTCCTTGTACCCCATCTCATCTCGCTCCAGCCGTGGAGTGGAGGCTCGTGCATCGTAGTCTCGCAGCCATTACGCGCTCTAAACTCGCCGGCCTTTGCGGCGCGAAACTCGCCGTCAAGCACAATCTCAGTCTTGGCGCTCGCGCCCTCTGCTCTCAGTATCCCACTAGCGCCTCCGCCCGCCTGGGTTGCCTTACGCGAGGCATAATCGGTAAAAACGAAATACGCCGGAGGTCCAACTAATCACACATTTCTAAGGCACGATCTCGTAATGAGAAGAAATGGAAACTAATCCTAAGTGTCTCGCGCCTCTCGATTATAGATGTGGTGCACAACACATCGATAATCAAGACTCTACTAGACACGGTCAGACACTTTCCAAGGACTAATCGCTCGATACCACTTTTGTCACGACCAACTCGAGCCCGCGGATCGCCGCTTTACCCCGCACCCTAGTGATACAACATCGAGAAAATCAGCGAAATAAAAACATAAACATGAATTAAGAGACATGATAAATAAACAGCCAACCAAAACAGCTTGCCTTTCGGTATATATACATAAATACCCAACAGCTATCCTTTTACAACCCCGCCATAACAATGCTACTGCACTTAAGATTTTTACAACAACTATGGCGGACAGGGCCCCGCCATACCCTGAATGTACAAGAACCCATGCACTCGGGTAACATACCAAAGATAAGCCTCCAAGGAACGGAGCTTCCCAATACGAAAGGTGATCCTAAAATGGATCGACAACCGATGTTTCTACTGCGGATGAACGCACCCCAAGGAGGTCGATAACAGTACCAAGTATGTGAAATCGTAAGTACTATAAATGAAATCATAGCGGTCTATATAAAGCAGAGACATGTATGATAAACAAACTACGCATCTAACATATAAACAAATATATCAAGTCGTGACTCACGCCCAAATCATCACTCGTGCGTGGAATTCCTTCCTCACCGCGCCTATGATATAACAACACCAAGGAGTACACCTGAACACCAAGTCCTACCTGATGCCAAAGCCGTACCACGAGACCTCGTCACTATACTGACTCGCGAAGCTGACACGTGGCAAGTGCAATAACCTATACCCGATCCACCTGCGCCACGTAGCTGACGGGGGCAAGTATACAAGCTACGCACCCAATCACAACCGTAAGTCACGATACTTCGCCGCGAAGCTGACACGTGGTAAGTGCAACAACCTGTACCAGATCCACCTGCGCCACGTAGCTGACGGGGGCAAGTAAACAGGCTACGCACCCAATCACAACCGTAAGTCACGATACTTCGCCATAACCAAAAATGGTCACATGTCCACAGAATCCATCAACGGTGTAGACATGCCCATGTACCAATGCTAATGGAAGCATACCTGGAATCTCCGTCACCGCCAGACGCCCAAGTAAGTTCTCAACAAGTCAACCGGCCCTCCATCGAGAAACGTGGTAGAATAGAAACACAATTCTTGCACAACAAAGACTATCTCAATAAGCATAGGCAAGTTACACAACAACAAGCATAGGCTAGTTACACAACAACAAGCATAGGCAAGTTACACAACAACAAGCATAGGCAAGTTATACAACAACAAGCATAGGCAAGTTATACTTAACTCAAGGTACTTTCATTTTATATCAAAGTCCGGGTTTTAACCCTAAAGTACTACGTACGTTAAATTCCTTTTAAAGAGATCCATTCCTTTTAGAAAAGTCACCCGATACCCGTAGTATAAAAAATAGAGTGACTCACATTATTAGGTAAACCAAAATACTTCTCTTTTTAAAGTCGAGTTACCACATTAAAACCAATGATAAAACCCTTCTTTGTTTTCATAAAGTCGTTATAACTAACTTCCCATAAAGCTGTTATAACACTTTATGTTTTAAACCATTTTAAGACAAAACAACGCCTTCATTTTCCCCTAGAGTTCCAGTTTGCCTAATTTCAATTACTCAAGTCTCTTTTTAGAAAAGTTTCATAGTTCAATGTCTTACTTTCTTTTAAAACAATTGAGTAACATATGCCATAGGCGAGTAGGTTATTCTTGTTCATAAATCTTATTAAGCAGCCATGATCTAGGAAATGTAACATCATTTTGTCTCATCTTAGCTTCTATGCAGATGGAGGTTTCTACTGGTTTTAATAATACTTCATTATTCAATACATTTTCCTTTATTAACGCTGCAGTGGTTTGTCGATACACATTCTGATTTCCGAAATCAGTAAAACATTATTCCTTTTAAAACCCACGTACTCATTACTCACGAATGAGGTTTCACACAAAACTCGTATTAATTAATTTAAGTTAAGTCTCTTATCTTATAAGATCAAGTCTCTTAACTTCTAAAATTAGTAAACCATTTTCTTCACCTCTCTTAAGACGTTATACCTAACTCCCCATAAAGCTAGTATAACTCTTTTTAAAACCTTTAAACCCAAGTGTTACTCTTCTTTCAAAAATGGTTTCTTAACTCTTGTGACATACTTCAAGTTTCTTATTATTCAGGCTTAAGTCAAAAGACATTGCCGTATAACTACGTTCAATTAGCACACGTACGTCTACCGTACTATATATTATTCAGGCTTAAGTCAAAAGACATTGCCGTACAACTACGTTCAATTAGCACACGTACGTCTACCGTACTATATATTATTCAGGCTTAAGTCAAAAGACATTGCCGTACTATATATATCTTCCTTTAAAAATGCTCAAGAGTATATGAAGAATCACATACCTCGCGACGATTATCGACTATAAGCAAAACGCTCCACGGCTATAACCCGGCTAGCCTTGTCCACCTTCTAAGTAGCACATGCTACTTGCAAAACATTCAACCAATAAAGGTTATCAGTCTACTGTAATACAGTCCTATGTAAGTACAGTTTAACTTCTACTTATATTCTTCTGAAGTGATTTCATTTCAACTTTTCTCAGAATATCCTTCTATTACAGTTCAATACTCTTCTATGAATCTTATATTCATTTCTACTACGACAGTATGTAATTTCCAATTACAATAGAAGGACAGTAGTATTTATCTCGATGAGCCCAAAATTATCTGAGTTTAAAGTCGCTCCTGAGCAACGCTTAGCTCCTACTCCGAGTGCTCCAATCCGCTCCAAACAACCCTTAGAAGTTCTAACCAACTTCTACATAAATACTTCAACTATCAATGAAGATTTTCCTTAGGGTTTCGTTTAGTGGCTAAAGAAAGTATAATAGTATTTTCTGGGCTTTTGTATAAGTGTAACCTTGGGAATACTACAAGGTATTTGGGCATTATAACAATACTAGGAGAGTATTTCTATACCACAACAAGGGATATTATACGAAAACAACTAGGCTAGGGAGACCTCTCGCCAAGCTTCTCAAAAAAAGGGAGGTGCTCTTGGACGAAATATCAAGAGGGAGGGAGTATTGTGAGACTTAGAAAGATTGCTCAAGTTGGATGAAATAACTCTTCAACAAGGGGGGTATTTATAGGTCAAGAAATGGCCAACCAATGGCCAAGATTCTTCCAAGTGTTAGGCAAGTGTAGGGCTAGGATAAAGCCATGTGCTCCTTATCCATCTACCACACCAACTTGCACAAAATATCCTACCTAACCATGCCACCTATTTCGTCCAATACCGCCAAAGTCACGGCTAATGAGGTGACACTTGTCACCCTCCCGTTGGTCCAAAATGTTTCGCCTCTAAAAATCCGCAAAATTATAAATGACATAGCCGAATTTTCCTTCGCAAGTTTAGTAAAACGTTTTAAAAACGATTCTATTCGCACTTGTGCCCAAATTTGAACTTGCCAAATCTTTAAGGCTCAAATTTTATACGCACGCCTCACGCATACTCTAGAAATACGGTATAACATTCTCCTCTTAGAAACATTCGTCCCGAATGTTCCTTCTCAAGACGGATAACGATGAAGTTCTTCTAACAAGTTGCCAACGCCACGCTCGCCACGAAATAACACACGTTCTCTTCCTTCCTTACTCGTCGTGCCTTCTCGAACACTTGAACTCTTCTAGTATACGCCCACACTTCACCATCGCCAGCTTCCCAAAACTTTGGAGTCACCACCTCCAAACTTGGTCATCTTACTAGCCGCAATCTCCCTTAAGACCATTCCCGCCTTCACGACCGCTCGTCGAACACATCCACGAACTCATACGATGGTCATCTAAACTTGGTCCTAGCACCTCGTGACCCTACCACCGGCGGGACCACCCGTGAGCCGACCCCACGAAACAGGCCGCGGGTTGGCCCTCAACATGGCCCCAATCCGACCCACTTAACGCATCACGCTCTTGTTCCCCGATCCGGAACAATCTTACCTATACAGGTCATGAAAGATACCACTTTCATTTAACACTACCCAAGGAAATTTTCCAACAATTACTCCACGTATACCTATACGTTCTGACAAGGATCACTCGCAAGAACTTGTACTCAAGACGGCCTTACATCTAAGGTCTCAACTGTAATATTCTAAGGTTCATCATTTTCTCACCCCCAGGCTTACCCTTTTTCACTAACCAGGTTTCTAAATCACATTTTAGCACAAAGCTATCCGACATAACACTAAACACATCATTAATATCAATACCTACAAAACTCTAGAGGGTTAAGGATATACCTGAAAATAGGCGGTTCAAAGGACCGCTAAAACTGGGAACTTCCACCGCGACCTCTACCGTGGCTCACGGCAGTATGAACATCCCGCCTAGCTATGGAAGGTGAAGAACCCGCATTGATCTAGTAGTCAGGCTATCCCACCATGCTACCCTGGTCGGACGATCTCACAAATGGCCCTGTCGCCGCAAGTATAGCAATCTCCCAAACCAAGACGACATTTCCTACGGGCTTTACCACAATAGTCACACCGAGATACGGTGACCTCATCCGCGAGCACTCCTACTCCCCAAAATCTGAACTCGAGCCCCGACCGCCTCGAATATTCCAAACGCCCGACGACGGGGTGACAACTTGGTACAAGCGAGGCGCATAATCGCTCGCCACGAGGCGGTCCGCCTCAAAAGTCATCAAAGGACCTCGCTGTTCGCCTCTTCGCGATCTCGGTCATTCCGCCGATTCTCCGCCTCACATCCAAGTGCATAAGCTGCGTGCGCGGCAATGTCCATGCCCTGAAGAGCTACACCAACAACTCTTCGCTAGGTAATGATCGAGCCTCAGAACATATCGGTGCACCCGATCCTCTATACTAGCTACCAACGCGGACGCATCGCCAATGAGTCGAACTCACATTGTACTCCGAACCGCACGCCCGCTTCGCCGTAATACCAAAATTTTACCGAGCTCTCTCATCTCGCGAGGCAAGAAGTGTGCAAGAAATGCCTTTGAGAACTCGCCCCATATACCGGAAGTGCATTCTCTCCCGATAGCTCCCACGAATCAAACCACGATCATGCGGTATCACGCACCGATGCGAACTAGGACCACCGACTCGGTCTCCGATGCCTCGATCACTCTACGATCCAGAATCGCCGGATGAACTCCTCGGATCATCCTCGTGCCTCGACCCATAAAACTCGCGGTTACATCTCGTAAAATCCCGTAGCCTCCAACTATCCGATCTAGGTGAACCATCGGTGCTCTTTGAACCGCCGCGCCCACTTATCCTCAAGTCTGCCACAACCCCGCCATTAATCGCCCTCCTTGTAACCCATCTCTTCTCGCCTGCATCGCGGATCGAGGCTCGTGTCTTGTGGTCTCAGAGATCGCCGCCGCTTACTTCGCAGCCTCCTCTCGATGCCTTGCCCTTCTAGGGCCCGGTTTTACGCGGAGGCATAATCGTAAAACGGCACGCCGAGGGTCCAACTTACAACACGGCTCTAAGGCACGATCTCGTAATGAGAAGGCGGAAAACCAATCCTAAATGTCCTATAGCCTCACGATTATAGATGTGGTGCACAACACATCGATAATCAAGACTCTACTAGACACTCGTAGACACTTTCCGAGGACTAATCGCTCGATACCACTTTTGTCACGACCAACCTGCCCGTGGATCGTGCCTTACCGGGCACCCTAGTGATACAACATCGAGAAAACCAGGAAATAAAAACTTAAACATGAAAATAGACATGGATCAAGATGAAAGAAAACAAGCCAACCAAAACGGTTGCCTTTCAACATATATATATATAAACATTTGAACAGTTACAATCCTTACAACCCTGCCCACAACAGTGCTACAGACCTCTAAGATTTTTACAACAACTATGGCGGGACAGGGCCCCGCCATACCCCTGAATGTACAAGAACCTCTGCACTGTGGTAACATACCAAAGATAAGCCTCAAGGAACCGAGCTTCCCAATACGCAAAGGTGATCCTAAAATGGATCGACACTTATGTACTTTCTACTGCGGCATGAACGCAGCCCCCCGAAGGAGGTCAGTACAACAGGTACCAAGTATGTGAAACTGTAAAGTACTATAAATGAAATCATAGCAGTCTATATAAAGCAGGAGACATGTATGATAACCAAACTACGATGCTAACATATAAACAAATATATCAAGTCAGGGACTCACGCCCTCCAAATCATCACTCGTGCCCGTGGAATTCCTTCCTCACTGCCGGCAGTCTATGATATAACAACACCAAGGAGTACACCTGAACACCAAGTCCTACCTGATGCCAAAGCCGTACCACGAGACCTCGTCACTATACTGACTCGCGAAGCTGACACGTGGCAAGTGCAACAACCTATACCAGATCCACCTGCGCCATGTAGCTGACGGGGGCAAGTATACAAGCTACGCACCCAATCACAACCGTAAGTCACGATACTTCGCCATAACCAAAAATGGTCACATGTCCACAGAATCCATCAACGGTGTAGACATGCCCATGTACCAATGCTAATGGAAGCATACCCGTGGAATCTCCCGTCACTGCCGGTACGTCCAAGTAAGTTCTCAACAAGTCAACCGGCCCTCCATCGAGAAACGCGGTAGAATAGAAACACAATTCTTGCACAACAAAGACTATCTCAATAAGCATAGGCAAGTTACACAACAACAAGCATAGGCTAGTTACACAACAACAAGCATAGGCAAGTTACACAACAACAAGCATAAGCAAGTTATACAACAACAAGCATAGACAAGTTATACTTAACTCAAGGTACTTTCATTTTATATCAAAGTCCGGGTTTTAACCCTAAAGTACTACGTACGTTAAATTCCTTTTAAAGAGATCCATTCCTTTTAGAAAAGTCACCCGATACCCGTAGTATAAAAAATAGAGTGACTCACATTATTAGGTAAACCAAAATACTTCTCTTTTTAAAGTCGAGTTACCACATTAAAACCAATGATAAAACCCTTCTTTGTTTTCATAAAGTCGTTATAACTAACTTCCCATAAAGCTGTTATAACACTTTATGTTTTAAACCATTTTAAGACAAAACAACGCCTTCCTTTTCCCCTAGAGTTCCAGTTTGCCTAATTTCAATTACTCAAGTCTCTTTTTAGAAAAGTTTCATAGTTCAATGTCTTACTTTCTTTTAAAACAATTGAGTAACATATGCCATAGGCGAGTAGGTTATTCTTGTTCATAAATCTTATTAAGCAGCCATGATCTAGGAAATGTAACATCATTTTGTCTCATCTTAGCTTCTATGCAGATGGAGGTTTCTACTGGTTTTAATAATACTTCATTATTCAATACATTTTCCTTTATTAACGCTGCAGTGGTTTGTCGATACACATTCTGATTTCCGAAATCAGTAAAACATTATTCCTTTTAAAACCCACGTACTCATTACTCACGAATGAGGTTTCACACAAAACTCATATTAATTAATTTAAGTTAAGTCTCTTATCTTATAAGATCAAGTCTCTTAACTTCTAAAATTAGTAAACCATTTTCTTTACCTCTCTTAAGACGTTATACCTAACTCCCCATAAAGCTAGTATAACTCTTTTTAAAACCTTTAAACCCAAGTGTTACTCTTCTTTCAAAAATGGTTTCTTAACTCTTGTGACATACTTCAAGTTTCTTATTATTCAGGCTTAAGTCAAAAGACATTGCCGCATAACTACGCTCAATTAGCACACGTGACGCTCACCGTACTATATATTATTCAGCTTAAGTCAAAAGACATCACGCATAACCACGCTCAATTAGCACACGTCGCTCACCGTACTATATATTATTCAGGCTTAAGTCAAAAGACATTGCCGTACTATATATATCTTCCTTTAAAATATCATGCTCAAGAGTATAGGAAGAATCACATACCTCGCGACGATTATCGACTATAAGCAAAACGCTCCACGGCTATAACCCGGCTAGCCTTGTCCACCTTCTAAGTAGCACATGTGTTACACCCCGTAACTCCAGGACAAGTTTAATAGAATGTAAGTAAGGATCACAAGACTTGAAAAGGGTACGAAAGGAAGACTTGTTTTTCCGACGGAAAATCTTCCGAACATCGGAAAGGAAAAATGTTCGTTGGTGAGAATTAGGTTCTCAAAATGCATTAATTGAGGATTATGGAATGTTTTATCATTATGGAAATTAGGTTGTACGGTTTTGATTTATTGTGGGGCCCACCCGAGGAATTTTATGTTTTGTGGGGCCCACGAGGGTTACAGAATTATATGGACGAATGGGAGGGCGACATGTGTCACCCCCCTTATAATGTCTTGGACGAAAATTACATGGGCAAAAGGGTCACTTGACCATTGTTTAGATGACCAAGTCTTGCAAGTAGAGAGCTTGACAATGTTGACTTAGTCAATGGGACCAAAGTCTTGATAATTAAAAGAGTTTCATCCTAACCACACATATGTGCAAATATTGACCCTCCATTGAACTATATAGTAGTACTAGTAGCAAGACTTGTCATAACACTTAGAAAATATTTTGAAATCTTGTTTTTGTGCTAAGTGAGGCTCACGGTTTTGCTAAGGGTTTGAAGAGAAAATTTTCTATTGTTGACCAATAACCTCCCCACTTTAAACCAAGGTACCTAAGGGTATAGTAAGTGTATCTCAATAGGAAAATCCCGGAAAAAGAGAGTTTTCGTATTAGTCGCAAAGTGAAAACCTAGTGGCTTTCTAGGTTTTGAATTGGAAGTTTGAAGGAAAGTTGTTGGTATGGTTCTAAGGGTCTCAAGGAGCGGATTGAAGTGTCTTGGAGAGGCTCTAAACTACTAAGGAGCGACTTCGGATTTGGAATTGGATTAAGAATCGTTAAGGTATAATCTTGTCTTTTAAAGTGTTACAAGATTATTTGTATTATTGTTGTTATCTTTGCATGTTGCTAGCATGAAGTATATGTGTTGAAGTTTATAAAGATTATGGATTGATTGTAGCCTTGGAAATCCGAAATGTAATGTAAGCCATGTTAAGTTGTATTACAAATTGGTCGTTTATTAGAAATCGTCGCATGTCACTTGAAGATTATGGTTATATTAATCAAATGCGACTTGATATCATGTTATGCTACCAAGTTGGATTGAAATGGAAATTGGATAAGAATTAGTATTGTTGAACTCAAGGTGGCCGAATTTGGACTTGTAGTTTGTATTAGTTTGTTATTCATTTGTATTGGACTACCTTCTATATTGTTGTGAGCCAATTGGGGTTGTTTGGTTATTGAATTTATATGTGAAAAGGGGATTGGTTTTAAAAGTGTAGATGACATGATTTTACAAGTATAAGTAAATGGACTTTAAAGAATTTATGTTATGAAGTTTTAAGACTATGAACTTTGATTTTCTTTAAAGGATTATGAAACTTTATTTTTCAAGATTATGGGACTTGATTTCTAAAGTATAAGCGACATGATTTGAAAGAGTGTATGCTACGAGGTGTTAAGGCTATAAGCCTTGATTTTATAAGTGGAAATGACTTAATTTTACAAAGTATGGCTTCTTAATTTATTTCAAAAGATAAGAAGATGGCTTCCAAAAGAGTATGTGACTTGAGCTTTAAAAAGAAAGGAGTTCTATGATTCTTTTTAAGTATGTATGTACGTAGTATTTTGGATCTAGTTTTCCTAATGTTGTAAGAATAAAAGTGTCTTAAGTTCTCTAAAATGAAAGGTTGTTATAATAGCTTTATGGGAAGTTGTTATGACGACTTAAGAAGAAGTGAAAAGATGGTTTGAAAATGTTATGTAAGGAAAATCACACCGAGCCTACAAATAGGCCGGATTACGTTATGAAATACACCGAGCCTACAATTAGGCCGGATTACGTTATGAAATACACCGAGCCTACAAATAGGCCGGATTACGTTATGAAATACACCGAGCCTACAATTAGGCCGGATTACGTTATGAAATACACCGAGCCTACAAATATTCCGGATTACGTTATGAGATACACCGAGCCTACACATAGGCCGGATTACGCCATATTACCCCGAGCCTTCACATAGGCCGGGTTACGTCATCTTACACCGAGCCCCACAGGCGGGCCGGATTATGTTATATGATTCCACAGTACACCGAGCCCCACAGGCGGGCCGGATTATGTTATATGATTCCACAGTACACCGAGCCCCACAGGCGGGCCGGATTATGTTATATGATTCCACAGTACACCGAGCCCCACAGGCGGGCCGGATTATGTTATGTAAGATATGTAAGTTATGTGAAAAAGGCTGGATTAAACTCCTAAGTAAGTATGTAAGAATATGTTGTTAAATCTTATGGAAAGAAGGAAATGGAACGGTTAATATACGAGTGATCTCAGGAGTTAAAAATGACATTCTTTTGTACAGTTATGATTTGATTCTTGCACGTTATTTCTGTTCCATATTCGGTACCTGTTGTACTGACCCCCTTCGGGGGGCTGCGTTCATGTCCGCAGGTTTAGGTACACAGTGTGGATCCGCGAGCTTAGGATCCTGGTTCAGCATTTTTAGATGGCTCCGATGTTCCGGAGTTGTCATGGCTATGTATATTAAGGGATATGGCGGCCCCGTCCCGCCACGATTGTAATTCTAGAGGTCCGTAGTCACATATTATGGGTCCGCTTGTAAAGAAAGCGAGGCAACCGTTTATGTATGTACGTCCGAAGGTAGCCACTATCGGTGACTGTTGTTTTACTTCCGTTGTTTTATTTATAAGTTTCATGTATGTTCCGCTGATTATCTCTGATGTTTTGTAGCGGTGCCTGTGTAGGGCACTACCGCGTCCCGGTCGGGTCGTGACAAAAGTGGTATCGAGCGATTAGTCCTCGGAAAGTGTCTGCATCGTGTCTAGTAGAGTCTTGATTATCGGTGTGTTGTGCACCACATCTATAATCGTGAGGCTGCAGGACATTTAGGATTGGTTTCCATTCTTCTCACTCGAGATCGTGCATGTAGTCCGTGTTGTTACTGGTCGCCTCCCTAACGAGTTATGTTGATTGCATTCACGAAAGACAAAGAATGACCCAGAATGACTATGTGGATTGCGTATCCGTGTTGGTAATTATTATAGTATAGTTGGTATTGTAACATACATCTATACGGATTTATGTATGAGAGGTCGACGTGTTGCCTGGAATGATTTTAGATTACCAGGAATCGGTAAAGACTAACTAGATACCGGGAAGGTATGAAATAGTTAATGAATTTTCGCCAAGGTCTTGTGGTTTATTTTGAGATTATTGGGAAAGGATGAGCTGTCTGATAGGGTAGTGAACCCTAAAGAAAGCCATGTTAAGGAACCTAACAGAATGTCATGTAAATAGATTAAGCTGCGTAGTAGGCTTAAGAAATGGTACGGATGAGGTCCGTATAGAGTAAGTAATGGTTCTTGTGATCAACGACACGATTATGGTATTATGAGAAGTTTTTGTACCCGTTTACGGGGAGACTGATAAGATAGGCTTGGAGCATGGAAATTGCGAGCCTAAGAATATTGATTACTGCCGAGACCTTAGGTATATAAGGCTTTCTCTGGCAATAAGATTTTAAGTCAGACCAAGGATAAGAGTTAAGTGCGACGCTGAGTCGGGTTGAGGACCTGTTACGGGTCTCCCCATGGCCTGGAATGGAGTAGGATCAGTTGGTAGTAGTTCCGCTACGTGACGGGGTCACGAGGGTGCAAGGCCCAAGTCTAGTTAATTGTTTTACGGGTTCGTGGACGCGTTCCACCGGAACCAGGTCGTGAAAGCCGGAAATGGCCTTATATTGTTTTATAGAGTGACTCCAGGGATTAGAGGCCAGAATCGGTATGGAAGTTATGTATGCATGTTAGTATGAGTATTGTTATGTGGCCATGGGTGGCATATGTTGTATGAAGGGTGTAGTAAAAAGGAGACTATGTCGCTATCTATTTAGATTGGACTCCGAAAGAACATTCGGGGACGAATGTTTCTAAGGGGGGAAGAATGTTACACCCCGTAACTCCAGGACATGTTTAAGAGAATGTAAGTAAGGATCACAAGACTTGAAAAGGGTACGAAAGGAAGACTTGTTTTTCCGACGGAAAATCTTCCGAACATCGGAAAGGAAAAATGTTCGTTGGTGAGAATTAGGTTCTCAAAATGCATTAATTGAGGATTATGGAATGTTTTATCATTATGGAAATTAGGTTGTACGGTTTTGATTTATTGTGGGGCCCACCCGAGGAATTTTACGTTTTGTGGGGCCCACGAGGGTTACGGAATTATATGGACGAATGGGAGGGCGACATGTGTCACCCCCCTTATAATGTCTTGGACGAAAATTACATGGGCAAAAGGGTCACTTGACCATTGTTTAGATGACCAAGTCTTGCAAGTAGAGAGCTTGACAATGTTGACTTAGTCAATGGGACCAAAGTCTTGATAATTAAAAGAGTTTCATCCTAACCACACATATGCAAATATTGACCCTCCATTGAACTATATAGTAGTACTAGTAGCAAGACTTGTCATAACACTTAGAAAATATTTTGAAATCTTGTTCTTGTGCTAAGTGAGGCTCACGGTTTTGCTAAGGGTTTGAAGAGAAAATTTTCTATTGTTGACCAATAACCTCCCCACTTTAAACCAAGGTACCTAAGGGTATAGTAAGTGTATCTCAATAGGAAAATCCCGGAAAAAAGAGTTTTCGTATTAGTCGCAAAGTGAAAACCTAGTGGCTTTCTAGGTTTTGAATTGGAAGTTTGAAGGAAAGTTGTTGGTATGGTTCTAAGGGTCTCAAGGAGCGGATTGAAGTGTCTTGGAGAGGCTCTAAACTACTAAGGAGCGACTTCGGATTTGGAATTGGATTAAGAATCGTTAAGGTATAATCTTGTCGTTTAAAGTGTTACAAGATTATTTGTATTATTGTTGTTATCTTTGCATGTTGCTAGCATGAAGTATATGTGTTGAAGTTTATAAAGATTATGGATTGATTGTAGCCTTGGAAATCTGAAATGTAATGTAAGTCATGTTAAGTTGTATTACAAATTGGTCGTTTATTAGAAATCGTCGCATGTCACTTGAAGATTATGGTTATATTAATCAAATGCGACTTGATATCATGTTATGCTACCAAGTTGGATTGAAATGGAAATTGGATAAGAATTAGTATTGTTGAACTCAAGGTGGCCGAATTTGGACTTGTAGTTTGTATTAGTTTGTTATTCATTTGTATTGGACTACCTTCTATATTGTTGTGAGCCAATTGGGGTTGTTTGGTTATTGTATTCGACCTTGAAAAAGGTGGCAAAGTGAGTAGAAACAAAGGAGGTGCTGTCCGATTTTCCGTAGAATTTAGTGACTTGACACTTAGGATATTCTACGTTTAAAGTAAGAGGTTAATGGACGTATTGTGGCCATGATAGGTTGAAGTACTAAGTATAGCGTATCCTACTTGAAGAATGGAATAGCTCAAGGTTGAAGTACTTTGGAGCATTTTGCTACTTGTCGACAATCGTCGCGAGGTATGTGAACCTCTTCTTTCGTTGGCATGATCCTACGTATGAAATATCCATGTGATAACATTTTAAGATTCCTTCTACTCTTAAAAGTTAAGAAGTATTTACATTATGAATCTAAGTTAAGAGTATTGTTTAAATTGTCCTAAGTCTTTACTAGGTCTTATGGGAGACGTTGGTAAGGATGGTTAGGAAATTACGAGATTTGATTTAAGGGCTATGTATCTTGATTTATTTACAGTAAGTATGTAAGTTGATTTTTATGTTTGAAAATGACTTGAATTTATATGTGAAAAGGGGATTGGTTTTAAAAGTGTAGATGACATGATTTTACAAGTATAAGTAAATGGACTTTAAAGAATTTATGTTATGAAGTTTTAAGACTATGAACTTTGATTTTCTTTAAAGGATTATGAAACTTTATTTTTCAAGATTATGGGACTTGATTTCTAAAGTATAAGCGACATGATTTGAAAGAGTGTATGCTACGAGGTGTTAAGGCTATAAGCCTTGATTTTATAAGTGGAAATGACTTAATTTTACAAAGTATGGCTTCTGAATTTATTTCAAAAGATAAGAAGATGGCTTCCAAAAGAGTATGTGACTTGAGCTTTAAAAGAAAGGAGTTCTATGATTCTTTTTAAGTATGTATGTACGTAGTATTTTGGATCTAGTTTTCCTAATGTTGTAAGAATAAAAGTGTCTTAAGTTCTCTAAAATGAAAGGTTGTTATAATAGCTTTATGGGAAGTTGTTATGACGACTTAAGAAGAAGTGAAAAGATGGTTTGAAAATGTTATGTAAGGAAAATCACACCGAGCCTACAATTAGGCCGGATTACGTTATGAAATACACCGAGCCTACAATTAGGCCGGATTACGTTATGAAATACACCGAGCCTACAATTAGGCTGGATTACGTTATGAAATACACCGAGCCTACAATTAGGCCGGATTACGTTATGAAATACACCGAGCCTACAAATATTCCGGATTACGTTATGAGATACACCGAGCCTACACATAGGCCGGATTACGCCATATTACCCCGAGCCTTCACATAGGCCGGGTTACGTCATCTTACACCGAGCCCCACAGGCGGGCCGGATTATGTTATATGATTCCACAGTACACCGAGCCCCACAGGCGGGCCGGATTATGTTATATGATTCCACAGTACACCGAGCCCCACAGGCGGGCCAGATTATGTTATATGATTCCACAGTACACCGAGCCCCACAGGCGGGCCGGATTATGTTATGTAAGATATGTAAGTTATGTGAAAAAGGCTGGATTAAACTCCTAAGTAAGTATGTAAGAATATGTTGTTAAATCTTATGGAAAGAAGGAAATGGAACGGTTAATATACGGGTGATCTCAGGAGTTAAAAATGGCATTCTTTTGTATAGTTATGATTTGATTCTTGCACGTTATTTCGCTCCATATTCGTACTGTTTCATCAATTTCTTCGGCCGCGTTCATGTCCGCAGGTTTAGGTACACAGTGTGGATCCGCGAGCTTAGGATCCTGGTTCAGCATTTTTAGATGGCTCCGATGTTCCGGAGTTGTCATGGCTATGTATATTAAGGGATATGGCGGGGCCCTGTCCCGCCACAGTTGTAATTCTTAGAGGTCTGTAGTCACATATTATGGGTCCGCTTGTAAAGAAAGGAGGCAATCGCCGTTTATGTATGTACGTCCGGGAAGGTAGCCCTATCGGTGACTCTGTTTTACTTCCGTTGTTTTATTTATAAGTTTCATGTATGTTCCGATTATCTCTCGATGTTTACTCGTAGGGTGCCTGTAGTACCGCCGCGATCCCGGTCGGGTCGTGACAAAAGTGGTATCGAAGCGATTAGTCCTCGGAAAGTGTCTACGCATCGCGGTTCAGTAAGTCTTGATTATCGGTGTGTTGCACCACATCTATAATCGTGAGGCTGCAGGACATTTAGGATTGGTTTCATTCTTCTCACTCGAGATCGTGCCATAGAGCTGTGTTGTTAGGGTCGTCTCTCCTAACGAGTTATGTTGATTGCAACACGAAAGACAAAGATGACCAGAATGACTATGTGGATCGTATCCAGGTTGGTAATTATTATAGTATAGTTGGTATTGTAACATACATCTATACGGATTTATGTATGAGGGTCAGACGCGTGTTGCCTAGAATGATTTTAGATTACCAGGAATTGGTAAAGACTAACTAGATACCGGGAAGGTATGAAATAGTTAATGAATTTTCGCCAAGGTCTTGTGGTTTATTTTGAGATTATTGGGAAAGGATGAGCTGTCTGATAGGGTAGTGAACCCTTAAGAAAGCCATGTTAAGGAACCTAACGGAATGTCATGTAAATAGATTAAGCTGCGTAGTAGGCTTAAGAAATGGTACGGATGAGGTCCGTATAGAGTAAGTAATGGTTCTTGTGATCAACGACACGATTATGGTATTATGAGAAGTTTTTGTACCCGTTTACGGGGAGACTGATAAGATAGGCTTGGAGCATGGAAATTGCGAGCCTAAGAATATTGATTACTGCCGAGACCTTAGGTATATAAGGCTTTCTCTGGCAATAAGATTTTAAGTCAGACCAAGGATAAGAGTTAAGTGCGACGTTGAGTCGGGTTGAGGACCTGTTACGGGTCTCCCCATGGCCTGGAATGGAGTAGGATCAGTTGGTAGTAGTTCCGCTACGTGACAAGGTCACGAGGGTGCAAGGCCCAAGTCTAGTTAATTGTTTTACGGGTTCGTGGACGCGTTCCACTGGAACCAGGTTGTGAAAGCCGGAAATGGCCTTATATTGTTTTATAGAGTGACTCCAGGGATTAGAGGCCAGAATCGGTATGGAAGTTATGTATGCATGTTAGTATGAGTATTGTTATGTGGCCATGGGTGGCATATGTTGTATGAAGGGTGTAGTAAAAAGGAGACTATGTCGCTATCTATTTAGATTGGACTCCGAAAGAACATTCGGGGACGAATGTTTCTAAGGGGGGAAGAATGTTACACCCCGTAACTCCAGGACATGTTTAAGAGAATGTAAGTAAGGATCACAAGACTTGAAAAGGGTACGAAAGGAAGACTTGTTTTTCCGACGGAAAATCTTCCGAACATCGGAAAGGAAAAATGTTCGTTGGTGAGAATTAGGTTCTCAAAATGCATTAATTGAGGATTATGGAATGTTTTATCATTATGGAAATTAGGTTGTACGGTTTTGATTTATTGTGGGGCCCACCCGAGGAATTTTACGTTTGGGGCCCACGAGGTTACTAATTATATGGACGAATGGGAGGGCGACATGTGTCACCCCCCTTATAATGTCTTGGACGAAAATTACATGGGCAAAAGGGTCACTTGACCATTGTTTAGATGACCAAGTCTTGCAAGTAGAGAGCTTGACAATGTTGACTTAGTCAATGGGACCAAAGTCTTGATAATTAAAAGAGTTTCATCCTAACCACACATATGTGCAAATATTGACCCTCCATTGAACTATATAGTAGTACTAGTAGCAAGACTTGTCATAACACTTAGAAAATATTTTGAAATCTTGTTCTTGTGCTAAGTGAGGCTCACGGTTTTGCTAAGGGTTTGAAGAGAAAATTTTCTATTGTTGACCAATAACCTCCCCACTTTAAACCAAGGTACCTAAGGGTATAGTAAGTGTATCTCAATAGGAAAATCCCGGAAAAAGAGAGTTTTCGTATTAGTCGCAAAGTGAAAACCTAGTGGCTTTCTAGGTTTTGAATTGGAAGTTTGAAGGAAAGTTGTTGGTATGGTTCTAAGGGTCTCAAGGAGCGGATTGAAGTGTCTTGGAGAGGCTCTAAACTACTAAGGAGCGACTTCGGATTTGGAATTGGATTAAGAATCGTTAAGGTATAATCTTGTCTTTTAAAGTGTTACAAGATTATTTGTATTATTGTTGTTATCTTTGCATGTTGCTAGCATGAAGTATATGTGTTGAAGTTTATAAAGATTATGGATTGATTGTAGCCTTGGAAATCTGAAATGTAATGTAAGTCATGTTAAGTTGTATTACAAATTGGTCGTTTATTAGAAATCGTCGCATGTCACTTGAAGATTATGGTTATATTAATCAAATGCGACTTGATATCATGTTATGCTACCAAGTTGGATTGAAATGGAAATTGGATAAGAATTAGTATTGTTGAACTCAAAGGCGCGAATTTGGACTTGTAGTTTGTATTAGTTTGTTATTCATTTGTATTGGACTACCTTCTATATTGTTGTGAGCCAATTGGGGCTGTTTGGTTATTGTATTCGACCTTGAAAAAGGTGGCAAAGTGAGTAGAAACAAAGGAGGTGCTGTCCGATTTTCCGTAGAATTTAGTGACTTGGCACTTAGGATATTCTACGTTTAAAGTAAGAGGTTAATGGACGTATTGTGGCCATGATAGGTTGAAGTACTAAGTATAGCGTATCCTACTTGAAGAATGGAATAGCTCAAGGTTGAAGTACTTTGGAGCATTTTGCTACTTGTCGACAATCGTCGCGAGGTATGTGAACCTCTTCTTTCGTTGGCATGATCCTACGTATGAAATATCCATGTGATAACATTTTAAGATTCCTTCTACTCTTAAAAGTTAAGAAGTATTTACATTATGAATCTAAGTTAAGAGTATTGTTTAAATTGTCCTAAGTCTTTACTAGGTCTTATGGGAGACGTTGGTAAGGATGGTTAGGAAATTATGAGATTTGATTTAAGGGCTATGTATCTTGATTTATTTAAAGTAAGTATGTAAGTTGATTTTTATGTTTGAAAATGACTTGAATTTATATGTGAAAATGGGATTGGTTTTAAAAGTGTAGATGACATGATTTTACAAGTATAAGTAAATGGACTTTAAAGAATTTATGTTATGAAGTTTTAAGACTATGAACTTTGATTTTCTTTAAAGGATTATGAAACTTTATTTTTCAAGATTATGGGACTTGATTTCTAAAGTATAAGCGACATGATTTGAAAGAGTGTATGCTACGAGGTGTTAAGGCTATAAGCCTTGATTTTATAAGTGGAAATGACTTAATTTTACAAAGTATGGCTTCTTAATTTATTTCAAAAGATAAGAAGATGGCTTCCAAAAGAGTATGTGACTTGAGCTTTAAAAAGAAAGGAGTTCTATGATTCTTTTTAAGTATGTATGTACGTAGTATTTTGGATCTAGTTTTCCTAATGTTGTAAGAATAAAAGTGTCTTAAGTTCTCTAAAATGAAAGGTTGTTATAATAGCTTTATGGGAAGTTGTTATGACGACTTAAGAAGAAGTGAAAAGATGGTTTGAAAATGTTATGTAAGGAAAATCACACCGAGCCTACAATTAGGCCGGATTACGTTATGAAATACACCGAGCCTACAATTAGGCCGGATTACGTTATGAAATACACCGAGCCTACAATTAGGCTGGATTACGTTATGAAATACACCGAGCCTACAATTAGGCCGGATTACGTTATGAAATACACCGAGCCTACAAATAGGCCGGATTACGTTATGAGATACACCGAGCCTACACATAGGCCGGATTACGCCATATTACCCCGAGCCTTCACATAGCCGTTACGTCATCTTACACCGAGCCCCACAAAGGGCGGATTATGTTATATGATTCCACAAGATAACCGAGCCCGGTGGGCGGATTATGTTATATGATTCCACAAGACACCGAGCCCCACAAAGCGGCCAGATTATGTTATATGATTCCACAGTACACCGAGCCCCACAGGCGGGCCGGATTATGTTATGTAAGATATGTAAGTTATGTGAAAAAGGCTGGATTAAACTCCTAAGTAAGTATGTAAGAATATGTTGTTAAATCTTATGGAAAGAAGGAAATGGAACGGTTAATATACGAGTGATCTCAGGAGTTAAAAATGGCATTCTTTTGTATAGTTATGATTTGATTCTTGCACGTTATTTCTGTTCCATATTCGGTACCTGTTCTACTGACCCCCTTCGGGGGGCTGCGTTCATGTCCGCAGGTTTAGGTACACAGTGTGGATCCGCGAGCTTAGGATCCTGGTTCAGCATTTTTAGATGGCTCCGATGTTCCGGAGTTGTCATGGCTATGTATATTAAGGGATATGGCGGGGCCCTGTCCCGCCACAGTTGTAATTCTTAGAGGTCTGTAGTCACATATTATGGGTCTGTTTGTAAAGAAAGGAGGCAACTGCTTCGTTTATGTATGTACGTCCAGGAAGGTAGCCCTATCGGCTGACATGTTGTTTTACTTCCGTTGTTTTATTTATAAGTTTCATGTATGTTCCGCTGATTATCTCTGATGTTTACCTGTAAGGGTGCCCAGGTAGGGCACCAGTCGCGGTCCCGGGGTCGGGTCGTGACAACATGCTACTTGCAAAACATTCAACCAATAAAGGTTATCGATCGTAATACACCCTATGTAAATGCGATTTAACTTCTACTTATATTCTTCTGAAGTGATTTCAGTTCAATCCTTTTCTGTAATATCCTTCTATTACAGTTCAATACTCTTCTATGAATCTTATATTCATTTCTACTACGACAGTATGTAATTTCCAATTACAATAGAAGGACAGTAGTATTTACCTCGATGAGCCCAAAATTATCCGAGTTTAAAGTCGCTCCTGAGCAACGCTTAGCTCCTACTCCGAGTGCTCCAATCCGCTCCAAACAACCCTTAGAAGTTCTAACCAACTTCTACTTAAATACTTCAACTATCAATGAAGATTTTCCTTAGGGTTTCGTTTAGTGGCTAAAGAAAGTATAATAGTATTTTCTGGGCTTTTGTATAAGTGTAACCTTGGGAATACTACAAGGTATTTGGGCATTATAACAATACTAGGAGAGTATTTCTATACCACAACAAGGGGTATTATACGAAAACAACTAGGCTAGGGGGGGGAGACCCTCTCGGCCAAGCTTCTCAAAAAGGGGGGGGGGGAGGTGCTCTTGGACGAAATATCAAGAGGGAGGGAGTATTGTGAGACTTAGAAAGATTGCTCAAGTTTGGATGAAATAACTCTTCAACAAGGGGGGGTATTTATAGGTCAAGAAATGGCCAATCAATGGCCAAGATTCTTCCATGTGTTAGGCAAGTGTAGGGCTAGGATAAAGCCATGTGCACCTTATCCATCTACCACACCAACTTGCACAAAATATCCTACCTAACCATGCCACCTATTTCGTCCAATACCGCCCAAAGTCACGGCCAATGTGAGGGTGACACTTGTCACCCTCCCGTTGGTCCAAAATGTTTCGTCTCTCGGAAAAATCCGCAAAAATTATAAATGACATAGCCGGAATTTTCCCTTCGCAAGTTTAGTAAAACGTTTCGTCGAAAAACGATTCTATTCGGCACTTGTGCCCAAATTTCGAACTTGCCAAATCTTTAAGGCTCAAATTTTATACGTACGCCCTCACGTACATACTCTGGAAATACGGGGTATAACACTTCCACCACGACCTCTGCCCTGGCCTGCCGGTGTATGAACATCCTGCCTAGCTATTGAAGGCGAAGAACCCAGAATCGATCCAAAGACATCGTGCTATCCCATTAGTGTCACCTCTAGTCGTACAGTCTCTTACCAAATGGCCCTGTTGGTCGCAAGCATAACAAGCTATCGAAATAGTACGACACTCCCCAAGATGGGGTCTACCACATCGACCACACCGAGGTAGGGGTGGCTTCATCTGGCTAACACCCCTCCTCCCCTGGAAACCTGAAGCCCTGGAGCCCTGACCTGCTCCTGAACATCCCGAACGTCCCGAAGACTGTGGAGGACCACTCTGTACTGGCGGAGGCGCATAACTAGCCTGCTGCTGAGGCGGTCCGCCTCGAAAGTTACCAAAGGACCCTGCTGTCCTGGCCTTCTTCTGCTGGTATCTGTCAACCCGTCGGCCTCTCCGTTCCTCACACCCAAGTGTATAAGCCTGCATGCGGGCAATGTCTATGCCCGACTGAAGAGCTATACCCGAGCAACTCTCTGCTAAGTAATCATCGAGCCCTGTGACATAGCGGTGCACTTTGTCCTCCATGTCTGCAACTAAAGTGGGGACGTACCGAGCCAATGAGTCAAACTCTACATTGTACTCCCGAACCATCCGCCCGTTCTGCCTTAACATCAAAAATCTATCGACCCGAGCTGTTATACCCCGTAGTTGCAGGGTATGTATGTGAGGACGTACGTACGAGAGTACGGCAGAAATTTTGAAAAGAAAGAAAGATGTGAGTTTTCGACGAAAAAGTTTCCGGTTATTTGTGAAGAAAAAGGTTCGTTAATGGGAATTGGATTCCCAGATTTGGTATTTGGACTTCATAGATTATATTAGAATTTTGAGATTTTATTTTCGGAAATGGTCACGTGGGCCCACGGGAGAAATTTACTGATTTTGTGGGCCCACTTTGTTTTGAGATTTTGGCCATTGTAGATATTTTTCTAAGACATTTTTGAGGGCCAATAGGAGGGTGACACGTGTCACCCCGCCTAGTGGCTCGCCGAATGACATTTGTGCCACAACACTTAGAGTCGTTTTCGACGAAACGCTTTACATAACTTGCGAAGGAAAATTCGGCTATGTCGTTTTGTTTTTTGCGGATTTTTCCGAGAGACGAAACCTTTTGGACAGCGGGAGGGTGACACTTGTCACCTCGTTGACGATTTGGAGGCGGTCTGGTGGGTTGGCCTTGGCCGATGGCCCTGAAGTGTGCCTTGCTTTGTGGCTTGTTTTGTGGAGTGTTTTGTGGAGTAGGGTTTAGGTGCACTTGGCTTAATCTTGCCCTTACACTTGCTATACACTTGGAAGGATCTTGGCCCTGGTTGGCCTTTGGTTTTGCTATAAATACCCCCAAGTGTGAAGACTTCATCCATTCCAAAAACTTCCAAGTCTTGAAACCCTCCTCCCCTTTGTGAGCTCTTAGCCGAGAGCCTTCCTCCCCCTTTCGTGTGGCCTTTGGCCGAGGGTTCCCTCCCCATTTGTGGTGCTAGCCGTGGGTACCACTAGCCTAGTTGTTTCGTATAATACCCTCCTGTGGTATTGAAATACTTCTCTAGTATTGTTATAATGCCCAAAATACCTTAGCCTTGTACCTTGTAGTATTCCAAAGATACCTCTTTACGTAGAGTCCTGAAATACTACTTTTGTCCTTTTAGTCTCAAACCAAACCCTAAGGAAATCTTCATAGTTGGTTGAAGTATTTGAGTAGAAGTTAGTTAGAACTTCTAAGGGTTGTTTAGGGCGCACGGAGTAGGAGCTAAACCTTGCTCAGATCGACATTATAACTTGGATAATTTTGGGCTTATCGAGGTAATTATCTTGTCCCTCTATTGTAATTGGAAATTACATGTTTGTTAGAATATATAGTTGAAGTATACTATATATGGAACTATACTTAGAATTCGGCAATGTCTTTTGACTTAAGCTGAAGAATAAAGAATCGAATCGAATCAGTATTTACATAGGATCATTGCAGTAGACTTGTGTAGTATTACTGAGTAGAATTGTACACGTCCGGTTAGACGTGTAAACCCCCCCCCCCCCGGGTTGGCTTGGTAGCCGGCCTCGATAGAGGAGGAGATTTACGCTGTTGTGGGAGGTCTTTGCCAATTTTCGTAGAAAGATAGAAACTTGTGTTTTGGGGTTAATAGACGTTTGTGACCTTTATAGGTGAAAGTACTAAGAGTAGCGTATTCTACTCGAGGAGTGGAAAGGGCTAGCAAGGTTGTAGTACTTGGAGCATTTTGCTTATTGTCGATAAATCATCGCGAGGTATGTGAACCTCTTCCTATCTTTTCTAGCATGATTGTTGTGAACTATGTAGTACGGTAGACGTACATGTGCTAAGTGATTTGGTTGGCTTAAAACATAGGGTGTTATAATAGCTTTATGGGAAGTTAGTTATAACGACCTTATGTAGGTGAAAATGGTTTACTGATGTTAGAAGTTAAGAGACTTGATCTTATAAGATAAGAGACTTAACTTATTTGTTTTAATGTGGATGTTTGTGTGAAACCTCATTCGTGAGTAATGAGTACTTGGTTTTTAAAGGGATAATGTTTTTGATTTCGAATCGAATGTGTATCGGCAGCACCATTGCGGCGTTAATAAAGGAAAATGTATTGAATAATGATGTGTTGTATTAAAACCAAGAGAAACCTCCATCCGCATAGAAGCTAAGATAAGACAAAATGATATTACATTTTCTAGATCATGGTCTTTGTAATAAGATCGTTATAAACAAGAATAAACTACTCACATATATGACATATGTTACTCAATTGTTTTAAAAGAGATTAAGACTATGAGTTATGAAACCTTTCTAAAATAAGTGACTTGAGCATTTGAAAATGAGAAGCTTGAGTAATTGAAACTAGGCAACCGAACTTAGGAAAGAATGTTGTTACTTGATTTTGAAAAGGAATGTGGGTTGGTCATTCTAATACTACGGGTATAGGGTGACTTTTATAAAAGCAATGGATCTCTTTTAAAAGAACTTAACGTATGTAGTACTTTGGGGTTAAAAACCCGGACTTTGGCATAAAATGAAAGTACTTTGAGTTGTGTGAAACTTGTCTATGCTTGTTGTTGTGAAACTTGCCTATGCTTGTTGTTGTGAAACTTGCCTATGCTTGTTATTGTGAAACTTGCCTATGCTTGTGATGATAGCCTTTGTTGTGCAAGTGTGGTATTTCTGTGTTACCGCGTCTCGATAGGCGGTCGACTTGTTGAGAACTTACTTGGACGTCTTTGGCGGTGATGGAGAATTCCACGGGTATGTTTCCATTTTGATTCTTGTCTTGTTGTTGATGTCACATGGACATGTCTACACCACGCAAAGATTCCGGCACGCGCCACGCGGCGGGGTTGATTACCCGATATATTGTTATTGTGGTTACATGGACATGTCTACACCGAGGTAGAATTCGGGGCATGTGTACGCGCGTGGTTGATCACCCAAGATATTATTGTTGATGTCACATGGGCGTGTCTACACCGAGGTAGAATTCCGGCACGTGGCCGGGCATTGGTATTATTGTTGCATCATGGACATGTCTACACCGTCTGCAGTCCAGGGCATGAGGCCGTGATGCGAACATGATTGATGTTGTGGGCGTGAGACCCATAGTTATATTTGAGTGATGACTTGAGGCGTGAGTCCCCGATCGACATGTCGCTTTTATGTTGTGAACTGGAGTTTGGTTATCATACATGTCTCCTGCTTTATATAGACTAGTATGATTTCATTACAGTATTTTTACAGTTTCACATACTTGGTACCTGTTGTACTGACCTCCTTCGGGGGGCTGCGTTCATGCCGCAGGTAGAGGTACATCGGTCGTGGATCCTCGCTCTTAGGATCTCAGTTCAGCGTTTTGGGAAGCTCCGTTTCTCCGGAGGCTTATCTTTTGTATGTGTTGTTGTTGTAGGTTCTTGTACATTCAGGGGTATGGCGGGGCCCTGTCCCGTCATAGTTGTTGTAAATCTTAGAGGTCTGTAGTACTGTTGTGGGCAGGGTTTGTAAAAAGGATTAAACTGTTCGTTTTGAAAGAGTTGTATTTATATGTTATTGGAAGGTAACCGTTGGGTTGGCCTGTTTTATGATCATATATCTTGTTTCTTGTTTAAAGTTTTATTTTCCGCTGGTTTTCTCTGATGTTGTGTCACTAGGGTGCCCGGGATAAGGCACCAGTAACGGGCCCCGGGACGGGTCGTTACAAAAGTGGTATCAGAGCAGTTAATCCTCGGAAAGTGTCTACAGACCGTGTCTAGTAGAGTCTTGATTATCGATGTGTTGTGCACCACATCTATAATCGTGAGGCTGAGACATTTAGGATTAGTTTCCATTCTTCTCTTTACGAGATCGTGCCTTAGAGTCGTGTTGTAAGTTGGACCCTCTCGACGTGTCTCGTTTTTACCGATTATGCCTCCGCAGGCAACCAGAGTCACGGGCGGCAAGACACCGAGGGAACCGCTAGTGAGATACTGAGGAGTACGAGGCGCAGCCCGCACAAGACGGTCAGGTTGTGCTTCAGACGGCGTGTTTTGTGACGCCGCCAGCCCCAGCAGAGGTTAAAGCCGCAGCAATGGCTGCTGAGACCGCAGTACCTGAGCCTCCATCCACACCAGGCGAGGAGATGGGTTACAAGCGAGATGGCCGCTTGGCCGTGGTCGCGAATATGAGGATAGGCCGACGCATAGCCCAGCCCAGAGCACCATGGTTCACCCCCGAGCAGATAGTTTGAGGCTACGGACTTTACGAGTTGTAGCCCGCCAGAGTTTCACGGGTCGAGGCACGAGGATGATCCGCAGGAGTTCATCCGGCGATTCTGACGGATCACGCGGGTGATCAAGGCTTGAGACCGAGTCTGTGACCTTTGTTCGCATCGGCCGCGCGTGATACCGCAATCGATTGGTTTGATTCATGGAGCTTTCCGGGAGAGCATGCACCTCAGCAGATGGGATGAGTTTTCGGCTTTCACGCACTTCTTGCCTCCGCGGATGAGGAGGGCACGCCGATGATTTTTGATGCTTAGACAGGCGGGCGTGCGGTTCGGGAGTACAATGTGGAGTTCGACTCATTGGCGGACGTCCCGCCAGAAGTAGTAGTATGGAGGATCGAGTGCACCGATATGTTACTGGCTCGATGATTACATGTCGAGGCATGTTCGGAGTAGCTCTTCACCGAGCATGGACATTGCCCGCACGCAGCTCATGCGACCGGGATGTGAGGCACGGAGAGGTCGGCGGAATGACCAAGATCAGCGAAGAGGCGAACAACGGTGTCCTGGTGACTTTCGAGGCGGACCGCCTCAAGAAGATACTAGTTTTGTACCTCCGCCCGGTCAGAGTGGTCCTCCACAACCTTGAGTATTCGGAGCGGTCGTGGCTCGAGGTTGAGTTTCGAGGAAGTAAGGGTGTTGGCGGACGCGGTCACCCTACCTCGGTGGTCGATGTGGTAGACCGCATTTCGGGAGTGTCGTGGTGCGGGAGCTTGTTATTTTTGCGGCCAGGCCATTTTGCGGAACTGTCACCAAGGGTAGCACGGATGTTACGACTCACCTACGGATCGATGGTGGTTCATCGCCTTCTACGATTATGCGCTCGCACGGCAGCCTATGATTAGAGTGAGCGGTAGCTTCGGTATATCCTTAACCTCTAGAGTTTTGGTATGCTTGTTATGATGGTCTCATTATTATGTGCTATGTACGAATAGCGTTGTGTTAATTGTGAGTTAGAAAACATGCTTAGTTGGGAGGATACGTATGGGGGCATGGTAAGTGTGAACCTTAGACTATGTCACGACTGAGACCTTAGGGGTAAGGTCGTCTTGAGTTAAAGATTTATTTTATGTTTGACCCTTATCAGAGTAGTGGTATACGTGGGATTTATTTGTGTGATAAGTCCGTGGGTAGTGTGAGATGGAAGTGGTAGCTTTCATGATGTGAGTTAGTAAGATTGTTCCGGATCGGGGAACAAGAGTTTGGCGCGGTTGGGAGTCGGGTTGAGGTCCATTTGCGGGTCAACCCGTTACCCGGTTTGGGGTGGGGTCAGTTCTGGGTGGTCCCGCCAGGTGGTAGGGTCACGAGGATGCTAGGCCCAAGTTTGTATGACCATCGTATGAGTTGGTGGATATGTTCGACCAAAAGCGGATCGTGGAGGCCGGGATGGCCTTAAGGGAGATTGAAGTTAGTATGATGACCAAGTTTGGAGGTAGTAACTCCAAAGGTAGGAAACAGAAGCATTGACGGAAGTGTGGTACGGATACTAGAAAGAGTTCGAGTGTTCGAGAAGGGTACAACGAGTTAGGGGAGACGAGAACGTGTGTGAGTTCGTGGTTGCGTGGCGTCGGAACTTGTTAGAGGAACTTTATCGTTATCCGACTTGAGAAGGAACATTCGGACGAATGTTTCTAAGAGAGGAGAATGTTATACCCGTAGTTGCAAGGTATGTATGTGAGGACGTCACGCAGAGTACGGCAGAAATTTTGAAAAGAAAGAAAGATGTGAGTTTTTTACGGAAAAGTTTCCTTATTTGTGAAGAAAAAGGTTCGTTAATGGGAATTGGATTCCCAGATTTGGTATTTGGACTTCATAGATTATATTAGAATTTTGAGATTTTATTTTCGGAAATGGTCACGTGGGGCCCACGGGAGAAATTTACGGTTTTGTGGGGCCCACTTTGTTTTCGAGATTTTGGCCATTGTGGATATTTTTCGGAAGACGTTTTTTGAGGGCCAATAGGAGGGTGACACGTGTCACCCCCGCCTAGGTGGCTTGGCCGAATGACATTTGTGCACAACACCCGGTTAGAGTCGTTTTTCGACGAAACGTTTTACATAACTTGCGAAGGGAAAATTCCGGCTATGTCGTTTTGTTTTTTTGCGGATTTTTCCGAGAGACGAAACCTTTTGGACCAACGGGAGGGTGACACTTGTCACCCTCATTGGACGGTTTGGAGGGGGCGGTCAAGGTGGGTTGGCTTTGGCCGATTGGCCCCTTGAAGTGTGCCTTGCTTTGTGGCTTGTTTTGTGGAGTGTTTTGTGGAGTAGGGTTTAGGGTGCACTTGGCTTAATCTTGCCCTTACACTTGCTATACACTTGGAAGGATCTTGGCCCTTGGTTGGCCTTTGGTTTTGCTATAAATACCCCCCTAAGTGTGAAGACTTCATCCATTCCAAAAACTTCCAAGTCTTGAAACCCTCTCCTCCCCCTTTGTGAGCTCTTAGCCGAGAGCCTTCCCCCTCCCCCTTTTCGTGTGGCCTTTGGCCGAGGTTCCCTCCCCTTTGTGGTGCTAGCATGGGTACCCCTAGCCTAGTTGTTTTCGTATAATACCCTCCTCGTGGTATTGAAATACTTCTCCTAGTATTGTTATAATGCCCAAAATACCTTAGCCTTGTACCTTGTAGTATTCCAAAGATACCTCTTTACGTAGAGTCCGGAAATACTACCTTTTGTCCTTTTAGTCTCAAACCGAAACCCTAAGGAAATCTTCATAGTTGGTGAAGTATTTGAGTAGAAGTTGGTTAGAACTTCTAAGGGTTGTTTAGGCGCACGAGTAGGAGCTAAACCTTGCTCGGGATCGACATTATAACTTGGATAATTTTGGGCTTATCGAGGTAATTATCTTGTCCTCTATTGTAATTGGAAATTACATGTTTGTTAGAATATATAGTTGAAGTATACTATATATGGAACTATACTTAGTATTCGCAATGTCTTTTGACTTAAGCTGAAGAATAAAGAATCAATCGAATCAGATTTACATAGGATCAGTATTGCAGTAGACTTGTGTAGTATTCTTTGAGTAGAATTTTACACGTCCGTTAGGCGTAAACCCCGGTTGGCTTGGTAGCCTACTGATAGAGAGAGATTTACGCTGCCATGTGTGAGGAATCTTAAATTTTCTGTAGAAAGATAGAAACTTGTGTTTTGGGGTTAATAGACGTTTGTGACCTTTATAGGTGAAAGTACTAAGAGTAGCGTATTCTACTCGAGGAGTGGAAAGGGCTAGCAAGGTTGTAGTACTTGGAGCATTTTGCTTATTGTCGATAAATCGTCGCGAGGTATGTGAACCTCTTCCTATCTTTTCTAGCATGATTGTTGTGAACTATGTAGTACGGTAGACGTACATGTGCTAAGTGATTTGGTTGGTTTAAAACATAGGGTGTTATAATAGCTTTATGGGAAGTTAGTTATAACGACCTTATGTAGGTGAAAATGGTTTACTGATGTTAGAAGTTAAGAGACTTGATCTTATAAGATAAGAGACTTAACTTATTTGTTTTAATGTGGATGTTTGTGTGAAACCTCATTCGTGAGTAATGAGTACTTGGTTTTTAAAGGGATAATGTTTTACTGATTTCGGAGATCAGAATGTGTATCGACAGACCATTGCAGCGTTAATAAAGGAAAATGTATTGAATAATGATGTGTTGTATTAAAACCAGTAGAAACCTCCATCTGCATAGAAGCTAAGATAAGACAAAATGATATTACATTTTCTAGATCATGGCTGCTATAATAAGATCGTTATAAACAAGAATAAACTACTCACATATATGACATATGTTACTCAATTGTTTTAAAAGAGATTAAGACTATGAGTTATGAAACCTTTCTAAAATAAGTGACTTGAGCATTTGAAAATGAGAAGCTTGAGTAATTGAAACTAGGCAAACTGGAACTTAGGAAAAGAATGTTGTTACTTGATTTTGAAAAGGAATGTGGGTTGGTCATCCTAATACTACGGGTATCGGGTGACTTTTATAAAAGTAATGGATCTCTTTTAAAAGAACTTAACGTATGTAGTACTTTGGGCTAGTAACTGGGCCATCTCCTTGTAACCCATATCCTCTCTGCTCGTCGTGGGATCAAGTCTCGAATTGTGGCCTCGTGAGCTACCGTTGCTGCCCTAAACTCGCTGGGCGTGGCGTCGCAAAACTCGCCGTATGAAGCACCACCTCGGGCGATAACTGGGCCTGTGCCCTCGTAACCCTCTGTGCTCTACTCGCAGCTCCCTCTGCTGCCTTGCCCTTCTGGGCTCTGGTTGCCTTGCGTAGAGGGATAACTGGTAAAAAGAATACATCAGAGGGAGTCCAACTTATAACATAGCTCTAATGCACGATCTTAGAGTGAGAAGAATGGAAACCAATCCTAAATATCCTGTAGCCTCCTGATTATAGGTGTGGTGCACAACACGCCGATAATCAAGACTCTACTAGATACGGTCTATAGAAACTTTCCGAGGATTAACTGCTCTGATACCACTTTTGTCACGACCTGACCTCGGGCCCGCGACTGGTGCCTTACCCCGGGCACCCTAGTGATAAAACATCAGAGAAAATCAGCGGAAATAAAAACTTAGACATGAAACAAGATATATAAAATAAGAAACAGGCTAACCAAAACGGTCACCTTTCTGCATATATAACAAAACCCGAACAGTTACATCCCTTACAAGCCCTGCCCACAATAGTACTACAAACCTCTAAGAGTTTTTATAACAACTATGACGGGACAGGGCCCCGCCATACCCCTGAATGTACAAGTACCTACAATTACAGGGAACTATACCAAAAGATAAGCCTCCGGAGAAACGGAGCTTCCCAAATGCAGAACTGTGATCCTATAAGCGAGGATCAACAACTGGTGTACCTCTACTTGCGGCATGAACGCAGCCCCCCGAAGGAGGTCAGTACAACAGGTACCAAGTATGTGAAACTGAAAATACTGTAATGAAATTATAATAGTCTATATAAAACAGGAGACATGTATGATAACCAAACTACAGTACACAATGTATAAGCAGTCATGTCAAGTCAGGGACTTACGCCCTCAAAGTCATCGTGCCCGTGGAACTCCTTCCTCATCGCAGCCTATGACATAAATCATAATCATGTGACGCGCCTGGCATCCTACCTCACCGCTGCGCATACATATACAATACATATATATATCACTTGCCCGTGGAATCCTCCGTCACTGCCGGCAGCCGTAGGTGTAACATATAACCATGTGACACGCCAGTGGCATCCTACCTCACTGTCGGCGTACACATATACAATACATATATATATATATATATAACATGCCCCCGGAATCCCTCATTGGTGTAGACATGTCTTCATGGGGAGCTAGCCCATAGAGTAATAATCGTATATACCATGCCCCCGGAATCCCTCATCGGTGTAGACAGGTCTTCATGGGGAGCTAGCCCATGGAGTAATAATAATGGCCGCATGCCCCCAGAATCACTCATCGGTGTAGACATGTCCATGTGATAATAACAATGGAAGCATACCCGTGGAATCCTCCGTCACTGCCGGTACGTCCAGGTAAGTTCACAACAAGTCAGCCGACCCTCCATCGAGAGACGCGGTGGTATAGAAATACAATACTTGCACAACAAAGGCTATCACAACTAGCATAGGCAAGTTCAACATACTCTTAGACTTTCATTAACATGTAAATTGATTCACCATTTATATAAACTCAAGTACTCCCATTTTATGCCAACAATCCGGGTTTTAACCCTAAAGTACTACGTACTTTAATTCTTTCAAAAAGATCTCTTTTTACGTAAAAACAACTCGATACTAATATCCGTAGTACCAAACACGTTCATGTTTAAATCAAGTACTTTATACTTTTTAAACCAAGTGGCTTACACTTTTAAAACAACGTCAAGTATACTTTTAAAACCCAAGTAACTAACTCTTTTAAGATCAAGGTACTCCTACCTTTTAAAACCAAGCCACTTATATTTTTCCATCAAGAAAAGTTCGATATTTTGAAAACAAGTTACTTATACTTTTAAACTCAATTTACTTCTCTTTTCCCAAAATCAAGTTACATGACTTTCAAAATACTTTAAGTCTCCTTACTTTAGAATGTCAAGAAATCAATACTTGTTTATAATGATTTTATTAACGCAGCCATGATCTAGAAAATGTAATACAATTTTGTCTTATCTTAGCTTCTATGCAGATGGAAGATTCTACTTGTTTTAATATAATTATTTGTCATTACATTTTCCTTTATTAACGCTGCAATGGCTTGTTCGATAGTTATTCCCATTTCCGAAATCAAATAAAACTTTATTCTTTTAAAGACCAAGTACTCATTACTCATTACTCACGAATGAGGTTTCACCACTTTATAAGTCAAGTCACTTATCTTTTAAAATCAACAAACCATTCTTTTACCTACATAAAGTCGTTATAACCAACTTCCCATAAAGCTAATATAACACTTTATGTTTTAAACCTACCAAATTGCTTAGCACACGACGCTCACCATACTACATAGTTCACAACAATCATGCTAGAAAGGATAGGAAGAGGTTCACATACCTCGCGACGATTATCGACAATTAGCAAAATGCTCCAAAGTACTATAACCTTGCTAGCCTTTTCCACCCTTCAAGTAGAATACGCTACTCGTAGTACTTCAACCTATAATGGCCATAAAACGTCTATTAACTTCTAGATCTCTTCGTAGAATATTCTAAGTACAAGGTTCCTTATTCTACGGAAAATTGGGCAGCACCTCCCCCCTCGCAACCACATAAATATCCTCCTATATCAAGGCCCGCTACCAAGCCAACAACTCCAAGGGGATTACACGTCCCACAATAATACTACAAGTTTACTGTAAATACAGTCCAATGTAAATACAGGTCAATTCTTTTTAATCATCCTTCCATATATCATATACTCAATTATACATTACTACAACATGTAATCTCCAATTACAATAGGGGGATAAAGATCATTACCTCGATAAGCCCAAAATTATCCAAGATTTATAAGTCGATCCTGAGCAACGTTTAGCTCCTATTCCTTACGCTCCAATCCGCTCCAAGCAACCCTTAGAAGTTTCTAAACAACTTCTCTTAACACTTCATCCAAGCTATGTGTTACACCCCATAGTTCAAGGACATGTTTAAGAGAAGGTATGTAAGGAACACAAGACTTGAAAAGTGTACGAAAGGAAGAATTGTTTTTCCGACGGAAAAATCTTTCGAACGTCGGAAAGAAAAAATGTTCGTTGAAGAGAATTGGATTCTCAAAATGCATTAATTGAGGATTATGGAATGTATTATCATTATGGAAATTTAATTGTACGGATTTGGTCATGTGGGGCCCACCCGAGGAATTTTATGTTTTGTGGGGCCCACGAGGGTTATGGAATTTTATGGACGAATGGGAGGGCGACACGTGGCACCCCTCCCACATGGCTTGGTTGAATTAATGCAAGGGCAAAAGGGTCATTTGACAATTGTAAAGACGAGAAAGTCTTGCTAAGCTAGAGCTTGACATTGTTGACCAAGTCAAGAGCCACGCGACGATTAATAAAGGAAAATGTAATGACAATCAATTAAGTTAAAATAAGTAGTATTCTCCATCTGCATAGAAGCTAAGATAAGACAAAATTGTATTACATTTTCTAGATCATGGCTACTTGATTAAGATCGTTATAAATAAGTATAACTTATTCACAACGCACCAAAGTATATGTTACTTAATTTATAAGAATTTACGTATGAGGTTTTAAGACTATGAACCTCAAATTCTTAAAAAGTTAAGAGACTTTATTTTTCAAGTTATGGGACTTGATTCTTAAAGGAAGAAATGAATTGATTTAAAAGCATAGAATACTTGATTTGGAAAGCATTGATTTCTTGCCATTCTAAAGTTAAGAAACTGGTTTTCTTAAAAGTTAAGAGACTTGAAGTATTTTGAAAGCTATGTAATTCGATTTGAAAGTATAAGTCTCTTGGTTATAAAAGGAATGAAATTGTCTAAGACATAAAGAGTTATAACGGCTTTATGGGAAGTTGGTTATAACAACTTTATGAAAGATTAAAAGAATGGTTTTCTTCAGTAATGTAAGCAAAGAAATGACTTGACATAAAGAAGGGCAAATTGTTTTAAAGGTACCAATTGCTTAAGGTTTTAAAGAAAGAAGTCACGTGATTTAGAAGCCTATAATTGTATTTCTAAACGGTATTGTGACTGTCTTGAAAAGTATATATGACTTGATACTACGGTTATTAGTATCGTGGAAGTTTTATTTGAAAAAGAGTCATTTTAAAGGAGTAGAGGTGCGTAGTACTTTGGGTTAAATTCCCGGATTTTTATGTGTGAAACGAAAGTGCCATGAGTTTATAAAAATGGAAGTCTAAAGGTTTAATGAACTTGCCTATATTTGCTTGTGATAGCTTTGAGTTCAAGTATTATATGTTTACGTTGTCGTGACTCAATGGAGGGTCACCGTCTTGTTGTAAGTTTACTTGGACGCATCGACAATGATGGGATTCCACGTATGCTTCCATTATGATTGATCCTGGACATGCTTATACGATGTGGGATTCCGGCATGTGACCGCGAGGCGTTAGATTCCTGATTTGTTTTATTACCCATGGCCATGCTTATACGATGAGGATTCCGGCATGCGACCATGCTATGTACGACTATTACTCCACGAGCTAGCTCCCATGAAGACATGTACCACGATGAGGATTCCGGGCACGTTATATTCTTATTCCATGCTAGCTCCCATGAAGACCGCACCTACGATGAGGACGCCGAGGCACGTTATGGCCATGCTTATACGATGAGGATTCCGGCACGCGTCACAATATATATATATATATATATATATATATATATATATGTATCAGTATACGACAAATGAGGTAGGATGCCACGGGCGTGTCACCTAGTTATATGTTACACCTACGGCTGCCGACCGTGATGGAGGATTCCACGGGCAGGAGGTATATATATGTATTGTATATGTGTACGCTGACAGTGAGGTAGGTGTTACACCCCGTAAATTCAAGAGGTTAAGTTAAGAACGTACGAAAGGAAATAAGATTTGAATTTGGAAAGTTGGGTTGGCAAAAGGTTGTGGGCAGACTTTCAGTCAACTTTGGAGCGATATATCTCCTAGTTCCTTAGGAGTTTTGAGGAGTTTTAAATGACTAGTATTAAGGTTGTTGAGTCTAGTTTCCAACGCAACAAACCACTCATCGATTGGACATTGGGATAGGAAGTTACGGGCGTTAGAAGTTCTGTGGGCTGACGCAGAGGACAGATTTTCCCAAATAGCGCCGCAGTACGCGCCGCCAGGTCGCAGCTACCGATAATTCTGAAAGTCATCTGAGGTTGAAGCGTCGCGGCGCCAAGGCGGGATTTTTACGCGGAAAGGGGTGAAAAACAGGGGATATTTTGATAGAAGGCCTATGGGAGGGTGACAAGTGTCCCTCCCATCCTTTTGACCAAAGGAAGGTCTTATTTTAGGACCAAGTCTTCAAGACTTGGCCATTTGCAAGGGTTTCCCTAAGAAAAATCCCTCTCCTCTCTCTCAAATTGATGAACCCCGGTAAGATTTTTGGAAAGGCTTCAAGAAGGAAAAGTGTTGGCAAGCTTGTAAAGGGTTCGTGTGGGTAATTTTAAAGGGAAGAAGATTTCGGAAAGAGGGCTTCTTGAGGTTAAAATCTCCACCTTCTTGTGTAATTGAAGATTTCAAGTTATAGTAGTTAAGAAATGAGCCTGAGGCTGTTATATTAAAGTTTGAAAAGGTTTGGATCTTGTCGTCTTGTTGAAAACTGAAAATGGGCATGTTAGCCACTCATGTTGTAATCAATTCGGTTGTTAGCTAAAAATCGTCGCATGTTATAAATAGGAGGGTATATAATTGGTTATGATTTATATAACATGTTGGAATAACGAGTTGGATTAAAAGGAAATTGATAATTGTTGTGATATTGTAGCCGAATGTGGCTTGGAATTATTGGATTGTTTTGTATTATTGTGGGGCAGAATTTTACGCGTCCTGTAAAGGCGTGTAATCCCCTTTTGGTTAGCTGAATTGTTGTGCATTAAACGCGGCGTTTGGTTATTGAATTCGGACCTTGAAAAAGGTGGAAAAGTACGTAGAAACAAAGGAAATGCTGTCCAATTTTTCCCGTAGAACAAGGGACTTTACATTAGAATATTCTACATTGAAGCTAGAAGCTAATAGACGTATTATGGTCATTATAGGTTGACATCTACGGACGGCATATTGGACTTGACAAGGGGATTAAACAGAAGAGGTATGTGGAAACTTTCTTATCTCTTGAGCATGAGTAGTTATAACTGTATGGTACGGTAGACGTACGTGATTTAAATAAGGTAAAGTCATTTGATATACTTGACTTGTTTTAAGATGCCTAGTCGGTTGAACTAGAGGACTAACTCACTTGTCCTTGAGGAAAGGTTATAAGAATGGGTTACTCTAATGGGGTAGACAAGGACTTCTTGATGTGAAAAAGTAGGGAACTATTATAAAGATAAGAACTTGTTTTCTAAGTTAAGAAGTTTGCCTTCTAAAGTAATAAGACTTGAAGCATTTTGAAAGTTGTGTAACTTGATTTGAAGTACAAGTCTCTTGAGCATAAAAAGAACGAAGTTGTCTAAGACATAAGGAGTTATAACAGCTTTATAGGAAGTTAGTTATGACGGCCTTATGAAAGGATAAGATTGTCTTAGTTTCTAAAGCATAAAGTTAGTATAACGGCTTTATGGGAAGTTGGTTATAATAACTTTATGGAAGATTAAAGAAATGGTTTTTCTCGAATAAGTAAGCCTAGATGAAAGAATTGAAGCTAAGAAAGGCAATTTGATTTAAAGGCATCAATTGCTTAAAGTTTTAAATGAGGGTCGCTTGATTTAGAAGCCGAAGTATATTTCTAATAATATATTGACTTGTTTGAAATGTAGATAAGCCTTGATACTACGAGTGTTAGTATCTTGGGGTCTTATGTGGAAAAGGGACATTGGAAAGAATAGAAATACATAGTACTTTGGGTTGAAACTCCCCCGGACTTGTTAAGTGATATGGAAAGTGCCTTAAGGTCATAAAATGAGATCCATTTTGTATGTTAATGAAAGTCTAAAGAAGTTATGAGTTTACTTGGACGTACCGGCAGTGATGTGGGATTCCACGGGTATGCTTCCCTTGTTTTATTGTGAACTTACTTGGACGTACCGGCAGTGATGTGGGATTCCACGGGTATGCTTCCATTTCCTTATTATGAGTCTACCGGGACGTACCGACAGTGATGTGGGATTCCACGGGTATGCTTCCATGGTCTTAGTATGAGTTTACGGGGACATACCGTCAGTGATGTGGGATTCCACGGGTATGCACCGTGGACATGCTTCGATGAGGGATTCTGAGGCATGTAGTTTGAGGGGTAAGAGTATAAATGAGGGGTAAATCCCCAAAGATGGTTATACCACCTTCTTCAGGGTAAGAGTATAAATGAGGGGTAAATCCCCAAAGATCGTTATACCACCTGTTCCGTGGATTTGCTACCCACGATGTGAGGAATACCTCATGAAGTCATGTACTCGAGATGAGGGATTCCACGGGCATGAGATATATATATGTATGTATTGTGTATGTGTATGCCGACAGTGAGGTAGGATGCCACGGGCGCGTCACATGGTTGTATTTTACTCTTACTACCGCTCGGCAGTGACGGGATTCCACGCGCAGGATATAGATTTATGTGGTCAGATGCTGTACGACAGTGAGGTGGGGTGCCACGGGAGCGTCACATGGTTAGATGTTACACCTAGCGGTCGACAGTGATGGGGAATCCCACGGGCGCGCTTTGATATTTGAGGGTTGGTGTTCACAGCCCTGGTGTGACTATCGTTCATATGTTGAACCAGGCTGTACAAGGTAAAACTTGACTTTCATTACTTCCACCTCAGTAAGGCACAGTGTACTGTTAATTGGGTTATCATATATGTCTTCAGCTGTATTTGTGACTATTATGATTTAAATTACAGTATTTTCAGTTTTGCATACTTGGTACCTATTTTGTAATCGACTCCTTCTGGGCCGTTCATGCCGCAGGTTGAGATACATAGCTTGCTGATCCGCGCTCTTAGGATCACTGTTAAGTTCTGGAAAGCTCCATTTCTACGGAGGCTTTGTCTTTGGTATGGTTCCCTGAAGTTGTTGACTTTTGTACATTCAGGGGTATGGCGAGGCCCTGTCCCGTCACAGTTGTTATGTAAACTCTTAGAGGTCTGTAGTCATATCTTGTGGGTCACTTTATAAAAAAAAAGGGATTTGAGGTAACTGCTTTTGGATTTGTTTATATCCAGGAAGGTAGACTTATCGGCTAACCTATTATTTATTTCATTGTTAAGCTTATGTATGTTCCGCTGATTATCTCTGATGTATACATGTAAGGGTGCCCAGGTAGGGCACCAGTCGCGGGCCCGGGGTCGGGTCGTGACAAAAGTGGTATCAGAGCAGTTAGTCCTCGGAAAGTGTCTACATATCGTGTCTAGTAGAGTCTTGATTATCGGTGTGTTGTGCACCACATCTATAATCAGGAGGCTGCAGGACATTTAGGATTTGTTTCCATTCTTCTCTCTCCGAGATCGCAAGTGAGAGCCGTCTACTAGGGTGAATCCTCTCGACCTATTCTTATGTATCGCTTATGCCTCTACTGGCGCGACTGTGGCCCGAGGCAAGGCAAAGCAGCAAGAGTTGTTAGTGGTACACGAGGATTTCTAGGAATCAGCCCGCACTATGCACGAGGTCAGGGGATCGGCGAGTTCAGCCACGCCAAAGACAGAGGGGCCGAGAGCGCAAGAACACCGAGGTTCCTGCACGAGCCTCCAGCCCACGGCCAGTAGTATAGAGATTACGAGAGCGATCCGATTATTGACTAGCATTGCAAGGTGGCACGATGTGAGCCAGAGCTAACCCTAGAGCCGATAGTTTGAGGATTCAGACTTTCTCGAGTTGCAATCCACCCAATTCTATGGTTCGAGTTCGGCGAGGACCTCGGAGTTCATTCGGCAGTGCAATGGACTATGCAAGTGCTTAGGGCCCTGAGACGAGTCCGTTGTGTTAGCGTCTTACCGTTACGCGATATCGCGTTGAACCGGTTTGAGTCGCGTGGTGTTCAGAGGTGTGGGTGCTCCTCTAGCTGTTTGGGATGAGTTCACGGAAGCTTTCCTCGACTACTTTTTGCCCCCTGAGACGAGAATAGCCCGCCTGGATAGGTTCTTGGCATTGAGACAGAATGGGAGGACCATCAGAGAGTACAACCTGGAATTTGACTCATTGGCCAGGTATGCACCCACTATTGTGGCGGATATGGCGGACATAGTTCACCGCTATGTGATGGGACTAGACCGATTTATGGTTACCGCATGTCTGGGAGTGGCCCTTCAGCCAGGTATGGATATTGCCCGGATGCAGGCTTATGCACAGGGGATTGAGGATAGGGAGAAAGAGGGCCAGCCAGATTCAGTCCAGCACAAGAGGGCCAGGACGGTAGGGTTTCAGGATAGCTTTCAGGGTGGACAACCTCAGCAGCATATTGGGTCTACATTTCAACCGACGCAGAGTGCTCCTTCTCGGCCTTCTGGCGGGTGGTTTGACTGCCAGGGATATTCGGGATTGGGTCAGGGCTCCGGGGCTGCTGGTTCACATGTCCGGGATAGTAGCTGCGAGGCCACCTTGGCCTCGGTGTGGTTACTGTGGTAGAGCTCATTTTGGGAAATGTCGGACTAGGTCGGCAACTTGTTATGCTTGCGGCCAACAAGGTCATTTGGCGCGGACCGTCCGACTGCGTGGCACCGCGGGTATCGCGCTATCGGGTCGGGCCATGTTCTTCGCCTTCAATGGCTAGGCAGGATGTTCATGCACCGGCAGACCGCGGCAGAGGTCGTGGTAGCAGTTCCCAGTTTTAGCGGTCCATTTACCCGCCTATGCGATTACAGGTATATTTTGATCCTTTAGAGACTTGTATGCATGATAAAGTTGTTATATGCTTAAGTGTCATGAACGGATTATATTGAGACTATGTATGTATGCTAGAAGTAAGTGGGAAGTACGATAAGAGAAGTATTTTAGGCCTTGAATGGGAGTAAATAGCGTTGGTGCACCCTTGGGATCTGTTTTCTTGGGTGTCATGATGGATGGGTATGCGAGTGCGATATCTTAGGGTCATAAGTGGCATAATAAAGTTCCAGTAATTGTAAGTACGAGGAGTACTAGATTGACTCCAAAAGAACATTCGGGGACGAATGTTTCTAAGGGGGGAAGAATGTTACACCCCGTAAATTCAAAAGGTTAAGTTAAGAACGTACGAAAGGAAATAAGATTTGAATTTGGAAAGTTGGGTTGGAAAAAGGTTGTGGGCAGACTTTCAGTCAACTTTGGAGCGATATATCTCCTAGTTCCTTAGGAGTTTTGAGGAGTTTTAAAAGACTAGTATGAAGGTTGTTGAGTCTAGTTTCCAACGCAACAAACCACTCGTCGATTGGACATCGGGATAGGAAGTTACGGGCGTTAGAAGTTCTGTGGGCTGACGCAGAGGACAGATTTTCCCAGCAGGCGTCGCAGCGCCGCGGCGCCGTCAGCAGGGCCGCGGCGCCGATAATTCTGAAAGTCCTCTGAGGTTGAAGCGCCGCGGCGCCGGCGGCAGGGCCGCGGCGCCAAGGCGGGATTTTTACGCGGAAAGGGGCAAAAAACAGGGGATATTTTGATAGAAGGCCTATGGGAGGGTGACAAGTGTCCCTCCCATCCTTTTGACCAAAGGAAGGTCTTATTTTAGGACCAAGTCTTCAAGACTTGGCCATTTGCAAGGGTTTCCCTAAGAAAAATCCCTCTCCTCTCTCTCAAATTGATGAACCCCGGTAAGATTTTTGGAAAGGATTCAAGAAGGAAAAGTGTTGGCAAGCTTGTAGAGGGTTCGTGTGGGTAATTTTAAAGGGAAGAAGATTTCGGAAAGAGGGCTTCTTGAGGTAAAAATCTCCACCTTCTTGTGTAATTGAAGATTTCAAGTTATAGTAGTTAAGAAATGAGCCTGAGGCTGTTATATTAAAGTTTGAAAAGGTTTGGATCTTGTCGTCTTGTTGAAAACCGAAAATGGGCATGTTAGCCACTCATGTTATAATCAATTCGGTTGTTAGCTAAAAATCGTCGCATGTTATAAATAGGAGGGTATATAATTGGTTATGATTTATATAACATGTTGGAATAACGAGTTGGATTAAAAGAATGTTGATAATTATTGTGATATTGTAGCCGAATGTGGCTTGGAATTATTGGATTGTTTTGTATTATTGTGGGGCAGAATTTTACGCGTCCTGTAAAGGCGTGTAATCCCCTTTTGGTTAGTTGAATTGTTGTGCCTTAAATGCGGCGTTTGGTTATTGAATTCGGACCTTGAAAAAGGTGGAAAAGTACATAGAAACAAAGGAAATGCTGTCCAATTTTTCCCGTAGAACAAGGTACTTTACATTAGAATATTCTACGTTGAAGCTAGAAGCTAATAGACGTATTATGGTCATTATAGGTTGACATCTACGGACGGCATATTGGACTTGGCAAGGGGATTAAACAGAAGAGGTATGTGGAAACTTTCTTATCTCTTGAGCATGAGTAGTTATAACTGTATGGTACGGTAGACGTACGTGATTTAAATAAGGTAAAGTCATTTGATATACTTGACTTGTTTTAAGATGCCTAGTCGGTTGAACTAGAGGACTAACTCACTTGTCCTTGAGGAAAGGTTATAAGAATGGGTTACTCTAATGGGGTAGACAAGGACTTCTTGATGTGAAAAAGTAGGGAACTATTATAAATATAAGAACTTGTTTTCTAAGTTAAGAAGTTTGTCTTCTAAAGTAATAAGACTTGAAGCATTTTGAAAGTTGTGTAACTTGATTTGAAGTACAAGTCTCTTGAGCATAAAAAGAATGAAGTTGTCTAAGACATGAGGAGTTATAACGACTTTATGGGAAGTTAGTTATGACGGCCTTATGAAAGGATAAGATTGTCTTAGTTTCTAAAGCATAAAGTTAGTATAACGGCTTTATGGGAAGTTGGTTATAATAACTTTATGGAAGGTTAAAGAAATGGTTTTTCTCGAATAAGTAAGCCTAGATGAAAGAATTGAAGCTAAGAAAGGCAATTTGATTTAAAGGCATCAATTGCTTAAAGTTTTAAATGAGGGTCGCTTGATTTAGAAGCCGAAGTATATTTCTAATAATATAGTGACTTGTTTGAAATGTAGATAAGCCTTGATACTATGGGTGTTAGTATCTTGGGGTCTTATGTGGAAAAGGGACCTTGGAAAGAATAGAAATACATAGTACTTTGGGTTGAAACTCCCCCGGACTTGTTAAGTGTTATACCCCGTATTTCCAGAGTATGTACGTGAGGGCGTACGTATAATAATTTGAGCCTTAAAGTTGGCTAGTTTCGAAAATTTGTGCACAAGTGCCGAAAAGAGTCGTTTTCTGACGAAACGTTTCCACAGCTTTTGTAGGGAAAATTCCGGCTATGTCATTTTTAATTTTTGCGGATTTTTCCGAGAGACGAAACATTTTGGACCAACGGGAGGGTGACAAGTGTCACCTCACATCGCCTCGAGTGGACGGCAAAGGGACGAACAAGGTGGCTTGTTTTGTCTTGGAGTTGGTAGGATATTTTGTGTGCAAGTTGGCTTAGGACACTTGCCCAAATCTTGGCCTTACACTTGCCTTGCACTTGGCATAATCTTGGCCATTGGTTGGCCATCCCTTGACCTATAAATACCCCTCTTATGTTGATGAACTTCTTCATCCAAAAATCCTTTCTAAGTGTTAAAATCTCTCCCCTTAAGTGTAGTTCTCGTCCAAATCACCTCCCTCATGAGCCCTCGCCGAGAGCCACCCCTCCTTGTGGTGTTTGGCGTGGGTACCCCCCCCCGAGCCTAGTTGTTTTCGTATAATACCCCCCTTTTGTGGTATAGAAATACTCTCCTAGTATTGTTATAATGCCCAAAATACTCTAGCCCATATACCTTATAGTACTTCCAAAGTTACCTCTATACGTAGAGCCCGGGAAATACTATTATACTTCCCTCAGTCAAAAACGAAACCCTAAGTAAATCTTCACCCGTAGTTGAAGTTATAAGTAGAAGTTGGTTAGAACTTCTAAGGGTTGTTTGGAGCGGATTGGAGCGCCCGGAGTAGGAGCTAAACCTTGCTCAGGATCGACATATAAACTCGGATAATTTTGGGCTTATCGAGGTAAACACTCTTGACCTTCTATTGTAATTGGGAATTACATGTTGTAGGAATATATAGTTGATGTATACTATATATAGAACTGAATAATACTTACGGCAATGTCTTGCGACTTAAGCCTGAATTTAAAGAAGAGAATCGAATCAGAATTACATAGGATCAGACATGAGACTTGTGTAACATTACTTGTAGTAGAATTGTACACGCGGTTAGGCGTGTTAACCCCCGTTGGCTTGGTAGCCTCGATAGAGAGAGATTTACGCCATGGGGAGTGCCACGAATTTTCTGTAGAATATGGAACGATGAGATCTAGATGTTAATAAGCGCCTTGTGGCCTTATAGGTTGAAGTACTACGTGTGGTGCGATCTACGTGGCTTAAGGAGTAGCCAACGGTTTGAAGTACTGGAGCGCTTTTGCTATTAGTCGACTCGTCGCGAGGTATGTGAACCTCTTCCTATCTCTTCTAGCATGATATGTGAACTATGTAGTGCGTGACGCATACGTGTTAACCGTGTTTGATTGTTTTAAAACATAAAGTGTTATAACGGCTTTATGGGAAGTCAAGTTATAACTTTATGTAGGTAAGAAAATACTTGTGGTTTTAAAAGGTAACTGATGTGAATTATAACTGGCTAGTTATAATAAAGAACTTGATGTATTTCAAAAGATTTATAAATCGTTTTGAAGGGAGAGTAACACTTGGTTTTAAAGGTTTTAAAAAGAGTTATACTAGCTTATGGGAAGTTAGGTATAATGTCTTAAGAAAGGTAAAGAAAATGGTTTACTGATGTTAGAAGTTAAAAGACTTGATCTTATAAGATAAGAGACTTAACTTATTTGTTTTAATGTGGATGCTTGTGTGAAACCTCATTCGTGAGTAATGAGTACTTGGTTTTATTTAATGGGATAAGGTTTTACTGATTTCGAAATCGTAACGTATCGACAGCACCACCGCAACGTTAATAAAGGAAAATGTATTGAATAATGAAGTATTGTATTAAAACCAAGAGAAACCTCCATCCGCATGAAGCTAAGATGAGACAAAATGATATTACATACCCTAGATCATGGCTGCTTAATAAGATCGATTATAAACAAGAATAAACTACTCACATATAAGGCATATGTTTCTCAAATCATTAAAGGAGAATTATGTTTTAAAGGATTAAAACTATGAACTACGAAACCTTTTCTAAAAATGAGAAACTTGAGCATTTGAAATTAGGCAAACTTGAACGTTTGGAAAATAAGGTTGTTACTTGATTTTACAAAGGAAAGCATTTTGTTTATTTAACAATGCTCGCCACTCTATCTTTTATACTACGGACATCGGGTGACTTTTATAAAAGGAATGGATCTCTTTAAAAGGAATTTAACGACGTAGTACTTTAGGGTTAAAAACCCGGACTTTGGCATAAAATGAAAGTAACCTGAGTTGTGTAACTTGCCTATGCTTGTGTTGTGTAACTTGCCTATACTGGTTGTTGTGTAACTTGCCTATGCTTGTGTTGTGTAACTTGCCTATGCTTGTTGTTGCGTAACTTGCTTATGCTTGTGGTGATAGCCTTGGTTGTGCAAGAATGGTTATTTTATGGACTAGCTCCCATGAGGTTTCTTACCGTTCGCCTTGGTCCCCGGTGGTCGGCTCTGCATTTGCCCGCCTCATGGCTGATTCGGCCTTGGTACCGTGAGTCACCGCACTTGCCCTGCTCGGTGTAGTGACGAAGTCTCGTGATACGCCGTCCCCGTGGTCACCGTACTTGCCCCGCCACTACGTGGACCGCCTTGGTATCCTGTGAGTCGGCTCGCACTTGCCCCAGACGGCCGTGTTTTGGTTGCATTATATTATTGGTACACGGTCGGATCTGGTAGTTATACTTGTCCTATACGGTTTTATGACACGAGTGGGACCTGGTGTTCATGCATACTCCTTGGTATTGTCATATCATAAACTGCCGGCAGTGAGGAAGAAATTCCACGGGCACGAGTGATAATTTGGAGGGCGTGAGTCCATGACTTGATGTAATTAGGTATATGTTATGCATCGTAGTTTGGTCATCATACATGTCTCCCGCTTTATATAGACTATTATGATTTCATTTACGTGATTTACGCTTCACATACTTGGTACTGGCCAGATCGACCTCCTTCGGGGCTGCGTTCATGCCGCCAGTAAGTACATCGTCGCCGATCCCCGCTATTAGGATCACCTTTCAGATTGGAAGCTCCGTTCCTTCTGAGGCTTATCTTTTGGTATGTGTTCCCGAGTTGTAGGTTCTTGTACATTCGTGGTATGGCGGGCCTCCCGTCATAGTTGTTGTAAATCTTAGAGGTCCAGAGTAATTGCAAGGTGGTTTTGTAAAAAGATTAAACTGCTCGTTTTGAAAGAGTTGTTTATATATATTTTAATGGCGTAACCGCTTGGTTGGCCTGTTTTATTATCTTGTCTCATGTTCATGTTTATGTTTTTATTTCCATTGGTTTTCTCGATGTTGTATCACTAGGTGCCCGGTAGGCACGATCACGCCCGGATCGGTCGTGACAAAAGTGGTATCGGAGCGATTAATCTCGGAAAGTGTCTACGCATCGTCTAGTAGAAGTCTTGATTATCGATGTGTCAGGCACCACATCTATAATCAAGAGGCTATAGGACATTTAGGATTGGTTTCATTCTTCTCATTCCGAGATCGTGCCTTAGTCATGTGATAAGATCGACCCTCCGACATACTTTGTTTTTACCTGATGCCTCCGCGTAAGGCAACCCGCCTGTGCAAGGCAAGCAGAGGAGTCGCGAGTAGAGCAATGGGCAGAGGCCACAAGACTGAGCCTCCACCCCGCACCGAGCAGAGAGATGAGTTACAAGGAGTGGGCCCATTGATGGCCGTGGTCAGGCTGATTGAGGATAGCCGACGCAGCAGCCCAAAGAGCACCGTGGTTCACCCTAGATCGAGTAGTTCGAGGCTACGGATTTTCTCGAGTCAGGCCGCCAGAGTTTTATGGGTCGAGGCACGAGGATGATCCGCAGGAGTTCACCCGGGCCATACGGATCATGAGAGTGATCAAGGCATCGGAGACCGAGTCGGTGGTCCTAGGTTCGCATCACCGCGTGATACCGCAATGATCGGTAGTTTGATTCGCGAGCTGTCCCGGGAGAGCATGCACTTCCGCCTTTATGGGACGCATTCTCGAGGCCTTTCTTGCACATTTCTTGCCTCCACGGATGAGGAGGGCTCGCGCATGCATTTTTGGTGTTACGCAGAATCCGCGACGGTTCGAGTACAATGTGGAGTTCGACTCATCGCCCGTGACGTCCCCGTTGGTAGCTAGTATGGAGGATCGAGTGCACGATTTGTTACTGAGGCTCGATGATCACCTAGCCGAGTTGTTCGGTAGCTCTTCACCGCATGGACATTGCCCGCATCGCAGCTTATGACCGGATGTGAGGAGAGGATAAATCGACGGAATGACTGTGGTCAGCGAAGAGGCCGTAACAGCAGGTCCTTTGGTGACTTTCGAGGCGGACCGCCAAAGAAGCAGCCATGCGCCTCCACCAAGACAGAGTGGTCCTCCACGCCTTTCGACCTTCGAGATATTCAGAGCAGTCGTGGCTCCTGTGTTTCAGATTCTCGAGGAGCGAGTGCTCGCCGGACGAGGTTGCCCTTGTCTCCGTGTGGCCGCTGTGGAAAGCTTCATAAGGGAGAGTGTCGTACTAACTCGAGATTGTTATTTTTGCGCCAACAGGCCATCCGGCAAGAGACCGTCCACCGTGGTAGCACCGGTAGATAGCATGGACTACTAGAGCGCTTGCGGTTCTTCACCTTCCATAGCCAGCAGATGTTCGCAGACACGGCAGCCCCTAGAGGTCGCGTGGAAGTTCCTTTTAGCGGTCCTTTGAACCGCCTATTTTTCGTATATCCTTAACCCTTTAAAGATTTGTATGCATGATATGATGACCTTATTATGTGTGCTACGTTCGGATAGCGTTATGATGGTTATGAGTTAGAAAGCTTGGCTAGTTGAAAGGATTTGTATGGGGCATGGAAAGTGTGAACTTTAGAATATTTCATGTTGAGACCTTAGATGTAAGGTCGTCTTGAGTACCGATTTTTCAAGTGATCCTTGTCGAATACATTTTATGCCTATAATGTGTTGTGTGATAATTTCCTTGAGTAGTGTTGAATGGAAGTGGTAGCTTTCATGACTGTTGAGGTAAGATTGTTCCGGTCGGGAACAAGAGCGTGATGCGTTAGTGGATCGGGTCAGCCATGTTGAGGCCAACCCGCGCCGATTTCAAAGTGGGGTCAGCCGGTGGTCCCGCAGTGGTAGGGTCACGAGGTGCTAGGCCCAAGTTTAGTTGACCACCGTATGAGTTCGTGGGTGTTTCGACCAAAGTAGATCGTGAAGGCCGGAATGGCCTTAAGGAAGATCGAGGCTAGTAAGATGACCAAGTTTGGGGTAGTGACTCCAAAGTTTTGAAATCAAGTATGGCACGATACTAGAAGAGTTCGGTGTTCGTAGAAGAGTACGACGAGTAAGAGTAGACGGCATGTATTGCGAGCATAGATATGATCATTTCTTGTAAAGAGAGAAGGTGCGAAGGATGTATATTTTAGACCTCAGGGATCGCATGCAGTCCGGTACCATTTGTTGGGTCGCCGGAGTGACACTAGAACCTCGCGGCAAAGTGACAAAAGTTGTGATGTTAGAGGTGTTTCCTCGTGGACTTAGATATAAGTATTTGCGCAGTGTTGTTTCGTGGCGGTTGTGGCGTTGCAACTTATTAGAAGAACTTTATCGTTATCCGTCTTGAGAAGGAACATTCGACGAATGTTTCTGGCGAGGAGAATGTTATACCCGTATTTCGCAGTATGTACGTGAGGGCGTACGTATAATAATTTGAGCCTTAAAGTTGGCTAGTTTCGAAAATTTGTGCACAAGTGCCGAAAAGAGTCGTTTTCTGACGAAACGTTTCCACAGCTTTTGTAGGGAAAATTCCGGCTATGTCATTTTTAATTTTTGCGTATTTTTCCGAGAGACGAAACATTTTGGACCAACGGGAGGTGACAAGTGTCACCTCACATCGCCTCGAGTGGACGGCAAAAGGGACGAACAAGGTGGCTTGTTTTGTCTTGGAGTTGGTAGGATATTTTGTGTGCAAGTTGGCTTAGGACACTTGCCCAAATCTTGGCCTTACACTTGCCTTGCACTTGGCATAATCTTGGCCATTGGTTGGCCATCCTCGACCTATAAATACCCTCTTATGTTGATGAACTTCTTCATCCAAAAATCCTTTCTAAGTGTTAAAATCTCTCCCCTTAGTGTAGTTCTCGTCCAAATCACCTCCCCTCATGAGCCCTCGCCGAGAGCCACCCCTCCCCTTTGTGGTGTTTGGGCCGTGGGTACCCCCTAGCCTAGTTGTTTTCGGATAATACCCCCCGTTTGGGGTATAGAAATACTCTCCTAGTATTGTTATAATGGCCCAAATACTCTAGCCCAGATACCTTATAGTACTTCCCAAGGTACCTCTATACGTAGAGCAGGAAATACTATTATACTTCCTCACCAAAAACGAAACCCTAAGTAAATCTTCACCCGTAGTTGAAGTTATAAGTAGAAGTTGGTTAGAACTTCTAAGGGTTGTTTGGAGCGGATTGGAGCGCCCAGAGTAGGAGCTAAACCTTGCTCAGGATCGACATATAAACTCGGATAATTTTGGGCTTATCGAGGTAAACACTCTTGACCTTCTATTGTAATTGGGAATTACATGTTGTAGGAATATATAGTTGATGTATACTATATATAGAACTGAATAATACTTACGGCAATGTCTTGCGACTTAAGCCTGAATTTAAAGAAGAGAATCAATCAGTAATTACATAGGGTATCAGACATGAGACTTGTGTAACATTACTTGTAGTAGAATTGTACACGTCAGGTTAGACGTGTTAACCCCGGTTGGCTTGGTAGCCTACCGATAGAGAGAGATTTACGCTGCCATGGGGAGGCTTTGCCAATTTTCTCAGAGAATATGGAACGATGAGATCTAGATGTTAATAAGCGCTGTGGCCTTATAGGTTGAAGTACTACGTGGTGCGATCTACGTGGCTTAAGGAGTAGCCGACGGTTTGAAGTACTTGAGCGCTTTGCTATTAGTCAAGACTCGCCGAGGTATGTGAACCTCTTCCTATCTCTTCTAGCATGATATGTGGAACTATGTAGTGCGGTAGACGCGTACGTTAACCGTGTTTGATTGTTTTTAAAACATAAAGTGTTATAACGGCTTTATGGGAAGTTCGTTATAACACTTTATGTAAATAAGAAAATACTTTGTGGTTTTAAAAGGTAATCGATGTGAATTATAAATCGCTAGTTATAATAAAGAACTTGATGTATTTCAAAAGATTTATAAATCGTTTTGAAGGAGAGTAACACTTGGTTTTAAAGGTTTTAAAAAGAGTTATACTAGCTTATGGGAAGTTAGGTATAATGTCTTAAGAAAGGTAAAGAAAATGGTTTCTTGATGTTAGAAGTTAAAAGACTTGATCTTATAAGATAAGAGACTTAACTTATTTGTTTTAATGTGGATGCTTGTGTGAAACCTCATTCGTGAGTAATGAGTACTTGGTTTTATTTAATGGGATAAGGTTTTCTTGATTTGAAATCGAATGTGTATCGACGCACCACCGCAGCGTTAATAAAGGAAAATGTATTGAATAATGAAGTATTGTATTAAAACCAAGAGAAACCTCCATCCGCATGTGCTAAGATGAGACAAAATGATATTACATACCCTAGATCATGGTTGCTTAATAAGATCGATTATAAACAAGAATAAACTACTCACATATAAGGCATATGTTTCTCAAATCATTAAAGGAGAATTATGTTTTAAAGGATTAAAACTATGAACTACTTAAACCTTTTCTAAAAATGAGAAACTTGAGCATTTGAAATTAGGCAAACTTGAGCGTTTGGAAAATAAGGTTGTTACTTGATTTTACAAAGGAAAGCATTTTGTTTATTTAACAATGCGTCACTCTATCTTTTATACTACGGACATCGGGTGACTTTTATAAAAGGAATGGATCTCTTTAAAAGGAATTTAACGTCGTAGTACTTTAGGTTAAAACCCGACTTTGGCATAAAATGAAAGTAACTTTAGTTGTGTAACTTGCTTGTGTTGTGTAACTTGCCTATACCGTTGTTGTGTAACTTGCCTATGCTTGTGTTGTGTAACTTGCCTATGCTTGTTGTCGTAACTTGCTTATGCTTGTGGTGATAGCCTTGGTTGTGCAAGAATGGTTATTTTATGGACTAGCTCCCATGAGGTTTCTTCTTGTTCGCCTTGGTCCCCGGTGGTCGGCTCGTACTTGCCCCGTCTCATGGCCGATTCGGCCTTGGTACCCTGAGTCACCGTGACTTGCCCTGCTCAGCCAGTAGTGACGGTCTCGTGATACGACCTTGGTCCCCGTGGTCACCAGATTTGCCCCGGCCACCACGTGACCGCCTTGGTATCCGTAGTCGGCTCTCGCACTTGCCCCGTGACGCCGTGTTTTGGTTGCATTATATTATTGGTACGGTCGGATCTGGTAGTTATACTTGTCCTATACGGTTTTTATGACACAGTGGGACTCGTGTTCATGCATACTCCTTGGTATTGTCATATCATAAACCGCCAGCTGAGGAAGAAATTCCACGCACGAGTGATAATTTGGAGGCGAGTCCACGACTTGATGTAATTAGTTATATGTTATGTATCGTAGTTTGGTCATCATACATGTCTCCGCTTTATATAGACTATTATGATTTCATTTACTGATTTTCTGATTTCACATACTTGGTACTGTTGTCTTGACTCTCTGGGCCGCGTTCATGCCGCAGTAGACATCGTCGTCGATCCTCGCTATTAGGATCACCTTTCAGCGTATTGGGAAGCTCCGTTCCTTCGAGGCTTATCTTTTGGTATGTGTTCCCGAGTTGTAGGTTCTGTACATTCGGGGTATGGCGGGCCCTGTCCGTCATAGTTGTTGTAAATCTTAGAGGTGCAGAGCCTGTGTAAGGTGGTTTTGTAAAAAGGATTAAACTGTTCGTTTTGAAAGAGTTGTTTATATATATTTTAATGGAAGGTAACCGTTTGGTTGGCCTGTTTTATTATCTTGTCTCATGTTCATGTTTATGTTTTTATTTCCGCTGGTTTTCTCTGATGTTGTATCACTAGGGTGCCCGGGGTAAGGCACCAGTCACGGGCCCGGGATCGGGTCGTGACATTAAGTGATATGGAAAGTGCCTTAAGGTCATAAAATGAGATCCATTTTGTATGTTAATGAAAGTCTAAAGAAGTTATGAGTTTACTTGGACGTACCGGCAGTGATGTGGGATTCCACGGGTATGCTTCCCTTGCTTTATTGTGAACTTACTTGGACGCGTCTGCGGTGATGTGGGATTCCACGTATGCTTCCTTGCTTTATTGTGAACTTACTTGACGCGTCTGGCGGTGATGTGGGATTCCACGGGTATGCTTCCATTGCCTTATTTTGAGTCTACCGGGACGTACCGACAGTGATGTGGGATTCCACGGGTATGCTTCCATGGTCTTAGTATGAGTTTACGGGGACATACCGTCAGTGATGTGGGATTCCACGGGTATGCACCGTGGACATGCTTCGATGAGGGATTCTGAGGCATGTAGTTTGAGGGGTAAGAGTATAAATGAGGGGTAAATCCCCAAAGATCGTTATACCACCTTCTTCAGGGTAAGAGTATAAATGAGGGGTAAATCCCCAAAGATCGTGATACCACCTGTTCCGTGGATTTGCTACCCACGATGTGAGGAATACCTCATGAAGTCATGTACCCGAGATGAGGGATTCCACGGGCATGAGATATATATATATGTATGTATTGTGTATGTGTATGCCGACAGTAAGGTAGGATGCCACGGGCGCGTCACATGGTTGTATTTTACTCTTACTACCGTCGCGTGTGAGGATTCCACGGGCAGAGGATATAGATTTATGTGTTGTATGTGTGTACGCCGATAGTGAGGTGGGGTGCCACGGGCGCGTCATATGGTTAGATGTTACACCTAGCGGTCGACAGTGATGGGGAATCCCACGGGCGCGCTTTGATAATTGAGGGCTGGTGTTCACAGCCCTGGTGTGACTATCGTTCATATGTTGAACCAGGCTGTACAAGGTAAAAATTGACTTTCATTACTTCCACCTCAGTAAGGCACAGTGTACTGTTAATTGGGTTATCATATATGTCTTCAGCTGTATTTGTGACTATTATGATTTAAATTACAGTATTTTCAATTTTGCATACTTGGTACCTATTTTGTACTGACCTCCTTCGGGGGGCTTCGTTCATGCCGCAGGTTGAGATACATAGCTTGCTGATCCGCGCTCTTAGGATCACTGTTCAGTTCTGGAAAGCTCCATTTCTCCGGAGGCTTTGTCTTTGGTATGGTTTCCTGAAGTTGTTGACTTTTGTACATTCAGGGGTATGGCGGGGCCCTGTCCCATCACAGTTGTTATGTAAACTCTTAGAGGTCTGTAGTCATATCTGTCATGACCCGACCCCGGGCCGCGACTGGTACCCTACCTGGGCACCCTTCTAATCATACAACATAACAAACTGCGGAAAATAAGTAACACGTTTTTTTTTTAAAAAAAAAAAAACTTAGGCAAAGCCGATAAGGCTGCCATAATATAAATCACCCAAAAGAGCTTACACTATCCAAAAAATGTAATTACAACTCTAACCAGTCCAGCCCAAATGTGAATACAGACCTCTAATATTTTTGGACCAATACTGTGACGGGACAAGGCCCCGCCGTACCCCTGAATATACATAAACATGACAACTCCGGAACATTGGAGCCATCTCAAAATGCTGAACCAGGATCCTAAGCTCGCGGATCCAAAATCGTACCTAAACTGCGGACATTTAACGCACTTCGAAGGGGTCGATAACAAAAATTCTAATATGGAACGGAAATAAGGTACATTAAACAAAACATATCTGTATAAAAGCATGACAGGGGTAAGTATAAAAAGGGTAAATACCTGAACCTACCATGTCATTATCATCACGTGAACTTAATCGTACCTTATTATCTTTTCCCATTTCTCAATAAAAGTTATAGTCACTTTCTTACGTACTTACTTCGGAAAATCATCAAGTTCACTACCATATAACTTACTTACCTTACATAACCTACTCCGGCCCTTTATGGAGGGACGCCTATACTGCCCGGCCCAATCTGGGGCGCGATAAGGTCACATAGTGCGCCCACAGTATCTTGCCGGCCCATTTACGGGACGATAATGTCATATAGTGCGCCCATAAAGGTATCTTGCCGAGCCCATTTCGGGGCGATAATGTCATATAGTATGCCCCAAAGGTATCTTGCCCGGCCCATTTACGGGGCGATAATGTCATATAGTGCGCGTAAAGGTATCTTGCCGGCCCATTTCTAGGACGATAATGTCATATAGTCGCCCATAAAGGTATCTTGCCGGCCCATTTCTGGGACGATAATGTCATATAGTGCGCGTAAGGTATCTTTGCCGGCCCATTTCTGGGACGATAATGTCATATAGTCTGCCCGTAAAGGTATACTGCCCGACCCATTTCTGGGATGATAATGTCTTATAAAATCCGGGAATTTAACCCAACGTACAACGCATCTCTACTCCTTTAGAAAGACTTTTTTTCAAATAAAACTTCCCAGATACTAACAACTATAGTATCAAGTCCTATTCACCTTTCAAGACAAGTCACAATACCTTTTTAGAAATACAATTACCGGCTTCTAAATCAAGTGACTTCTTTATTAAAAACCTTAAGCAATTGGTACCTTTAAAACAATCTGCCCTTCTTTATTTCAAATCAATTCTTTGCTTACATTATTAGAGAAAACCATTCTCTTAACTTTCCATAAAGCCGTTATAACCAACTTCCCATAAAGCCGTTATAACCCTTTATGGTTTTAGACCAACTCATTCCTTTTTATAACCAAGAGACTTCTACTTTTTGAAACCAAGTATTATATACTTTCAAATCAATTCTCTTAACTTTCAAAAATACAATTAGTCTCTTAACCTTTAGAACTCAAGTGACTCCTTTTATTATAAAACCTTAGGCAATTGATGCCTTAAAATCAAGTTGCCTTTTCACTAAAATCAAGTCATTTATCTTTCCATAAAGCAAATATAACCAACTTCCCATAAAGTCGTTATATTCACTTTATACCTTAGCCAAAAATATAATTTCCTATCCAAGGGACTTATACGTTTAAAACGGAACAAGTATCACATACTTTAAAAATCTTCAAGTCCCTTAACTTAATAAAACTTAAGACGATCCTTTATTCTTTCAAAGAAGTGAGTTAATCTCCTAACTCACCCGACTTGGCTATTCATAAAACTAGTAAAGGATATCAAGGTGTTGTACGTCTACCGTACTACATACGTGCAACTAGTCATGCTCAAAAGATAGGAAAAGTTCTACATAGAGTAAATCACACAACTACCTCTTAACTTCTAAGAGTAGAAGGAAACATGAAATGATACCACAGGTATATTCCATACATAGGATCATGCCAAAGGAAGGAAGAGGTTCACATACCTCGCGACGATTATCGACAAGTAGCAAAATGCTCCAAAGTACTTCAACCTTGTTAGCTATTCCATCCTTCAAGTAGGATACTCTATACTTAGTACTTCAACCTATAATGGGCACAATACGTCCATTAACCTCTTTACTTCAAACGTAGAATATTCTAAGTGCTAAGTCGCTAAATTCTACGGAAAATCGGACAGCACCTCCTTTGTTTTTACTTACTTTGCCACCTTTTTCAAGGCCGAATACAATAACCAAACACGCCACATTTAAGGCCCAATCAATGCAATTAACAATAGGGGATTACACGCCTACTAGACGTGTAAAATTCCGCCCCACAATAGATATCAAACTATAAGTCCAATTCGGCTACATTGAGTGCCATAACACCAATTCTTATCCAATTTCCATTTCAATCCAAGTTGTTAGTATAACATGATATCAAGTCGCAATTGATTAAACTACTATAATCTTCAAGTATGTAACATGCGACGATTCTAGTAAACGACCAAATTGTAATCCAACTTCACATGGCTTACATTACATTTCGGATTTAAGGCTACAAGCAATCCATAATACTTATAAACTTCAACATATCAACTTCATGCTAGCAATATGTAAAGCTAACAACAACAATATATATATAATCTTGTAACACTATTAAGAGACAAGATTATACCTCAACGAATCTCAATCCAACTCCAAATCCGAAGTCGCTTCCTTAGCAACTTAGAGCCTCTTCAAGACACTTCAATCCGCTACTTGAGACCCTTAGAACCATACCAACAACTTCCCTTCAAACTTCCAATCCAAAACCTAGAAAGCAACTAGGTTTTCACTTTGCGACTAATCCGAAAACTATCTTTTTCCGAGATTTTTCTATTGAGATACGCTTACAATACACTCATGAACCTTGGGTTAAAGTCTTGTGGCTAATGAACCACAAACAAAAAAAATTCTTCTTTCCTTCTTAGCAAACCCGAGAGCACCTCTAAGGAGAACAAGAGTTCTTCAATTTTTCTAAGTGTAAAATAGCCTTGTCTTGCTACTAGTATGTATATAAAACACATTGGAGGGTCTAGATATCAACACATGTAAAGCTTGGAGGGAAGAGATCAAGCCAAGTGGCCTTTGTACTTAGTCAACAATGTCAAGATCTTTAATTAGCAAGACTTAGTCTTCTACCATGGTCAATGACCATAATACCCCTTACATAATTCGACCAAGCCATGTGGGAGGGGTGCCACGTGTCGCCCCCCCCCCCCCATTCGTCCATAAAATTCCGTAACCCTCGTGGGTCCCACAAAACGTAAAATTCCTCGGGTGGGCCCCACATGACCAAATCCGTTAAAAAATAAATTAACATAACAATTCATCCTTTCGTACCCTTTTCAAGTCTTGTGTTCCTTACGTACATTCTTATTAAACATGTCCTGGAGTTACGGGGTGTAACATTCTTCCCCCCTTAGAAACATTCGTCCTCGAATGTTCTTTCAGAGTCCAATCTAATTAGATAGCGACATAGTCTCCTTTTACTGCACCCTTCATACTACATATGCCACCCATGGCCACATAACAATACTTATACTAAGATGTCAACCTTAGCACTCACAAAGCCAACTAGTCCATACTCATAATGACCTCAAAGTCTATCGTAATCATCTCTACTAGGTCTACTAAGGTCTGACGACTGTATAATCACCAGGCAATTCTCATATACCCGCTCAGCTACCACCCCAAACACTCACGGGTGTAGTTACCTCGAAAGGTTCTTATGGATTCAGGCTCTATTCCTTTACACTTGGTTGCTATCTTTCTTACTGGTCGTACTCTTTCCATATTTCCAACTCATACTAGTATACATACATAACTTCCATACCGATGCTGGCCTCTAATATTTGGAGTCACTCTATAAAACAATATACGGCCATTTCCGGCTTTCACGACCTGGTTCTGGTGGAACGCGTCCACGAACCTGTAAAACAATTAACTAGACTTGGGCCTTGCACCCTCGTGACCCTGTCACGTAGCGGAACTACTACCAACCGATCCCACTCCATTTCAGACTATGGGGCGACCCGCAATAGGTCCTCACCCCGTCCCACCGTCGCACTTAACTCTTATTCTAGGTCTATAATAAATCCTTCTACCCGAGAAGACCTTGTACATCGAAGGTCTCAGCGGTCATCAATATTCTTAGGCTCGCAATTTCCATGCTCCAAGCCTACCTTACCAGTCCCCCAGTAAACGGGTACAAAAAAAACATCTCATAATACCATAATCGTGTCATCTTGATCACAACAACCATTACTTACTCTATATGGACCTCATCCGTACCATTCTCTTAAGCCTACCACGTAGCTTAATATATTAACATGGTATTCCATTAAGGTCCTTAACATGGCTTCTTAAGGGTTCACTACCCTATCAGACAGCTCATCCTTTCCCAATCATCTCAACATAAAACATAAGACCTTGGCGAGAATTCATTAACTGTTCCATACCTTCCCGGTATCTAGTTAGTCTTTACCAACTCTTGGTAATCTAAAATAATTCTAGGCAACACGCGCGTCGACCCTCATACATAACTCTCAGATATGTGTATGTCCCAATACCCACTATACTACACTCAGTACCCACCTGGATACGCAATCCACATAATCCTTCCCGGTCATCGCGCTTGTGTCACGACCGATTCCGCCCGTGATGGTGCCTTACCCGCACCTAGTGATACAACATCGAGTAATCAGTGAACATAAAGCGATACAAGACATATTATGAAATATGAAACAATAATCGAGAAAAACTTGCCGCCGGCGTATATATAAATGACAACTTTTTCAACATGAGCAGTTTAATCCTTTTTACAAACCACACTTGCATTACTACGCACCTCTAAGAATGATATGACAACAATGGCGGGACGGGGCCGCCAAACCCCGAATGCAAACACTTACTACGACGGACTATACCACGATAAGCCTCGGAAACGGAGCTTCCCAAGCAAAATCGTGACCACGAGCTAGGATCAACGGCGGTGTACCTCGACTGCGGCATGAACGCGGCCGAAGGAGGTCGCATAACAGTGCAGAGTATGTGAAACTAAAAATCAGTAAATGAAATCATAACGATCATAAAGCGGGAGACATGTATGATAAACGAACTACGATTCACAACAAATAAGCAGTCATGTCAAGTCAGGGACTCGCCCTCAAAGTTATCACAATAAAACCGTACGGGGCAAGTACGAAGGCATAGCCGACTACTAAGACCCACAGTACCAAAATACCACAAGCTGTATCCCGAGGTCTTTCTAGACCGCACCACATGATCGAAGGCGGCCACTCGCCGCAATATCAATGTGCGTGTCTATCCTGGAACTCTCGCGACTCGCATAGGTCCTGCACGGACCCGCGTGAGGTATTCCTCGAATCGTGGTCCCAGATCACCGAGGTATACCCGCGTCGGCGGCTAACCCTCGGTATCCGCCTAGGCTCCGCCCCGCATAGTCTCAAAAGACCGCATAGTCTCAACAGACCGCATAGGGAATCCCCCGCATCAGGCTAAACACCCGGAATGATCAATCATGGAGCTACCGCACTCCGCATAGTCACGAGGACCGCATAGGCCGTAAAGACCCGCATCAAGGGTGGCAAGCCCTCGGTATAATAAGTCAAAGGGGTATGTGATACAATAATAGTACAACGCTTAACGTTTAACAACGTAAGCACAACAAGAATGACCCCACATCACGATCACACAAGATACTAACACGTAGCATCCTAACATTTTCACTTATCACATCAACAAGAAAGTATTTACAAGGCTATCTCAAACCAACACAATCCAGTTATTCACACAAGGTTCTTTAAGCTATCAAGTTCGTTTATATTCCCCTAAAGTACTTCATACATTAAATCTTTTAAAAGATCCGTTGCTTTCACATAATTAACCCAATACTCGTAGTATAAAAATAGAGTGGTATCTTTTAAATAAACCAAAACACTTACCTTTGTAAAATCAAGTAACAACATTATTTTCCAAACGTCAAGTTTGCCTAATTTCAAATGTTCACGTTTCTTATTTTAGAAAGGTTTAAGTGGTTCATAGTCTTATTCATTTAAGAATATAATTCTCTTTTAAACAATCGAGAAACATAAGTCTTATATGTGAGTAGGATATTCTTGTTTATAACAATCTTATTACAAAGTGATCTAGGAAATATCATTTTGTCTCATCTTAGCTTACATGCGGATGGAAGTTTCTCTGGTTTTAATAATACTTAATTAGTCAAAACATTTCCTTTCATTAACTGCGGTGGTTTGTCGATACACATTCGATTTCCAAATCGATGAAACATTCTTAAGCCGTTATACCTAACTTCTCATAAAGCTAGTATAACTCTTAAGTTTTCAAAAACCAAGTATTACTTCTTCTTTCAAAATGATTCAAAATCTTTTGAAATACTTCAAGTTCTTTATTAACACATAACAAGCCGCTTATAGTTCAAATCGATTTACCTTTTAAAGACCACAAGTATTTTCTTACCAACATAAAGTCATTATAACCAACTTCCCATAAAGTCGTTATAACACTTTATGTTTTAAATCAATCAAATATGTTTAGCACACGTATGCCTAACGTACTACATAGTTCACACATATCATGCTAGAAGAGATAGGAAGAGGTTCACATACCTCGCGACGAGTATCGACTAATAGCAAAACGCTCAAGTACTTCCAACCGCTCGCCACTCCTTAAGCCAAGTAGAACGCGCCACACGTAGTACTTGACCTATAAGGCCACAAGGCGCTTATTAACGTCAAGATCTTATCGTAGAACATTCTACGTAAAATTGCGACCTCCCCGCAACAGCGTAAATCTCCTCCTCTAACAGGCCGCTACCAAGCCAACCAGGGGGTTATACATCTAACGAACGGGTACAATTCTACTCCACGGTACTACTACACAAGTCTCATGTCTGATTCGATTCGATTCTTGGGCTTAAGTCAAAAGACATTGCCAACTAACCACGTTGATTATATATAGTATACTTCAACTATATATTCTAACATGTAATTTCCAATTACAATAGAGGACAAGATATTTACCTCGATAAGCCCATAATTATCGAGTTTAATGTCGATCCTTAGCAAAGTTTCGCTCTACTCCGGTGCTCCAACCCGCTCCAAACAACCCTTAGAAGTTCTAACCAACTTCTACATAGTACTCAACTAACTATGGAGGTTTTCCTTGTGGTTTCGGTTTTTGTGGCTAAAGGAAGTATAATCGTATTTTACGGGCTTTTGTATAAGTGTAACCTTGGGAATACTACAAGGTATTTGGGCCAAGGTATTTGGACATTATAACAATACTAGGAGAGTATTTCTATACCACAACAAAGGGGTATTATACGAAAACAACTAGGCTAGGGGTACCCACGGCCAGCACCTGAGGGGAGGAGGCTCTCGGCCACAAGGCCACTCAAAGGGGAGGGTGTTGGGCGAACACAACACAAGAGGAGGAGGATTTTAGGCTTGGAAGGTTTCATTTGTGGATGAAGAGTTCATCAACATAAGGGGGTATTTATAGCAAAACCAAAGGCCAACCAATGGCGAGATCTAGCCAAGTGCAAGGCAAGTGTAAGGCGAGATCAAGCCAAGTGCACCCTAACCCTACTCCACAAAACATGGCACAAAACAAGCCACAAAACAAGGCCAAAACAAGGCACAAAACCATGAACCAATCGGCGAGGCCAAGCCTCCTCTTTCTGCAGTCGATGAGGGTGACAAGTGTCACCCTCCCGTTGGTCCAAAATGTTTCGTCTCTCGGAAAAATCCGCAAAAAAATTAAAAATGACATAGCCGGAAATTCCCCTACGAAAGCTGTGAAAACGTTTCGCTAAAACGACTCTGTCGGGTGTTGTGTACAAAAATAATTCGGAGCCTATTCTCAAGTTCGAAATTTCCTACGTCGTCCTGCGTACATACTGGAAATCTGGTATAACATTCTCCTCGCCAGAAACATTCGTCCGAATGTTCCTTCTAAGTCTCAAAACAAGCGTGCGCGAGATAGTCTTCACTACTATACTTACGAGAATCAATCCTGCCACTTGCCACGAAACAACTTGCGCAAAAATGCTTACATCAAGTCCACGAGAAACACCTCTAATCATCACCACAAAACACTTCTCACCGGGTCTAAAATATACTTCCTTCAGACCTTCTCTTTACAAAGAAATGATCACATCTATGCTCGCCATACATGCTCGCTTCTCTTTACTCGTCGTAGATACCGCTTTGTCACTTTGCACGAGGCATTAACCTTCTCAAAGCGACCCAACAAATGGTACCACTTTTGTCACTTTGTCGCGAGCCTTGCTCGACGACCCAACAAATGGTACCGGCTGCGATCCACGAGGATGTCGTGCACTCGAACTCTTACCACGTTCGACATCGCTTGGTTTCCAAAACTCGGGTTACTATCTCTAACGTGGTCATCATTAATTGGGAACACTGGATGGCTCTCCGATACTTTCCGAATATAACAATACGAAAGACCGGACGCACGCTTCCTAAGTCGGACGGCAAATGCTAACATATAGGCAACCCGCCTATCCTCACATGAACTCAAAAGCCCAAAGTAACTCGGGCTAAGTTTCTCTGTTTTCCAAAACTCGTCACACCCTAACCGGTGGTACTTTCAAGAAGACCGACCGTCAACCTGAACTCTGGCGTCGTTGCCGATTATCCGCACGATTCTCCGAGCTGCCGAACTTCTTCTAGACAAGCTTCACTATCCATAGTCCGCCGAACAAGCTGAACTAATGCGAACCTTGCCAACATCGAACCAATCGACCGGCAACTTTACACTTCCGCCCCTACAAGGCTTCAAAAGGTGACATCCGAACACTGAAATGGTAGCTTAAACACTACCTCCACAGGAGACAACAATCCCCACAACTATCCCTGAAATCCAAACACTGGCCCGAGGGCGAATGCGATTCTGAGACTCACCTGAGTTCTTAACACATGCTTGGTAAAACTTCCAGGAACAAAATAGCCGTAACCTGGGCTCCACTGTCTGTCATAAGGTGAAGGTAGGCACCCCGTGCAGCCTTACAACCTTTCAGATAACTCAACACACCAGTAAACGGTCCCGATCAAGAACACGATGGCTGCCCCCATCGGCCCGACCACTGGTCGAACGCATCCACGAACTCGTACGCTGGTTAACTAAACTTGGGCCTAACACCCTCACAACCCTAACACAAGGCGGGACCACCAAAACCTGACCCCACCGCCATACATGCCGCGGGTTGACCCGCAATCGTGGCCTCAACCCGACCCGGCAACGCGCACAATACTAGCTCCCCGATCCGGAACAATCTCACCAATCACGTTTCGAAAACCTAGCGGTCTTCTTAGCTCAACTACCCCCTTTCATTTCACACTACTTAGGGACCTATCCCAAACATAGCTCACGTGGACTATGCACTCCAATAAGGATCAACATAACACTACACCTTTACTCGAGATGGCCTTACCTCTAAGGTCTCTACGTATAAAACTCTAAGGCTCACACCTTCTCTATCCCCCAAATCTTACTTGGTTAACTAACCAAGATTTCTAATCACAATATTAACATACTGCTATCAAAACATAGCACTTATGATATACCCTTCTTATCACACATACTGAACTCTAGAGGGTTAGAGATATATCTATATCTACTGCTTCACTCCCCTTAGTCGTTCTAATCAAACCCCGCCTGCAGGCGATAGTGGCGGAGATGACACACTACCCACCGATCCTGAAGGCTAAGTCCTCCTACAAGGACACTTTTCGACACCAGACCCTGACGGTCATAGGTACAACCAGTACCAACAAAAAAAACGACATTCCCCGGGACGGCGGCGTCACATCGTGAGCGGAAGTCCCGAGTTCGACCAACTCTCGCATACCGAGCGTCACGAACTCCGTGGAAGACCACTGCACCGGGCGAGGTGCATAATCTAATCTGGCGAGGCGACTCGCCGAAAGTTACCAAAGGACTCGCCGCTTTTTGTTATCCCGTCGTTCTCTATGTTTCTACCGATGTGCATAAGCCCGCATACGTGCCATGCTCGCTTAATCAAGAACTTACTCTTGCACAACCTTCTCATTGATATTCATCAAGACTCGCGATACATCGGTATACTCTCCGTAGCCAAATCCATAGCTAGTAATAGGTCGCCTTTGCAATCCATATTCTCTGTTCCTGGTCGTGGAACTGAAGGTTCAAATATCATGGCCGCAGTAGGAACTGCCGCCGCCGTGCTAAACTTTACTGGGGCTAGTGACGTCGCAGAAATCCCCGAATGAAGCATTACCCTAGGTAATGATTGGGCTTGTGCCCACGTAACCCTCTGAACTCTACTCGCAGCTCCGCCGCTTGCCTCCTGGGCGGGTTGCCCTACGCGAGGCATAACGATAAGGAAAGAAATACGCCGAGGGTCTAACTTACAACACAAACTCTAAGGCACGATCTCGAGTGAGAAGAATAGAAACCAATCCTAAATATCCTATAGCCTCTCGATTATTGATGTGGTGCACAACACACCAATAATCAAGACTTCTTCGATACGATCAGTAGACACTTTCAGAGGATTAATCGCTCGATACCACTTTTGTCACGACCGATTCGCCCGTGGATCGTGCCTTACCCGGGCACCCTAGTGATACAACATCGAGTAATCGAACATAAAACGATACAAGACATATTATGAAATATGAAACAATAACTGAGAAAACTTGCCTTCTGGCATATATATAAATGACAACTTTTTCAACATGAGCAGTTTAATCCTTTTACAAACCCCGCCACAACAAGATTTCATGCACTTAAGAATGATATGACAACAATGGCGGGACAGGGCCCCGCCAAACCCTGAATGCAAACACTTACTACGACAGGGGACTATACCACTGATAAGCCTCCGGAGAAACGGAGCTTCCCAAACGCAAATCAGTGACTCGAGAGCTAGGATCAACGATCGGTGTACCTCAACTGCGGCATGAACGCAGCCCCAAGGAGGTCGATAACAAAAATTTAGTATGTGAAACTAAAAATATCAGAATGAAATCATAACGATCTATAAAGCAGAGACATGTATGATAAACGAACTACGATTCACAACAAATAGCGAATATGTCAAGTCGGGACTCACGCCTCAAAGTTATCACAATAAACCGTGACGGCAAGTACGAAGGCATAGCCGACTACTAAGACCCACAGTACCAAAATACCACAAGCTGTATCCCGAGGTCTTTCTAGACCGCACCACATGATCGAAGCTGGCCACTCGCCCGCAATATCAATGTGCGTGTCTATCCCTGGAACTCTCGCAGCTCCGCATAGGTCACACACGGACCGCATGAGGTATTCCTCGAATCATGGTCCTGCATCACCGAGGTATACCTCGCATCGGGCGGCTAACCCTCGGTATCCGCCTAGGCTCCGCAACCCGCATAGTCTCAAAAGACCGCATAGTCTCAACAGACGCAGAATCCCCGTCGGGCTAAACACCGGAATGATCAATCCCGAGCTACCGCGCTCGCATAGTCACGAGGACCGCATAGGCCGTAAAGACCGCATCAAGGGTGGCAAGCCCTGTATAATAAGTCAAAGGGGTATGTGATACAATAATAGTACAACGCTTAACGCTTAACAACGTAAGCACAACAAGAATGACCCCTTACATCACGATCACACAAGATACTAACACACGTAGCATCCTAACATTTTCACTTATCACATCAACAAGAAAGTATTTACAAGGCTATCTCAAACCAACACAATCAAGTTATTCACACAAGGTACTTTAAGCTAACAAGTTCGGGTATCTTCCCCTAAAGTAATTCATACATTAAATCTTTTAAAAGATACTTTGCTTTCACATAATTCACCCAATACTCTTATTATAAAATAGAGTGACATCTTTTAAATAAACCAAAACACTTACCTTTGTAAAATCAAGTAACAACATTATTTTCCAAACGTCCAAGTTTGCCTAATTTCAAATGTTCACGTTTCTTATTTTAGAAAGGTTTCGTAGTTCATAGTCTTATTCATTTAAGAATATAATTCTCTTTTAAACAATCTAAGAAACATAAGTCTTATATGTGAGTAGGATATTCTTGTTTATAACAATCTTATTACAGCAGCCGTGATCTAGGAAATATCATTTTGTCTCATCTTAGCTTCTATGCAGATGGAAGTTTCTACTGGTTTTAATAATACTTAATTAGTCAAAACATTTCCTTTCATTAACGCTGCAGTGGTTTGTCGATACACATTCTGATTTCCGAAATCAGTAAAACATTCTTAAGTCGTTATACCTAACTTCTCATAAAGCTAGTATAACTCTTAAGTTTTTCAAAAACCAAGTATTACTTATTCTTTCAAAATGATTCAAAAATCTTTTGAAATACTTCAAGTTCTTTATTAACACATAACAAGCCAGTTATAGTTCAAATCAGTTACCTTTTAAAGACCACAAGTATTTTCTTACCAACATAAATGTTATACCCCGTATTTCCAGAGTATGTACGTAAGGGAATACGTACAAAAAGTTTGGCCTTAAAGTTAGCCTTGGACGTTTTATTTGTGCACAACACACTAGAAGAATCGTTTTCCGACGAAACGTTTCCACAGCTTTCGTAGGGAAAATTCCGACTATGTCATTTAGTATTTTTGCGGATTTTTCCGAGAGACGAAACATTTTGGACCAACGGGAGGGCGACACTTGTCACCCTCCAATTGGTGGACTTGACACGGCAATAGGGCCGATTGGGTTGGCTTCTTTTTTCTTGGAGTTGGTAGGATATTTTGTGTGCAAGTTGGCCAAGGACACTTGCCTAAATCCTCACCCTACACTTGCCTTGCACTTGTCTTCATCTTGGCCATTGGTCACAAGGCTTGAGCTATAAATACCTCTTGAGATGAAGAGTTCTTCATCCACAAAAGCTTTCCAAGTCTAAAAATCCTTCCTCTCCCTTTGTTAGCAATTCGTCCAACACCCCCTTCCTCGAGAAGCTTGGCGAGGCCTACCCCCTAGCTAGCCAAATCTACCCCCCTCCCTTGGTAGAAAAGTTGTCTTCTAGTATTGTTATAATGCCCAAAATACCCTAGCCCAAATCCCTTTGTACTTAGTAGAAGTTGTGAAGAACTTCTAAGGTTTCCTTGGAGCTATCGGAGCGTACAACTTAGGAGTTAAACCTTGCTCAGGCGCGACTTTTATCTAGGATATTATTGGGCTTACCGAGGTAAATAAACTTACCCTTCTTTTATAATTAGAGAGTATATATACTGTAGAAGTATAAGAATAAGTATACATACTTAGAAGAGTATTAAAGAATAGAATTGGACTGTTATCACAATAGAAGGGTTTAAAAGAAGAATAATTGAACTGTACTCACATAGGACTGTTTTCACAGTAGACTCATATAGCTCACCGGGTAGTTGTCATGCCCGACAATCAGTAGAATTGTGAACCCCTGCTTAGAATGACCTTGAGTAGTCTAGACTTTGATAGATGTCTGTGACTATTATAGGCTGACTCTCTGCGCGCGACATATTCAACTTGGCAGGTGGTTTTCGCTGAAAAGGTATGTGATTCTTCCTAAAGCATGATATTTTACAATATATAGTACGGTGACGCGTACGTGTTAATCGAATAATAACTACGCAATGTCTTTGACTTAAGCTGAATAATACTTAGGCAATGCCTCACGCTTAAGCTCGAATAATACTTACGGCAATGCCTCACGGCTTAAGCCTGAATAATAAAGAACTGGAAGCATTTCAAAAGAATACTGAATCATTTTTTAACAGAAGATAAATATTTGGTTTTTAAAAACAAAAGCTTAAGAGTTATACTAGCTTTATGGGAAGTTAGGTCTAACAACTTAAGAAAGATAAAGAGGAATCTGCACTTGTTTGTTTATAAAAGCCTTGTATTGATTTCTAAGTGTAGTAAGATTTGTTTGATAAGTAGACATATTATGATACTACCGTGTTAGTGTCTTGAAATCTTGTGTAAGTGGGTCATTCTTGCCGTGCTTGCGTTGCTAACCGTAAGTCTGTTATCGTTATTGTATCACCTACCCTCGATCGTTATACCGAGGGCTTGCCTCGATGCGGTCTATACGGCCTATGCGCGGTTCGTGAGACTATGCGAGCAGCGGTATGCTCCGAGATTGATCATTCCGGTGTTTAGCCTCGACGCGGATTCCCTATGCGGTCTGCTGAGACTATGCGGTCTTTGAGGCTATGCGGCCGCGGAGCCTAGGCGGATGCCGGGGTTGGCTGCCCCGACGCGACGAATACCCTACGCGGTCTCAGTGTGACCTATGCGGCTGCGGAAGTCGAGACTAGGCACGCGAATGATACTATGGGCGATTGGCCTTGCTTCGATCATTCGCGCCTAGAATAGACTACATTCGCTTTTCCTATTATCGTTGTTGTTTGTGATGTGGCACTCGTGCAATTGAACTGATTGTATTTGTGAAAAAGTTTTAAATACTTTGATTTCATTTCGCTTTATAGTTTCACATACTTGGTACTGTTATCGACCTCTTCTGGGCCGCGTTAAATGCCGCAGTAAGGGCAAGCAGTGCTAGATCCGCATCCTTAGGATCTCTTTGCATTGGTGTCGGAGCTCCATCTTCTCCGAGGCTCTACTTTTGGTATGATCTCCCAGTATTGTAGATAGTTTGTAATCGGTATGGCGGGGCCCCGTCCCGCCATAGTTGTTTACTTCTTAGAGGTGCAGTAGTACTATTGTACAGTTGGGATGTAACTTCAAAACTTGAGTTATTTATATTATGCCGAAAGGCAAGCTTTTCATCAGATAAACTGTGTCTTATTTTATAAACTGTTTCATGTCTTGTTTTATATTCCGCTGGTTACTCTGATGTATGACTACTTGGGTGCCCCGGTAAGGCACGATCACGCCCCGAACGGTCGTGACAAAAGTGGTATCGAGCGATTAATCCTCGGAAAGTGTCTACGCATCGTATCTAGTAAGTCTTGATTATCGTGTTGTGCACCACACCAATAATCGTGAGGCTATAGGATATTTAGGATTGGTTTCCATTCTTCTCATTCCGAGATCGTGCTTTGTAGAGCCGTGTTATAGGTGGACCCTCTAACGTATTCCTTTCTAATGCTTATGCCTCCACGTAAGGCAACCCGCCCGGCGGCAAGGCACTGGCGGAGTCGCTAGCAGGACACCCAGAGTCACGAGGGCTCAGGCCCAGTCTATACCAGAGACGGCGAGTTCTATGACGCCGCTGGCCCCAGCAGAGACCACAGTACCCACACCTCCTGTCCCACAGCCTGGGGCGGAGGAGTTAGGGTACAAGGAGATGGCCCAGCTATTGGCTAAAGTTGTGGCCCGATACGAGGAGAGGCTGGATGCGACAGTTCCAGCTCAGCTCACACCCGTAAGGCACCCGAGGCGTATAGTTTGAGGCTACGAGTTTTCTTGAGTTGTAGCCCGCCAGTGTTTTACGGGTCGAGTTCTGAGGATGATCCGCAGGAGTTCATCCGTCAGCTGAAGTGGATTATGCGGGTGATCAGGGCTTCAGATCGAGGCCGTGACATTTGTTCGCAGACGGCCGCGTGATACCGCAATCGATTGGTTTGATCTACGGAGCTTTCCCGGGAGAGCATGCACCTCCAGCAGATGGGATGAGTTTTGAAGCTTTTTCTCACACACTTCGCCTCCGCATGATGGAGAGGGCACGAGCCGATAGATTCTTGTTCTTTGAGACAGTGAGGACGCATGCGAGAGGAGTACAATGTCGAGTTTGATTCTTTGGCTCGATATGTCCTCGCACCGTAGCGAGATGGAGGACGTGGTGCATCGCTATGTCATCGGGCTAGATGATTACATGGCCGAAGTCTTGTGCGGGTGTGTCCTTCACCAGTGCATGGACATAACCCGTATGCAGCTCATGCGACCGATGTGAGGAGCGTAGAGACCGGCCGGAGCGATATCAGCAGAAAAAGGCCAAGACGGCCGGTTCTTTTGGTGGTCCTCGGGGTGGCGGCATCGCCAGAAGTCCAGGTGCACCACGGCCGGCAGAGCGCTCTACCTCATTTTCAAGACACCAGAGCGATGGGCGTGTCGGGCCCTGGGACTTCAGATTTCGGTAGCGGGTGCTAACTGCTCGAGGTTCCGCTCGGTGCCCGTTGTGGCAGATACCATTCTCGAGCTGCACCGAGCTCGCTATACTTGTGGCCAGCAGGTCATTTCGCGAGAGTTTGTCCGGCCGGAGCGCGCCGTAGTAGGCCCGACATGTGGTCTGCCGCTTCTTCATCCTCGACAGCTTTCGCCCCGAGGGCAAGGTACTCGGACCAGCGGGTCGCGGCAGGTCGTGGCACGGGTCCCGATTCTAGCGGTCCTCGAACCGCATATATGCTTTGTCCACCGACAGATCGGGAGGCCTCACCGATGTCGCCACGTACCTTATCGCTGGGTTTGATGTGTATGCTTTGATAGATCCGGTTCTACTGCCCTATATATCTCCCTTGTTGCTAGTAGGATAGGGATAGAGCCCGAGTCCATAGACCCTTTCGAGGTAGCTACGCCAATGGGTGATTCGGTAGCTCGGGTATATAGAGCTTGTCCTGTGACCATTTACACCATCGACTTGGCCGACTTGATAGAGCCGGAGATGATTGACTTCGACGTGATTATGGGGATGGATTGGCTAGCTTCTTGCTACGCCAATGTAGACCGCAGAGAGAGTAGTACGGTTCCAGCTTCTGAGGAGCCATTGTCGAGTGGAGGAGCACCAGACGCCGAGAGGTAGGTTTATTTCCTACCTCAAGGCTAGGAAGATGGTACAGAAGGGGTATATCTACCATCTCGTTCGGGTGTTTGATACTGAAGCTGCGGTACCAGATTTTCGGGCCGAGAGTCGTGAGTTCCCGACGTGTTTCCAGATGACCTTCCCGTATCCTCCCGAGAGGAGATCGAGTTTGTATAGATGTATTACGCACACTCGCCTATTTCCATTCCGCCATACGTAATGGCACCGCCGAGTTGAGAGAGTTGAAGGACCCGCGCTTTAGGGATTTCTTTGGAGAAGGGCTTCATCAGCCTAGTGTTTCTCCCCGGGAGCGCCAGATTGTTCGTGAAGAAGAAGGGCGGACGCCGCGCATGTGTTGATTACAGCAACAACAAGGTGACCATTAAGAACGAATACCCTTCCTGTGATTGATGATTTGTTCGACCCAGTGGTGCGAGATGTTTCTCCAAGATTGATCTGCGATCGGGCTATCATCAGTGCGAGTCGAGAGGTGGATGTCCCTAGATCGCATTCAGACCCGTGACGCATTATGAGTTCGTGGTCATGTCTTTTGGGTTGACCAATGCTCCGCGGTATTCATGGATTTGATGAACCGAGTGTTCAAACCATTTTGGACACGCTTGTGATAGTGTTCATTGATGATATCTTGGTTTATTCTCGCCAGAGCGGAGCATGCGAGCATTTGGCGATCAGGCCGATTCTCCAGACTGCAGTTGTACGCCAAGTTTTCCAAATGTGAGTTTTGTTGACTTGAGCGTTTCTTGGGCATATTGCCGGGCTGATGGCATTCGAGTGGATACGCCAAGATCGAGGCATCAGACTTGGCCTAGACCTACTACTCCGGCGAGGTTCGCGATTTCGGGCCTCGCAGTTATTATCGGCGGTTCGTGGAGAAGTTTGCTTATCTACGCACCATTGACTAGCCGACTCGTAAGGCGCCAAGTTTGATGGTGATGCTTGTGGCGAGGTTTTCGGCCTTTGAAAGAGAGACGACCGCCTCGCTTTACTTACTTCCGGAGGTCCATGGTTATGTCGTGTATTGTGATGCGTCGAGCATCGGTTGGGATGTGTGTTGATGCAGCATGGCAGAGTTATAGCATACGCATCCCGACAACAAGAAACACGAGAGAACTACCCCACCCATGATTTAGATTTGGCACCGTGATTCACGCCAAGATCCGAGGCACTATTTGTATGGGGTTCACGTGGATATTTATACGCACCACAAGAGCCTCCAAGATATCTTCAAAGAGGAGCTGAACTTACGTGCAGACGGTGGTTAGAGTTGCTTAAGGATTACGATGTTGATATCCTGTACCACCCAGGAAGGCCAATGTTGTGGTATGCTCTTAGTCGTAGGTCGATGGGAGTCTATCGATGTGCTAGAGAGGAGGGACATGGTTCGTGATTTGCATCGATTAGCGAGCCTTGGTGTCCGCTTGATTGATTCCGATAGCATGGGGTTAGAGTTCGTGAGGTTGCCGAGTCTTCCATCGCCGGGAGGTGAAGAGGCAACAGCCGAGGATCCGGCTTTGATTTGATATCGTGATCTGACTCTTCGTGAGGGCAAGGTCCTTGAGGTAGCACCTGATGGGTGCTAAGGTTTGAGGGCGATTGTGTGTTCCGGATGTTTCGTGACTTCGCAGCAGGTTCTCGGGAAGCACACATACAAGCGTTACTCTATCCATCCGGTCGACCAAGATGTACCACGACCTTAGATCTGTGTATTGGTGGGATGGTTTGAAGAGGACGTTGCGAGTTCGTAGCTCGCGCCCGTTGCCAAGCAGTGAAGGTAGAGCACCGCAGGCCCGGTGGTCCATTACAGCGATAGAGATCCCGACTTGGAAGTGGGAGGTGATCAACATGGACTTCATCACAGGATTGCCTCGCACTCAGAGGAGACATGATTCTATATGGGTTATCGTCGACAGGCTGACGAAATCAGCCCACTTTCTTCCCGTTAGGACGACTTTCTCGGCTGAGGATTATGCCAGACTTTACATCCGAGAGATCGTCAGACTGCATGGAGTCCCTATTTCGATCATATCAGACAGAGGAGCCCAGTTTACAGCTAACTTCTGGAGGTCCTTCCAGAGGGGTTTAGGGACGCAGTGAGCTCGAGCATCGCATTTCATCCACGCATGCACGGGCAGCAGAGCGCACTATCCGCACTCAGAGGATATCTTGCGAGCCCGTGTTATTGACTTCGTGGTAGTTGGGAGGATCATTTACCTCTAGTAGAGTTTCATGTATAATAATAGCTACCACTCCAGATTCGGATGGCGCCTTATGAGGCCTTATATGGGAGGAAGTGCGATCGCCTATAGGTTGGTTCGATGTGGGCGAGGTGCATCTAGTGGGACCAGACGGTGCAGCAGCGATGGATAAGGTGAAGCTTATCCGAGAGCGCTATTGACACCGTAGTCGCATGGTCGACGATCATCGTCGTCGGCATCCGAGTTCGCATTGATGATTGGGTTTTCTGAAGGTGTCACCCATGAAGGGTGTGATGAGATTCGAAGAAGGGAAACTCACCAAGGTACATCGGGCGCTTCAGATTGTCCGCAGGTAGGCAAGGTTGCCTACGAGTTGAATCCGCCGTCCGACCGGAGGCGCAGATCCGATTTTCACGTATCTATCCGAGGAGATGTATCGGGGATCCATCTAGGTACACCCGATTGGCGATGTCCAGTGATCGGGGGTTATCGATGAGGAGATTCCCATAGCGATAGTCGATCGTCGGAGTTAGGCGTCTGCGGACGAAGGACGTGGCTTCCACAAAGTCTTGTGGCGAACGAGCTCGTGAGGAGATGACGTGGGAAGCCGAGGAGGACATGAGGCAGAAGTATCCTCACCTATTCCCACACCTCCGGGTAATTCACTTTCCTACTTGTAAATTTCCATTATCATTTATGCCTAAGTGTTATTTTGGCCATGTGTGGCACTTACAAACCGTTTAAGCTTCTTCGATAATCGTCTTGAGAAGGAACATTCGACGAATGTTTCTGAGGGAGAATGTTATACCCGTATTTCCAGAGTATGTACGTGGGAATACGTCAAAAGTTTGGCCTTAAAGTTAGCTCGACGTTTTATTTGTGCACAACACACTAGAAGAATCGCTTTCGACGAAACGTTTCCACAGCTTTCGTAGGGAAAATTCCGACTATGTCATTTAGTATTTTTGCGGATTTTTCCGAGAGACGAAACATTTTGGACCAACGGGAGGGCGACACTTGTCACCCTCCAATTGGTGGACTTGACACGGCAATAGGGCCGATTGGGTTGGCTTCTTTTGTCTTGGAGTTGGTAGGATATTTTGTGTGCAAGTTGGCCAAGGACACTTGCCTAAATCCTCACCCTACACTTGCCTTGCACTTGTCTTCATCTTGGCCATTGGTTGGCCAAGGCTTGAGCTATAAATACCCCTCTTGAGATGAAGAGTTCTTCATCCACAAAAGCTTTCCAAGTCTAAAAATCCTTCCCTCTCCCTTTGTTAGCAATTCGTCCAACACCCCCCCTTCCCCTTGAGAAGCTTGGCCGAGGGCCTACCCCCCCCCTAGCTAGCCGAAATCTACCCCCCCTCCCTTGGTAGAAAAGTTGTCTTCTAGTATTGTTATAATGCCCAAAATACCTAGCCCAAATCCTTTGTACTTAGTAGAAGTTGTGAAGAACTTCTAAGGTTTCTCGAGCTATCGGAGCGCATACAACTTGGAGCTAAACCTTGCTCAGCGACTTTTATCTAGGATATTATTGGGCTTACCGAGGTAAATAAACTTACCCTTCTTTTATAATTAGAGAGTTTATATACTGTAGAAGTATAAGAATAAGTATACATACTTAGAAGAGTATTAAAGAATAGAATTGGACTGTTATCACAATAGAAGGGTTTAAAAGAAGAATAATTGAACTGACTACATAGGACTGTTTTCACAGTAGACTCATATAGCTCACCGGGTAGGGTTGTGCTGCCCGACAATCCGTAGAATTGTGAACCCCCTGTTTAGAATGACCTTCAGAGTAGTCTAGACTTTGATAGATGTCTGTGACTATTATAGGTGACTCTGCGCGACATATTCAACTTGGCGGTGGTTTTCACGAGAAGGTATGTGATTCTTCCTAAAGCATGATATTTTACAATATATAGTATGTAGACGTACGTGTTAAGCGAATAATAACTACGGCAATGTCTTTGACTTAAGCCTGAATAATACTTAGGGCAATGCCTCACGGCTTAAGCCTGAATAATACTTACGGCAATGCCTCACGGCTTAAGCCTGAATAATAAAGAACTGGAAGCATTTCAAAAGAATACTGAATCATTTTTTAACAGAAGATAAATAATTGGTTTTTAAAAACAAAAGCTTAAGAGTTATACTAGCTTTATGGGAAGTTAGGTATAACAACTTAAGAAAGATAAAGAGGAACTGTTTACTTGTTTGTTTATAAAAGCCTTGTATTGATTTCTGTTAAGTGTAGTAAGATTTGTTTGATAAGTAGACATATTATGATACTACCTGTGTTAGTGTCTTGAAATGCTGTGTAAGGGGGTCATTCTTGCTGTGCTTGCGTTGCTAACCGGTAAGTCTGTTGTACTGTTATTGTATCACCTACCCCCTTGACTGTTATACCGAGGGCTTGCCTCGATCGCGGTCTATACGGCTATGCGGTTCTGTGAGACTATGCGAGCAGCGGTATGCTCGAGATTGATCATTCCGGTGTTTAGCCTGATGCGGGGATTCCTATGCGGTCTGCTGAGACTATGCGGTCTTTTGAGGCTATGCGGCTGCGGAGCCTAGGCGGATCCGGGGTTGGCTGCCCCGATGCGACGAATACCTCATGCGGTCCGTGTGTGACCTATGCGGCCGCGAAGTCCGTGACTAGGCACGCAGAATGATACTATGGGCGATTGGCCTTGCTTGATCATTCGCGGCCTAGAATAGACTCATTAAGTTTTCCTATTAATGTTGTTGAATGTGATGTGTCACTCTGTGCAAAAGAACTGATTGTATTTGTGAAAAAGTTTTAAATACTTTGATTTCATTTCAGTTCTTTATATTTTCATACTTGGTACTGTTATGCGACTCTCCCGAAGCCATGCGTTCATGCCGCAGGTAAGGGCAAGCAGGTGCTAGATCCGCATCCTTAGGATCTCTTTGCATTGGTGTCAGGAGCTCCATCTTCTCCGGAGGCTCTACTTTTGGTATGATCTCCCTGTATTGTAGATAGTTTGTCTGATCGGTATGGCGGCCCTGTCCCGCCATAGTTGTTTACTTCCTTAGAGGTCTGTAGTACTATTGTACAGTTGGGATGTAACTGCAAAAACTTGAGTTATTTATATTATGCCGAAAGGCAAGCTTTTCATCAGATAAACTGTGTCTTATTTTATAAACTGTTTCCTGTCTTGTTTTATTTTCCGCTGGTTACTCTGATGTATGACTACTTGGGTGCCCCGGTAAGGCACCAGTCACGGGCCCCGGAACGGGTCGTGACAATAAAGCTGTTATAACCAACTTCCCATAAAGTCGTTATAACACTTTATGTTTTAAATCAATCAAATACGTTTAGCACATGTACGTCTAACGTACTACATAGTTCACACATATCATGCTAGAAGAGATAGGAAGAGGTTCACATACCTCGCGACGAGTATCGACTAATAGCAAAACGCTCCAAGTACTTCCAACCGCCGCTACTCCTTAAGCCAAGTAACGCCACACGTAGTACTTCAACCTATAAGGCCACAAGGCGCTTATTAACGTCAAGATCTTATCGTAGAACATTCTACGTAAAATTCGAAGACTTCTCCCGCAACACAGAAATCTCCTCCTCTAACGGGGCCGGCTACCAAGCCAACCAGGGGGGTTATACATCTAACCCGAACGGGTACAATTCTACTCCACAGTACTACTACACAAGTCTACTGTAATACAGTTCAGTTCAGTTCTTCAGGCTTAAGTCAAAAGACATTGCCAACTAACCACGTTCAGTTCTATATATAGTATACTTCAACTATATATTCTAACAACATGTAATTTCCAATTACAATAGAGGGACAAGATATTTACCTCGATAAGCCCATAATTATCCGAGTTTAATGTCGATCCTTAGCAAAGTTTCGCTCCTACTCCGGGTGCTCCAACCCGCTCCAACAACCCTTAGAAGTTCTAACCAACTTCTACATAGTACTCCAACTAACTATGGAGGTTTTCCTTAGGGTTTCGGTTTTTGTGGCTAAAGGAAGTATAATCGTATTTTCTGGGCTTTTGTATAAGTGTAACCTTGGGAATACTACAAGGTATTTGGGCCAAGGTATTTGGACATTATAACAATACTAGGAGAGTATTTCTATACCACAACAAGGGGTATTATACGAAAACAACTAGGCTAGGGGGGGGTACCCCACGGCCAAGGCACCACAAAGGAGGGGAGGCTCTCGCCACAAGGCCACTCGAAGGGGAGGGGGTGGTGGACGAACACAACACAAGAGGAGGGAGGAATTTTAGGCTTGGAAGGTTTCATTTGTGGATGAAGAGTTCATCAACATAAGGGGGTATTTATAGCAAAACCAAAGGCCAACCAATGGCCAAGATCTAGCCAAGTGCAAGGCAAGTGTAAGGCCAAGATCAAGCCAAGTGCACCCTAACCCCTACTCCACAAAACATGGCACAAAACAAGCCACAAAACAAGGCCAAAACAAGGCACAAAACCATGAACCAATCGGCCAAGGCCAAGCCTCCTCTTTACCGTCCAATGAGGGTGACAAGTGTCACCTCCCGTCCAAAAATGTTTCGCCTCTCTAAAAATCCGCAAAAATTAAAAATGACATAGCCGAAATTCCCTACGAAAGTCAGTGGAAAACGCTTTCACTAAAAACGACTCTAATCGGGTGTTGTGTACAAAAATAATTCGGCCAAGCCTATTCTCAAGTTCGAAATTTCCTACGTACGTCCCTGCGTACATACTCTGGAAATACGGGGTATAACACCTTGCTTGTAGCTGCAATCAACATAACTCGTTAGGGAGAGACGACCCTAACAACACAGCTCTATCGCACGATCTCAGAGTGAGAAGAATGGAAACCAATCCTAAATGTCCTGTAGCCTCCTGATTATAGATGTGGTGCACAACACACCGATAATCAAGACTCTACTAGACACGGTTTGTAGACACTTTCCGAGGACTAACTGCTCTGATATCAATTTTGTCACGACCCGACCCCGGGCCGCGACTGGTACCCTACCTGGGCACCCTTCTAATCATACAACATAACAAACTGCGGAAAATAAGTAACACGTTTTTTTTTAAAAAAAAAAAACTTAGGCAAAGCCGATAAGGCTGCCATAATATAAATCACCCAAAAGAGCTTACACTATCCAAAAAATGTAATTACAACTCTAACCAGTCCAACCCACATGTGAATACAGACCTCTAAGATTTTTGGACCAATACTATGACGGGACAAGGCTCCGCCGTACCCCTGAATATACATAAACATGACAACTCCGGAACATTGGAGCCATCTCAAAATGCTGAACCAGGATCCTAAGCTCGCGGATCCACAATCGTACCTAAACTGCGGACATGAACGCACTTCGAAAGGGTCGATAACAAAAATTGAATATAGAACGGAAATAAGGTACATTAAACAAAACATATCTGTATAAAAGCATGACAGGGGTAAGTATAAAAAGGGTAAATACCTGAACCTACCATGTCATTATCATCACGTGAACTTAATCGTACCTTATTATCTTTTCCCATTTCTCAATAAAAGTTATAGTCACTTTCTTACGTACTTACTTCGGAAAATCATCAAGTTCACTACCATATAACTTACTTACCTTACATAACCTACTTCGGCCCTTTATGGAGGGACGCCTATACTGCCCGGCCCAATCTGGGGCGCGATAAGGTCACATAGTCTGCCCATACAGGTATACTGCCCGGCCCATTTCTGGGACGATAATGTCATATAGTCTGCCCATAAAGGTATACGGCCCGGCCTATTTATGGGACGATAATGTCATATAGTCTGCCCGTAAATGTATACTGCCCGACCCATTTCTGGGACGATAATGTCATATAGTCTGCCCGTAAAGGTATACTGCCCAGCCCATTTCTGGGACGATAATGTCATATAGTCTGCCCATAAAGATATACTGCCCGACCCATTTCTGGGATGATAATGTCATATAGTCTGCCCGTAAAGGTATACTGCCCGACCCATTTCTGGGACGATAATGTCATATAGTCTGCCCGTAAAGGTATACTGCCCGGCCCATTTCTGGGACGATAATGTCTTATAAAATCCGGGAATTTAACCCAACGTACTACGCATCTCTACTACTTTAGAAAGACTCTTTTTCAAATAAAACTTCCCAGATACTAACAACTATAGTATCAAGTCCTATCCACCTTTCAAGACAAGTCACAATACCTTTTTAGAAATACAATTACCGGCTTCTAAATCAAGTGACTTCTTTATTAAAAACCTTAAGCAATAGGTACCTTTAAAACAATTTTCCCTTCTTTATTTCAAATCAATTCTTTGCTTACATTATTAGAGAAAACCATTCTCTTAACTTTCCATAAAGCCGTTATAACCAACTTCCCATAAAGCCGTTATAACCCTTTATGGTTTTAGACCAACTCATTCCTTTTTATAACCAAGAGACGTCTACTTTTTGAAACCAAGTATTATATACTTTCAAATCAATTCTCTTAACTTTCAAAAATACAATTAGTCTCTTAACCTTTAGAACTCAAGTGACTCCTTTTATTATAAAACCTTAGGCAATTGATGCCTTAAAATCAAGTTGCCTTTTCACTAAAATCAAGTCATTTATCTTTCCATAAAGCAAATATAACCAACTTCCCATAAAGTCGTTATATTCACTTTATACCTTAGCCAAAAATATAATTTCCTATCCAAGGGACTTATACGTTTAAAACGGAACAAGTATCACATACTTTAAAATCTTCAAGTCCCTTAACTTAATAAAACTTAAGACGATCCTTTATTCTTTCAAAGAAGTGAGTTAATCTCCTAACTCACCCGACTTGGCTATTCATAAAACTAGTAAAGGATATCAAGGTGTTGTACGTCTACCATACTACATACGTGCAACTAGTCATGCTCAAAAGATAGGAAAAGTTCTACATAGGGTAAATCACACAACTACCTCTTAACTTCTAAGAGTAGAAGGAAACATGAAATGATACCACAGGTATATTCCATACATAGGATCATGCCAAAGGAAGGAAGAGGTTCACATACCTCGCGATGATTATCGACAAGTAGCAAAATGCTCCAAAGTACTTCAACCTTGATAGCTATTCCATCCTTCAAGTAGGATACGCTATACTTAGTACTTCAACCTATAATGGGCACAATACGTCCATTAACCTCTTTACTTCAAACGTAGAATATTCTAAGTGCTAAGTCGCTAAATTCTACGGAAAATCGGACAGCACCTCCTTTGTTTTTACTTACTTTGCCACCTTTTTCAAGGCCGAATACAATAACCAAACACGCCACATTTAAGGCCCAATCAATGCAATTAACACAGGGATTACACGCCTACTAGACGTGTAAAATTCCGCCCCACAATAGATATCAAACTATAAGTCCAATTCGGCTACATTGAGTGCCATAACACCAATTCTTATCCAATTTCCATTTCAATCCAAGTTGTTAGTATAACATGATATCAAGTCGCAATTGATTAAACTACTATAATCTTCAAGTATGTAACATGCGACGATTCTAGTAAACGACCAAATTGTAATCCAACTTCACATGGCTTACATTACATTTCGGATTTAAGGCTACAAGAAATCCATAATACTTATAAACTTCAACATATCAACTTCATGCTAGCAATATGTAAAGCTAACAACAACAATATATATATAATCTTGTAACACTATTAAGAGACAAGATTATACCTCAACGAATCTCAATCCAACTCCAAATCCGAAGTCGCTTCCTTAGCAACTTAGAGCCTCTTCAAGACACTTCAATGCGCTACTTGAGACCCTTAGAACCATACCAACAACTTCCCTTCAAACTTCCAATCCAAAACCTAGAAAGCAACTAGGTTTTCACTTTGCGACTAATCCGAAAACTATCTTTTTCCGAGATTTTCTATTGAGATACGCTTACAATACACTCATGAACCTTGGGTTAAAGTCTTGTGGCTAATGAACCACAAACAAAAAAATTTCTTCTTTCCTTCTTAGCAAATCCGAGAGCACATCTAAGGAGAACAAGAGTTCTTCAATTTTTCTAAGTGTAAAATAGCCTTTTCTTGCTACTAGTATGTATATAAAACACATTGGATGGTCTAGATATCAACACATGTAAATCTTGGAGGGAAGAGATCAAGCCAAGTGGCCCTTGGACTTAGTCAACAATGTCAAGCTCTTTAATTAGCAAGACTTAGTCTTCTACCATGGTCAATGACCATAATACCCCTTACATAATTCGACCAAGCCATGTGGGAGGGGTGCCACGTGTCGCCCCCTCATTCGTCCATAAAATTCCGTAACCCTCGTGGGTCCCACAAAATGTAAAATTCCTCGGGTGGGCCCCACATGACCAAATCCGTAAAAAAATAAATTTCCATAACAATTCATCCTTTCGTACCCTTTTCAAGTCTTGTGTTCCTTACGTACATTCTTATTAAACATGTCCTGGAGTTACGGGGTGTAACAATATCTTGTGGGTCACTTTATAAAAAAAAAGGGATTTGAGGTAACTGTTTTTGGATTTGTTTATATCCAGGAAGGTAGCCTTATCGGCTAACCTATTATTTATTTCATTGTTAAGCTTATGTATGTTCCGCTGATTATCTCTGATGTATACATGTGTGGTGCCTGTAGGGCACCGGGCCATGCCCGGGCCTGGGTCGTGTGATGCGAGATGCCACGCGCCACACGAGTATGATTTATGTCATAGATCACGGCAGTGAGGAAGGAATTCCACTGGCACGCTTTGATATTTGTGTGACTTGATCGTGTCCCAGATTGGGCCGGGTAGTATATGCGTCCCTCCATAAAGGGCCGGATTATGTTATGAAAGATAAGTAAGTTATATGGTAATGAACTTGATGATTTTTCCTAAGTATGTACGTAAGAAAGTGACTATAGCTTTTATTGAAAAATGGGAAATGATAATAAGGTACGATTAAGTTCACGAGATGGTAATGACACGTAGGATCCGTATGTACCCTTTTATACTTGCCGCCATTTTTTTTTGTACAGATTATGATTTGTTTATCAGACTTATTTTCCGCTCCATATTCTGCACTGTTGTACCGACTTCTTCGGGGCCGTTCATGTCCGCAGGTTTAGGTACACAGTTGTGGATCCGCGAGCTTAGGATCCTGGTTCAGCATTTTGAGATGGCTCCAATGTTCCGGAGTTGTCATGGCTATGTATATTCAGGGGTACGGCGGGGCCTTGTCCCGTCATAGTATTTGTTCAAATCTTAGAGGTCTGTATTCATCTGTGGGCTGGACTGGCTAGAGTTGTTTTTTTTACATTGTTATACGGTGTAGACCCTTTCGGGTAATTACTATGATTATGGCAGCCTTATCGGCTTGGCCTTGGTTTTTTTTTTAAAAAAAAGGGGTGTTATTTTCCTTCCGCAGTTTATTATGTTGTATGATTAGAAGGGTGCCCAGGTAGGGCACCAATCGCGGCCCGGGGTCGGGTCGTGACAAAAGTGGTATCAGAGCAGTTAGTCCTCGGAAAGTGTCTACAGACCGTGTCTAGTAGAGTCTTGATTATCGGTGTGTTGTGCACCACATCTATAATCAGGAGTGTTACACCCCGTAATTACAGGACATGTTTTAAGAACGTACGAAAGAACTCACGAGTGTTAAGATTTGAGACTTGTAAAAAAGTTATCAGAAATATTGGAATTTGTCGGAAAACGTATTATTAGATTTAATGGGACGACGCGTGTCACCCCCCTTATAGATGCCTTGGACGAAATTGGAATGGCCAATATGGTCATTGACCATAGTCTTAAGATGACAAAGTCTTCCAATTAATGAGCTTGAGTTTCTTGACCAAAGTCAAAGGTCCCACTAGTCTTGATATTTTATAAGAGACCATCCAAACCCCCCAATTGTTTGCATCTTGACCCTACATTACACTATATAATACTACTAGTAGTGAGACTAGTTCCATACTTAGCCAATTTTACACAAAAATTGAAGAACTTAGAGCAAGAGCTCTGCCTGGGTCCAACAAGAAGGAAAAAATTTGTTTGTTATCCAATAATATTCCCACTTTAAACCAAGGTTCCTATGTGTATTGTAAGCATATCTCAATAGAAAAATCCCGGAAAAAGAGAGTTTTCGTATTAGTCGCAAAGTGAAAACCTAGTGGCTTTCTAGGTTTTGGATTGGAAGTTTGAAGGGAAGTTGTTGGTATGGTTCTAAGGGTCTCAAGTAGCGGATTGAAGTTTCTTGAAGAGGCTCTAAGTTACTAAGGAGCGACTTCGGATTTGAAGATTTGATTAAGATTCGTTGAGGTATAATCTTGTTCTTTGAAAGTGTTACAAGATTATTTATATTGTTGTTAGATTTACTTGTTGCTAGCATGAAGTATATGTGTTGAAGTTTATAAGGATTATGGATTGATTGTAGCCTTGAAAATCCGGAAATGTAATGTAAGTCATGTTAAATGGATTACTAATTGGTCGCTTATTAGAAATCGCCGCATGTTACCTACTTAGAGATTATGGATTGTTATAATCAAATGCGACTTGATATCATGTTATGCTACCAATTTGGATTGAAATGGAAATTTGATAAGAATTGGTATGGTTGAACTCATGTGGCCGAATTTGGACTTTTAGTTTGTTATTCATTTGTATTGAACTACTTTCTAAATTGTGAGCCAATTGGGGCTGTTTAGTTATTCATTTGCATTGGAATACCTTCTATATTGTTGTGAGCCAATTGAGGCTGTTTGGTTATTGTATTCGGCCTTGAAAAAGGTGGCAAAGTTAGTAAAAACAAAGGAGGTGCTGTCCGATTTTCCGTAGAATTTAGCGACTTAGCACCTAGAATATTCTACGTATGAAGTAAGAGGTTAATGGACGTATGGTGACCATTATAGGTTGATGTACTAAGTATAGCGTATCCTACTTGAAAAATGGAATAGCTCAAGGTGGAAGTACTTTGGAGCTTTTTGCTACTTGTCGATAATCGTCGCGAGGTATGTGAACCTCTTCCTTCTTTTGACATGATTCTATGTATGGGATATACATGTAGTACTATTTCATGATTCCTTCTACTCTTAGAAGTTAAGAGGTATGTATGTCGATTTACTCTACGTAAAGGTTATGTATAAGTTATCCTAAGTTCTTACCAAGTCTTATGGGGGATGTTGGTAAGAGTCGTTAGGAGGTATTTTGGAGCCAAGTTGACTTGGCTAATTTACGGCACGAATAAGAATAAGTATCGAACAAGCCATTGCAGCGTTAATAAAGGAAAATGTAATGACAATTAATTGTGTTAAAACAAGTAGAATTCTCCATCTGCATAGAAGCTAAGATAAGACAAAATTGTATTACATTTTCTAGATCATGGCTACTTGATTAAGATAGTTATAAATAAGTATAACCTATTCACAACGCACCAAGTATATGTTACTTAATTTATAAGAATTTACGTATGAAGTTTTAAGACTATGGACCTCAAATTGTTAAAAGGTTAAGGGACTTTATTTTTCAAGTTATGAGACTTGATTCTTAAAGGGAGAAATGAATTGATTTAAAAGTATAGAATACTTGATTTGGAAAGTATTGATTTCTTGCCATTCTAAGTTAAGAAACTGGTTTTCCTAAAAGTTAAGAGACTTGAAGTATTTTGAAAGATATGTGATTTGAATTGAAGTATAAGTTTCTTGGTTATCAAATGAATGAATTCGTCTAAGAAATAAATAGTTATAACGACTTTATGGGAAGTTGGTTATAACAACTTTATGGAAGATTTAAAAGAATGGTTTTCTTCAGTATTGTAAGCAAAGTAATGATTTGAAATAAAGAAGGGCAAAAATTGTTTTAAAGGTACCAATTGCTTAAGGTTTTAAAGAAAGAAGTCACTTGATTTAGAAGCCTATAATTGTATTTCTAAAAAGCATTGTGACTTGTCGTGAAAAGTAGATATGACTTGATACTACGGTTATTAGTATCTTGGAAGTTTTATTTGAAAGAGAATCATTTTAAAGGAGTAGAGGCACGTAGTACGTTGAGTTAAATTCCCGGATTTTATAATGACATGTTAGTGCCTTAAGTAAACAAAAATGAGAGTGTATATGAACAAGCTAATAAGAAGTTAGGGGATTTCTTAACTTGCTTATATTATGTATGATAAGCCGGTAGTGCTTATGTTATGTATGATAAGCCGGTAGTGCTTATGTTATGTATGATAAGTCGGTAGTGCTTATGTTATGTATGATGGCCTACGAGATAGGGTAAGAGTATAAATGAGGGCAAGCCCCAAGACGTTATACCACCTTCTCCGTGGTAAGAGTATAAGTGAGGGTAAATCCCCAAGACTGTACCACCCGCTTTATGTGTTATTTGACGACCTCGAGATAGGGTAAGAGTATAAATGGAGGCAAGCCCCAAGACGTTATACCACCTTCTCCGGTAAGAGTATAAATGAGGCAAGCCCCAAGACGTTATACCCCCGCTTACCACCTTCTCCAGGTAAGAGTATAAATGAGGGCAAGCCCCGGACGTTATACCACCTGCTTTGATTGATTTTATGGGCGTGAGACCCATGGTTATGTTTTACACTTTTAGTCGACGGTGATGGGGATTCCACGCATGCTTTGATATCGTGTATCGATCGCGTCCCAGTTTGGGCCGGGTAGTATATGTGTCCCTCCGTAGTGGGCCGGACTATGTTATGAAAGATAAGTAAGTTAGATAGAAATGAACTTAATGACTTCTCCTAAGTAAGTACGTAAGATATGGCTATAACTCTTAATGGAATGGAAAAGATATTGATGTGAAATTAAGTTCATAAGTGGTAATGACACGCAGGATCCGTATGTGTTTTTTTATACTTGTCCTTGTCATTCTTTTGTACGCTTATGATCCGCTTATCAGACGTTATTTCGCTCCATATTCGCACTGTTGTTATCGACTTCTTCGGGCCGCGTCATGTCCGCAGGTTTAGGTACACAGTTATGGATCCGCGAGCTTAGGATCCTGGTTCAGCATTTTGAGATGGCTCCAATGTTCCGGAGTTGTCATGGCTATGTATATTCAGGGGTACGGCGGGGCCTTGTCCCGCCACAGTGGTTATGTTAACACTCTTAGAGGTCAGTAGTCACATATTGTGGGTCGCTTTGTAAAAGAAAGGAGGCAATCGCCGGTTGTTTTTATATATCTTGGAAGGTAGCCCTATCGGCTAACTTTGTTGTATTACTTCCGATGTTTTATTTATAAGTTTCATGTATGTTCCGCTGATTTGCTCTGATGTTTACCTGTAAGGGTGCCTGTAGGGCACCGCCGCGATCGAGGTCGGTCGTGACAAAAGTGGTATCGAGCGCTTAGTCCTCGGAAAGTGTCTACGCACCGTGTCTAGTAGAGTCTTGATTATCGGTGTGTTGTGCACCACATCTATAATCGAGGAGGCTGCATGACATTTAGGATTGGTTTCCATTCTTCTCACTCGAGATCGTGCCATGTAGCCGTGTTGTTAGGGTCGTCTCTCCTAACGAGTTATGTTGATTGCAGTACGAGAAAGGCGATGACCCGAAGGACTATGTGGATTGCGTATCCGTTGGTAATGATTATAGTATTGTTGGTATTGTGACATACATCTATACGGAGTTATGTATGAGGTCGACGCTGTTGCCTAGATCGATTTTAGATTACCAAGAGTTGGTAAAGACTAACTAGATACCGGAAGGTATGAAATAGTTAATGAATTTTCGACAAGGTCTACTCGGGTAGAAAGATTTATTATAGACCAAGAATAAGAGTTAAGTGCGACGGCGGGTCGGGGTGGGGACCTGTTACGGGTCTCCCCATATCCTGGAATGGAGTGGGATCAGTTGGTAGTAGTTCCGCTACGTGACGGGGTCACGAGAGCGCAAGGCCCAAGTCTAGTTAATTGTTTACGGGTTCGTGGACGCGTTCCACCGGAACCAGGTTGTGAAAGCCGAACATGGTCGTATATTGTCTTTTAGAGTGACTCCAAAGATTAGAGGCCAGAATTGGTATGGGAGTTATGTATGTATGCTAGTATGAGTTAGAAGTACGAAAATGTAACCTCGTTTGGGCTTATGATGGACAGATATGCGTGTGCGAGGTATTAGGGCCATGTGTGGCATTGTTGGTATGTCGGGGTTGTGAAAGGGAACTATGTCGCTAATTATAAGTTTGACTCCGAAAGAACATTCGAGGACGAATGTTTCTAAGGGGGGAAGAATGTTACACCCCGTAATTACAGGACATGTTTTAAGAACGTACGAAAGAACTCACGAGTGTTAAGATTTGAGACTTGTAAAAAAGTTATCGGAAATATTGGAATTTGTCGGAAAACGTATTATTGTGACGAATGGGGGGACGACGCGTGTCACCCCCCTTATAGATGCCTTGGACGAAATTGGCATGGCCAATATGGTCATTGACCATAGTCTTAAGATGACAAAGTCTTCCAATTAATGAGCTTGAGTTTCTTGACCAAAGTCAAAGGTCCCACTAGTCTTGATATTTTATAAGAGACCATCCAAACCCCCCAATTGTTTGCATCTTGACCCTACATTACACTATATAATACTACTAGTAGTGAGACTAGTTCCATACTTAGCCAATTTTACACAAAAATTGAAGAACTTAGAGCAAGAGCTCTCGGGTTTGGGTCCAACAAGAAGGAAAAAAATTTGTTTGTTATCCAATAATATTCCCACTTTAAACCAAGGTTCCTATGTGTATTGTAAGCATATCTCAATAGAAAAATCCCGGAAAAAGAGAGTTTTCGTATTAGTCGCAAAGTGAAAACCTAGTGGCTTTCTAGGTTTTGGATTGGAAGTTTGAAGGGAAGTTGTTGGTATGGTTCTAAGGGTCTCAAGTAGCGGATTGAAGTTTCTTGAAGAGGCTCTAAGTTACTAAGGAGCGACTTCGGATTTGAAGATTTGATTAAGATTCGTTGAGGTATAATCTTGTTCTTTGAAAGTGTTACAAGATTATTTATATTGTTGTTAGATTTACTTGTTGCTAGCATGAAGTATATGTGTTGAAGTTTATAAGGATTATGGATTGATTGTAGCCTTGAAAATCCGAAATGTAATGTAAGTCATGTTAAATTGGATTACTAATTGGTCGTTTATTAGAAATCGTCGCATGTTACCTACTTAGAGATTATGGATTGTTATAATCAAATGCGACTTGATATCATGTTATGCTACCAATTTGGATTGAAATGGAAATTTGATAAGAATTGGTATGGTTGAACTCAAGGTGGCCGAATTTGGACTTTTAGTTTGTTATTCATTTGTATTGAACTACTTTCTAAATTGTGAGCCAATTGGGGCTGTTTAGTTATTCATTTGCATTGGAATACCTTCTATATTGTTGTGAGCCAATTGAGGCTGTTTGGTTATTGTATTCGGCCTTGAAAAAGGTGGCAAAGTTAGTAAAAACAAAGGAGGTGCTGTCCGATTTTCCGTAGAATTTAGCGACTTAGCACCTAGAATATTCTACGTATGAAGTAAGAGGTTAATGGACGTATGGTGACCATTATAGGTTGATGTACTAAGTATAGCGTATCCTACTTGAAAAATGGAATAGCTCAAGGTGGAAGTACTTTGGAGCTTTTTGCTACTTGTCGATAATCATCGCGAGGTATGTGAACCTCTTCCTTCTTTTGACATGATTCTATGTATGGGATATACATGTAGTACTATTTCATGATTCCTTCTCTTAGAAGTTAAGAGGTATGTATGTCGATTTACTCTACGTAAAGGTTATGTATAAGTTATCCTAAGTTCTTACCAAGTCTTATGGGGATGTTGGTAAGAGTCGTTAGAGGTATTTTGGAGCCAAGTTGACTTGGCTAATTTACGGCACGAATAAGAATAAGTATCGAACAAGCCATTGCAGCGTTAATAAAGGAAAATGTAATGACAATTAATTGTGTTAAAACAAGTAGAATTCTCCATCTGCATGTAAGCTAAGATAAGACAAAATTGTATTACATTTTCTAGATCATGGCTACTTGATTAAGATAGTTATAAATAAGTATAACCTATTCACAACGCACCAAGTATATGTTACTTAATTTATAAGAATTTACGTATGAAGTTTTAAGACTATGGACCTCAAATTGTTAAAAGGTTAAGGGACTTTATTTTTCAAGTTATGAGACTTGATTCTTAAAGTGAGAAATGAATTGATTTAAAAGTATAGAATACTTGATTTGGAAAGTATTGATTTCTTGCCATTCTAAGTTAAGAAACTGGTTTTCCTAAAAGTTAAGAGACTTGAAGTATTTTGAAAGCTATGTGATTTGAATTGAAGTATAAGTTTCTTGGTTATCAAATGAATGAATTCGTCTAAGAAATAAAGAGTTATAACGGCTTTATGGGAAGTTGGTTATAACAACTTTATGGAAGAGTTAAAAGAATGGTTTTCTTCAGTATTGTAAGCAAAGTAATGATTTGAAATAAAGAAGGGCAAAAATTGTTTTAAAGGTACCAATTGCTTAAGGTTTTAAAGAAAGAAGTCACTTGATTTAGAAGCCTATAATTGTATTTCTAAAGAGCATTGTGACTTGTCGTGAAAAGTAGATATGACTTGATACTACGGTTATTAGTATCTTGGAAGTTTTATTTGAAAGAGAATCATTTTAAAGGAGTAGAGGCACGTAGTACGTTGGGTTAAATTTCCGGATTTTATAATGACATGTTAGTGCCTTAAGTAAACAAAAATGAGAGTGTATATGAACAAGCTAATAAGTTGTGGATTTCTTAACTTGCTTATATTATGTATGATAAGCCGGTAGTGCTTATGTTATGTATGATAAGCCGGTAGTGCTTATGTTATGTATGATAAGTCGGTAGTGCTTATGTTATGTATGATGGCCGGTCGAGATAGGGTAAGAGTATAAATGAGGGGCAAGCCCCAAGACGTTATACCACCTTCTCCAGGGTAAGAGTATAAGTGAGGGGTAAATCCCAAGACGCTGTACCACCTGCTTTATGTGTTATTTGACGACCGGTCGAGATAGGGTAAGAGTATAAATGAGGGGCAAGCCCCAAGACGTTATACCACCTTCTCCAGGGTAAGAGTATAAATGAGGGGCAAGCCCCAAGACGTTATACCCCCTGCTTTACCACCTTCTCCAGGGTAAGAGTATAAATGAGGGGCAAGCCCCCAGACGTTATACCACCTGTTTTGATTGATTTTATGGGCGTGAGACCCATGGTTATGTTTTACACTTTTAGTCCGGCGATGATGGGGATTCCACGCATGCTTTGATATTGGTGATCGATCGCGTCCATTGGGGTCGGTAGTATATGTGTCCCTCCGTAGTGGGCCGGACTATGTTATGAAAGATAAGTAAGTTAGATAGAAATGAACTTAATGACTTCTCATAAGTAAGTACTTAAGATATGGCTATAACTCTTAATGGAATGGAAAAAGATATTGATGTGAAATTAAGTTCATAAGTGGTAATGACACGGCAGATCCGTATGTGTTTTTATACTTGTCCTTGTCATTCTTTTGTACGATTATGATCTGTTTATCAGACGTTATTTCGTTCCATATTCTGTACTGTTATGCGACCCCTTCGGGGGGCTGCGTTCATGTCCGCAGGTTTAGGTACGCAGTTATGGATCCGCGAGCTTAGGATCCTGGTTCAGCATTTTGAGATGGCTCCAATGTTCCGGAGTTGTCATGGCTATGTATATTCAGGGGTACGGCGGGGCCTTGTCCCGCCACAGTGGTTATGTTAACACTCTTAGAGGTCTGTAGTCACATATTGTGGGTCAGTTTGTAAAAGAAAGGAGGCAACTGCTTCGGTTGTTTTTATATATGTACTGGAAGGTAGCCCTATCGGCTAACCTGTTGTATTACTTCCGATGTTTTATTTATAAGTTTCATGTATGTTCCGCTGATTTTCTCTGATGTTTACCTGTAAGGGTGCCCAGGTAGGGCACCAGTCGCGGTCCCGGGGTCGGGTCGTGACAAGGAGGCTGCGGGACATTTAGGATTGGTTTCCATTCTTCTCACTCTGAGATCGTGCGATAGAGCTGTGTTGTTAGGGTCGTCTCTCCCTAACGAGTTATGTTGATTGCAGCTACGATAAACGCATCAGTGACCCAGGAAGGACTATGTGGATTGCGTATCCAGGTTGGTAATAATTGTAGTATAGTTGGTATTGTGACATACATCTATACGGAGTTGTGCATGAGGGTCAGATGCGTGTTGCCTAGAATGATTTTAGATTACCAAGAGTTGGTAAAGACTAACTAAATACCGGGAAGGTATGGAACAGTTAATGAATTCTCGCCAAGGTCTTATATTTTATTTTGAGATAATTGGGAAAGGATGAGCGGTCTGATAGGGCAGTGAACCCTTAAGAAGTCATGGTAAGAAACTTAATGGAATACCATGTTAATATATTAAGCTACGTGGTAGGCTTAAGCGAATTGTACGGATGAGATCCGTATAGAGTAAGTAATGGTTGTTGTGATCAAGACGACACGATTATGGTATTATGAGAAGTTTTTGTACCCGTTTACTGGGGGACTGGTAAGGTAGGCTTGGAGCATGGAAATTGCGAGCCTAAGAATATTGATGACCGCTGAGACCTTAGATGTACAAGGTCTTCTCGGGTAGAAAGATTTATTATAGACCAAGAATAAGAGTTAAGTGCGACGGTGGGACGGGGTGAGGACCTATTGCGGGTCGCCCCATAGCCTGAAATGGAGTGGGATCAGTTGGTAGTAGTTCCGCTACGTGACAGGGTCACGAGGGTGCAAGGCCCAAGTCTAGTTAATTGTTTTACGGGTTCGTGGACGCGTTCCACCGGAACCAGGTCGTGAAAGCCGGAAATGGCCTTATATTGTTTTATAGAGTGACTCCAAAGATTAGAGGCCAGAATCGGTATGGGAGTTATATATGTATGCTAGTATAAGTTGAAAATACGGAAAGAGTACGACTAGTAAGAAAGATAACAACCAAGTGTAAAGGAATAGAGCCTGAATCCATAAGAACCTTTCGAGGTAACTACACCCGTGAGTGTGTGAGGTGGTAGCTGAGCGGGTATATGAGAATTGCCCGGTGATTATACAGTCGTCAGACCCTAGTAGACCTTGTAAAGATGATTACGACAGACTTTGAGGTCATTATGAGTATGGAATAGTTGGCTTCGTGAGTGCCAAGGTTGACATCTTAGTATAAGTATTGCTATGTGGCCATGGGTGGCATATGTAGTATGAAGGGTGCAGTAAAAGGAGACTATGTCGCTATCTAATTAGATTGGACTCCGAAAGAACATTCGGGGACGAATGTTTTTAAGGGGGGAAGAATGTTACACCCCGTAGTTCAAGGACATGTTTAAGAGAAGGTATGTAAGGAACACAAGACTTGAAAAGGGTACGAAAGGAAGAATTGTTTTTCCGACGGAAAAATCTTTCGAACGTCGGAAAGGAAAAATGTTCGTTGAAGAGAATTGGATTCTCAAAATGCATTAATTGAGGATTATGGAATGTATTATCATTATGGAAATTTAATTGTACGGATTTGGTCATGTGGGGCCCACCCGAGGAATTTTACGTTTTGTGGGGCCCACGAGGGTTACGGAATTTTATGGACGAATGGGAGGGCGACACGTGGCACCCTACCCACATGGCTTGGTCGAATTAATGCAAGGGCAAAAGGGTCATTTGACAATTGTAAAGATGAGAAAGTCTTGCTAAGCTAGAGCTTGACATTGTTGACCAAGTCAAGAGCCACTTGGCTTGATCCCATTCATCCAATTTTAACATGTGTTGTAATCTAGACCCTCCAATGTGTTATATATCATCCTAAGTATAAAGACTTGGCATTTTACACTTAGAAAAATTTGAGAGACTTGTGTGTGCCTTGAGAGGCTCTCGACTTTGAGGAATTTTGAACAAGAGAAATTTTCAATTGTTGTCCATTAGCCACAACACTTTAACCCAAGGTCCCTAAGGGTATTGTAAGGATATCTCAATAGAAAGATTTCGGAAAAACGGCGTTTTCACGTTAGTCGCAAGGCGAAAACCTAAGGCATTTTCATAGGTTTTGATTGGAAATGGAAGAGAAGTTGGTTGTGAGCTTCTAAAGGCTTCAAATAGAGGATTAGAGCGTAAAGGAAAGGATCTAAGAATTTCTAAGGAGCGACTTTGAATCTTGGAAATTATAAGGGCTTGTAAAGGTATAATTCTTGTCGTTTTAGTAATTAAGATTACTTATTGTTGTAGCTATGGATATTAGAAAGTATGAGATATATATTATGAAGTTGATAAGTGTATTGGCTATTAGAACTCTAATCCGAAAACTAGTATGTTTAGCCCTTGAGATTTCAATTCAATTGGATTATTAGTTTAATCGTCACATGTTATATAAGGAAGGAATTATAATTGTTAAGTTGTTTATGACAATATAACATGTTAGACCTAAGAAGTTTGATTGAAAAAGAATTTGAAAAAGGACTTTGTGTTGTTGTATATGTTTAGTCAATAATGGCTTTAAATATGGAACTAGTTTCGTATTAATTTGTGGGGCGGAATTTTACACGTCCTGTTAAGGCGTGTAATCCCCTTTGGTTAGCTGAATTGTTGGGCCTTAAATATGACGTGTTTGGTTATTGAATTCGGCCTTGAAAAGGGTGGTAAAGTATGTAGAAATAAAGGAAGTGTTGTCCGATTTTCCGTAGAATTTAGTGACTTTGCACTTAGAATATTCTACGTTTGAAGCTAGAGGTTAATGGACGTATTATGGCCATTATAGGTGGAAGTACTAAGTATAGCGTGTTCTACTTGAAGGATGGAATAGCTATCAAGGTTGAAGTACTTTGGAGCATTTTGCTATTTGTCGATAATCGTCGCGAGGTATGTGAACCTCTTCTTTCTTTTGACATGATTCTATGTATGGAATATACATGTGGTATTATTTCATGATTCCTTCTACTATTAGAAGTTAATAGGTATGTATGTTGATTTACTCTACGTAAGGGTTATGTCTAAGTTATCCTAAGTTCTTACCAAGTCTTATGGGGGATGTTGGTAAGAGTCGTTAGGAGGTATTTTGGAGCCAAGTTGACTTGGCTAAGTTACGGCACAAATAAGAATAAGTAGTGAACAAGCCACTGCAGCGTTAATAAAGGAAAATGTAATGACAATCAATTAAGTTAAAATAAGTAGTATTCTCCATCTGCATAGAAGCTAAGATAAGAAAAAATTGTATTACATTTTCTAGATCATGGCTACTTGATTAAGATCGTTATAAATAAGTATAACTTATTCACAACGCACCAAAATATATGTTACTTAATTTATAAGAATTTACGTATGAGGTTTTAAGACTATGAACCTCAAATTCTTAAAAAGTTAAGAGACTTTATTTTTCAAGTTATGGGACTTGATTCTTAAAGGAAGAAATGAATTGATTTAAAAGCATAGAATACTTGATTTGGAAAGCATTGATTTCTTGCCATTCTAAAGTTAAGAAACTGGTTTTCTTAAAAGTTAAGAGACTTGAAGTATTTTGAAAGCTATGTAATTCGATTTGAAAGTATAAGTCTCTTGGTTATAAAAGAAATGAAATTGTCTAAGACATAAATAGTTATAACGGCTTTATGGGAAGTTGGTTATAACAACTTTATGGAAGATTAAAAGAATGGTTTTCTTCAGTAATGTAAGCAAAGAAATAACTTGACATAAAGAAGGGCAAATTGTTTTAAAGGTACCAATTGCTTAAGGTTTTAAAGAAAGAAGTCACGTGATTTAGAAGCCTATAATTGTATTTCTAAAAGGTATTGTGACTGTCTTGAAAAGTATATATGACTTGATACTACGGTTATTAGTATCGTGGAAGTTTTATTTGAAAAAGAGTCATTTTAAAGGAGTAGAGGTGCGTAGTACTTTGGGTTAAATTCCCGGATTTTTATGTGTGAAACGAAAGTGCCATGAGTTTATAAAAATGGAAGTCTAAAGGTTTTGTCACGACCCGATCCCGGGCCCGTGACTGGTGCCTTACCCCGGGCACCCTAGTGATACAACATCAGAGAAAACCAGCGGAAAATAAAACATAAACATGAAACAAGATATATGATCATAAAACAGGCCAACCAAAAAAGCTTGCCTTCTCAGATATATACATAAAACCCGAACAGTTTAATCCTTTTTACAACTCTGCCCACAACAGTACTACAGACCTCTAAGATTTACAACAACCATGACGGGACAGGGCCCCGCCATACCCCTGAATGTACAAGAACCTACAACTCAGGGAACACATACCAAAGAATAAGCCTCCGGAGAAACGGAGCTTCCCAATACGCTGAACTGTGATCCTATGAGCGGGGATCCACTACCGATGTACTCCTACCGCAGATGAACGCACTTCGGGCGAGGTCGATAACAGTACCAAGTATGTGAAATCGTGAAAATATCAGAATGAAATCATAACAGTCTATATAAAAACAGGAGACATGTATGATAACAAAACTACAATTCACAACATAAAAGCAGTCATGTCAAGTCAGGGACTCACGCCCTCAAGTCATCACTCGAATATAACTATGGGTCTCACGCCCACAACATCAATCGTGTTCGCATTATGGCCGCATGCCCCCGGAATTCTGCATCGGTGTAGACATGTCCATGATGCAACACTAATAACAATGCCCCATGGCCACATGCCCCCGGAATTCTGCATCGGTGTAGACACGTCCATGTGACATTAACAACAATAATAACAATGCCCCATGGCCACATGCCCCGACCAGACGGTAGACACGTCCAAGTGACATTATCAACAATAATACTGGGTGATTAACCCCGCCGCATGGCCACACGCCCCCGGAATTCTGCATCGGTGTAGACATGTCCATGTGACATCAACAACAATATACCGCACAACCAGGCTATCACAAACAAGCTCAAGCAAATTACCATACTTCTAGACTTTTATAAAAGATCCACTCCTTCCCAAGAAGTCACCTGATATCAACACTTGCACAACAAAGGCTATCACAACAAGCATAGGCGAGTTACACAACAACAGGCATAGGCAAGTTACACACAACTCAAGGTACTTCCATTTTATATCAAAGTCCTGTTTTAACCCTAAAGTACTACGACATTAAAATCCTCTTTAAGAGATCCATTCCTTTCACAAAAGTCACATAATACCCGTAGTATAGAGTGACTATCTTTTTAAGTAAACCAAAATACTTCCCTTTGTAAAATCGAGTAACAACATTATTTTCCAAACGTTCAAGTTTGCCTAATTTCAAATGCTCCATTTTCTTATTTTAAAAAGGTTTCATAACTCATAGTTTTAATCTCTTTTAAAACAATTGAGTAACATAAGTCTTAGACGTGAGCCGCTTATTCTTGTTTACAACAATCTTGTTACAAAGACCATGATCTAGGAAATGGAATACAATTTTGTCTGATCTTAGCTTCTATGCAGATGGAGGTTTCTACTGGTTTTAATAACAATTAGTTATTTGTCAATACACTTTCCTTTATTAGCGCGATGTGGTTTGTTCGACACTTATTCTCATTTCCGAAATCAATAAAACATTATTCTTTTAAAACCAAGTACTCATTACTCGCGAATGAGGTTTCACAACACATTTAACAAAATGTTAATAACTAAGTAAAACAAGTTAAGTCTCTTATCTTTCAAGATCAAGTCTCTTAACTTCTACAATCAATAAACCAATCTTTTACCTACATGTAGTCGTTATAACTAACTTCCCATAAAGCTATTATAACACCCTATGTTTTAAACCAACCAACTCATTTAACACACGTATCGCTCACCGTACTACATAGTTTACAAAGCATCATGCTAGAAGGATAGGAAGAGGTTCACATACCTCGCGACGATTATCGATAATAAGCAAAACGCCTCAAGATCAGAATCTGGCCAGCCGCTTTCCACTCTTCAAGTAGAATACGCTACTCGTAGTACTTCCACCTATAAGGCCACAAACGCTCATTAACTTCTAACCGCACGGTTCCACATTCTACGTAAAATTCGGCGACTCTCCCCGCAACAACAGAAATCTCCTCCTCTATCGAGGCCGCTACCAAGCCAACTGGGGTTTATACGTCTAACCGGACGTATACAATTCTACTATACAGTAATACCACAAGTCTACTGTAATACAGTCCTATGTAATTACAGTTCAGTTCTTTTCTTTAAATTCAGGCTTAAGTCAAAAGACATTGCCGCACAATAATGTTCTTATCTATATATAGTATACCTCAACTATATATTCCTACAACATGTAATCTCCAATTACAATAAGGGGACAAGAATATTTACCTCGACAAGCCCAAAATTATCCAAGTTATAATGTCGATCCTGAGCAAGGTTTAGCTCCTACTCCGTGCGCTCCAATCCGCTCCAAACAACCCTTAGAAGTTCTAACCAACTTCTACTCAAATACTTCAACCAACTATGAAGATTTCCTTAGGGTTTCGGTTTGAGACTAAAAGGACAAAAGGTAGTATTTCCGGGCTCTACGTATAGAGGTAACTTTTGGAATACTACAAGGTAAAGGCTAAGGTATTTTGGGCATTATAACAATACTTGGAGAGTATTTCTACCAAGAGGGGGGTGTATTATACGAAACAACTAGGCTAGGGGGGGGTACCCCACGGCTAGACACCACCAAGGGGGAGGGGGAACCTCTCGGCCAAAGGCCACAAGGAGGTGAGGGAGAGGATTTGGACGAGAGCCACAAGAGGAGGGAGGAGAGTTTTCAAGGCTTAGACAAAGTGAGGAGTGAATGAATAAGTCTTCAACAGGAGTGGTATTTATAGGAAACCAACGGCTTTGATCAAGCCAAGTGCAAGGCAAGTGTATGGCCTTGATCAAGCCAAGTGCACCCTAACCCCTACTCCACAAAACAAGGCACAAAACATGGCACCAAACAAGCCACAAAACAAGGCCAAAACAAGGAGCCAATAGGCCTCAAACCCGTGACCAACCAGCCAACCCACATCGCCCAAATGAGGGTGACAAGTGTCACCCTCCCGTTGGTCCAAAACATTTCGTCTCTCGGAAAAATCCGCAAAAATCAAAAAGGACATAGCCGGAATTTTCCTACGCAAGTCGTGGAAACGCTTTCGTAAAACGACTCTAACCGTGTTGTGCACAAAAGAATTCGCCAAGCCAATTTGAAGTTCGAATTTCTACGCACGCCCCACGCATACTGGAAATACGGTATAACATTTTTTCCTTAGAAACATTCGTCCCGAATGTTCCTTCTAAGCCCCAACACACACACGCGTCGTATAGTCTTCACTGCTATACTTACGAAAACAATCATGCCACACCTGGCCACAAAAACACACGTTCACTTCTCCCTTTTCTCGTTGTACTTCTCGAACACTCGAACTCTTCTAGTATCCGCACCACACTTCCGTCACAACGCTTCGCTTTCCAACCTCGAGTCACTACCTCCAAACTTGGTCATCTTACTAACCTCAAACTTCTTTAAGGCCATTCCCGCCTTTACGAACCGCTCGTCGAACGCGCCCACGAACTCATACGATGATTAACTAAACGGGCCTAGCACCCTCGTGACCTACCATCCGGGACCACTCGAACCGACTTACCTAAAATCAAGCACGGGTTGACCCGCAATATGCCCTCAACCCGACCCTCCTTCGCGCCAACTCTTGCTCCTCGATACGGAACAATCTTACTAACATACGTCATGAAAGCTACCACTTCCACCTCACACTACCCATGGACTTATCACACAAATAAACCCCACGTATACTACGCACTCTGATAAGGGTCAAACATAAAATAAATCTTTTACACAAGACGACCTTACCTCTAAGGTCTCAATCGTGGAATAGTCTAAGGTTCACACTTACCATGCCCCCAGGCTTACCCTTCTACACTAACTGTGCTTCTAAATCACATTTTAGCACAAAGCTATCCGAACATAACACTAAACACATCAGCATAACAAGCATACAAAACTCTGGAGGGTTAAGGACATACCTGTCTCTACCGCTTTTCTAATCACAGTCCTGCCCCGCAGGGCGCATAGCTAGTGAAGGTGATGAACCAGCCACTGATCCTCGGCGTCGAGTCGCAACATCCGCTACCCTTGGTTGGACAGTTCCGCCAAATGGCCCCGCTGGCCGCAAAAATAACAAGCTCCTTGGCACCACGACACTCCCGAAATGCGGTCTACCACATCGCCACACCGAGGTAGGGTGATCGATCCGCCCACACCCCTACTACCCTCGAAACTCAACCTCGAGCCCCGACCGCTTCCTCAAGACGGTGGAGGACCACTCTGATCTTGGCGGGGTACAAAACTAGTTCCTGGCCGAGGCGGTCCGCCTCGAAAGTCGCCAAAGACCTCGATATCCTCGGCCCTCTTCTCGCTGATCCGTGTCATTCCGCCGACCTCTCCGCACTCACATCCTAGTGTATGAGCTCGCATGTGGCAATGTCCATGCCCGGTGAAGAGCTACACCCGAACAAGCCTCGCTGGCAAGTAATCATCTAGCCCTGACATAGCGGTGCACTCTATCCTCCATGGTTGCCACTAAAGCGGGACATACCGAGCCAACGAGTCAAACTCCACGTTGTACTCCAACCGCACGCCTCTCTGCCTAAGCATCATAAATCGTTTACCGCGCCTCCTCATCTGCGGAGGCAAGAAGTGAGTGAGGAATGCCTCCGAGAACTCGCCCCATATCTGGAAGCGCATGCTCTCCCGACAACTCCCACGAATCAAACCACGATCGCGGTATCACGCAACCGATGCGAACCTAAGACCACCGACTCGGTCTCCGCCTTGATCACTCACGACCAGAATCGCCGGATGAACTCCTCGGATCATCCTCGTGCCTCGACCCATAAAACTCGCGGCTACAACTCGTAAAGTCCCGTAGCCTCAAACTATTCGCTTGGGTGTACCATCGTGCTATCGAATCGAATCACGTGATCCAAATTATCCTCATATCTGCCACGACTCGCCAGAATCGGGCCATCTCCTTGTACTTATCTCATCTCGCTTCCAGCCGCGGACCGAGGCTCAGGTACGGTGGTCTCAGCAGCCACTGCTGCGGCTCTAAACTCTGCTGGGGCTGGCGGCGTCGCAAAACCCGCCGTCTGAAGCATAATCTCGAGCACCGACGCTCGCGCTCGCACTCCTCAGATCTCACTAGCAAGACTCACTGTCTTGCCCTTCAGGCTCGTTGCTTTGCGCGGAGGCATAATCGTAAACACGAGATACGTCATAGGTGTCCAACTTCCACCACCTCTCTAAGGCACGATCTCAGAATGAGAAGAATGGTAACCAATCCTAAATGTCCTATAGCATCCTGATTATAGATGTGGTGCACAACACACCGATAATCAAGACTCTACTAGACACGTCAGACACCTTCCGAGGATTAATCGCTCGATACCACTTTTGTCACGACCGATCCGGACCCGGATCGTGCCTTACCCCGCACCCTAGTGATACAACATCGAGAAAACCGGAAAATAAAACATAAACATGAAACAAGATATATGATCATAAAGCAGCAACCAAAAGCAGTTGCCTTACAGATATATACATAAAACCCGAAGTTTAATCCTTTTACAACTCGCCCACAACAAGATTACAGCACCTCTAAGATTTACAACAACCATGACGGACAGGCCCCGCCATACCCTCGAATGTACAAGAACCTACAACTCGTGGAACACATACCAAAGAATAAGCCTCCGAGAAACGGAGCTTCCCAATACGCCGAATCGTGATCCTATGAGCGGGATCCACTACCGATGTACTCTACCATGCGGTATGAACGCAGCCCCGGAGGTCGATAACAGTACCAAGTATGTGAAATCGTGAAAAATATCAGAAATGAAATCATAACAGTCTATATAAAAACAGGAGACATGTATGATAACAAAACTACAATTCACAACATAAAAGCAGTCATGTCAAGTCAGGGACTCACGCCCTCAAGTCATCACTCGAATATAACTATGGGTCTCACGCCCACAACATCAATCGTGTTCGCATTATGGCCGCATGCCCCCGGAATTCTGCATCGGTGTAGACATGTCCATGATGCAACACTAATAACAATGCCCCATGGCCACATGCCCCCGGAATTCTGCATCGGTGTAGACACGTCCATGTGACATTAACAACAATAATAACAATGCCCCATGGCCACATGCCCCCGGAATTCTGCATCGGTGTAGACACGTCCAAGTGACATTATCAACAATAATACTGGGTGATTAACCCCGCCGCATGGCCACACGCCCCCGGAATTCTGCATCGGTGTAGACATGTCCATGTGACATCAACAACAATATACCGCACAACCAGGCTATCACAAACAAGCTCAAGCAAATTACCATACTTCTAGACTTTTATAAAAAGATCCACTCCTTCCCAAGAAGTCACCTGATATCAACACTTGCACAACAAAGGCTATCACAACAAGCATAGGCGAGTTACACAACAACAGGCATAGGCAAGTTACACACAACTCAAGGTACTTCCATTTTATATCAAAGTCCGGTTTTAACCTAAAGTACTACGACATTAAAATCCTCTTTAAGAGATCCATTCCTTTCACAAAAGTAACATAATACCCGTAGTATAGAGTGACTATCTTTTTAAGTAAACCAAAATACTTCCCTTTGTAAAATCGAGTAACAACATTATTTTCCAAACGTTCAAGTTTGCCTAATTTCAAATGCTCCAGTTTCTTATTTTAAAAAGGTTTCATAACTCATAGTTTTAATCTCTTTTAAAACAATTGAGTAACATAAGTCTTGTACGTGAGCCGTTTATTCTTGTTTACAACAATCTTGTTACAAAGAACCATGATCTAGGAAATGTAATACAATTTTGTCTTATCTTAGCTTCTATGCAGATGGAGGTTTCTCTGGTTTTAATAACAATTAGTTATTTGTCAATACACTTTCCTTTATTAGCGCTTTGTGGTTTGTTCGACACTTATTCTCATTTCCAAATCAATAAAACATTATTCTTTTAAAACCAAGTACTCATTACTCGCGAATGAGGTTTCACAACACATTTAACATAATTTTAATAACTAATTAAAAAAATTTAATTATATTATCTTTAAAGATCAATTCTGTTAACTTCTACAATCAATAAACCAATATTTTACCTACATGTAGTCGTTATAACTAACTTCCCATAAAGCTATTATAACACCCTATGTTTTAAACCAACCAACTCATTTAACACACGTACGCCTACCGCACTACATAGTTTACAAAGCATCATGCTAGAAGGATAGGAAGAGGTTCACATACCTCGCGACGATTATCGACAATAAGCAAAACGCCTCAAGATCAGAATCTGGCTAGCCGCTTTCCACTCTTCAAGTAGAATACGCTACTCGTAGTACTTCCACCTATAAGGCCACAAACGCCTATTAACTTCTAACCGCACGGTTCCACATTCTACGTAAAATTCGCAGACCTCCCCGCAACAGCGTAAATCTCCTCTCTATCGAGGCCGCTACCAAGCCAACTGGGGGTTTATACGCCTAACCGGACGTATACAATTCTACTATACAAGAATACCACAAGTCTATCTGAATACACCCTATGTAATTACTCAGATTCTTTTCTTTAAATTCAGCTTAAGTCAAAAGACATCACGCACAATAATGTTCAGTTCTATATATAGTATACCTCAACTATATATTCCTACAACATGTAATCTCCAATTACAATAAGGGGACAAGAATATTTACCTCGACAAGCCCAAAATTATCCAAGTTATAATGTCGATCCTGAGCAAGGTTTAGCTCCTACCCGTGCGCTCCAATCCGCTCCAAACAACCCTTAGAAGTTCTAACCAACTTCTACTCAAATACTTCAACCAACTATGAAGATTTCCTTAGGGTTTCGGTTTGAGACTAAAAAAGGACAAAAGGTAGTATTTCCGGGCTCTACGATAGAGGTAACTTTGGAATACTACAAGGTAAAGGCTAAGGTATTTTGGGCATTATAACAATACTTGGAGAGTATTTCTACCAAGAGGGTGTATTATACGAAACAACTAGGCTAGTGGGTACCCAGCTGGACACCACCAAGGGAGGGGAACCTCTCGCCAAAGGCCACAAGGAGGGGGGAGGGGGAGAGGCTTTGGACGAGAGCCACAAGAGGGAGGGGAGGGAGAGTTTTCAAGGCTTAGACAAAGTGAGGAGTGAATGAATAAGTCTTCAACAAGGGAGGGGTATTTATAGGGAAACCAATGGCTTTGATCAAGCCAAGTGCAAGGCAAGTGTATGGCCTTGATCAAGCCAAGTGCACCCTAACCCCTACTCCACAAAACAAGGCACAAAACATGGCACCAAACAAGCCACAAAACAAGGCCAAAACAAGGAGCCAATAGGCCTCAAACCCGTGACCAACCGGCCAACCCACATCGCCCAAATGAGGGTGACAAGTGTCACCTACCGTTGGTCCAAAACATTTCGTCTCTCGCAAAAATCCGAAAAAATCAAAAAGGACATAGCCGGAATTTTCCCTACGCAAGCTGTGGAAACGTTTCGTCGAAAAACGACTCTAACCGGGTGTTGTGCACAAAAAGAATTCGGCCAAGCCAATTTGAAGTTCGAATTTCTCTATGTACGTCCTTACGTACATACTCTGGAAATACGGGGTATAACAGGTTTAATGAACTTGCCTATGTTTGCTTGTGATAGCTTTGAGTGCAAGTATTATATGTTTACATTGTCGTGACTCTCAGTTGGAGGGCCGGCTGTCTTGTTGTAAGTTTACTTGGACGCATCGATGATGTGGGATTCCACGGGTATGCTTCCATTATGATTGATCCTTGGACATGCTTATACGATGTGGGATTCCGGGGCATGTGACCAGGAGGCGGGTTAGATTCCCGGATTTGTTTTATTACCCATGGCCATGCTTATACGATGAGGGATTCCGGGGCATACGACCATGCTATGTACGACTATTACTCCATGGGCTAACTCCCTATGAAGACATGTACCCACGATGAGGGATTCCGGGGGCATGTTATATTCTTATTCCATGGGCTAGCTCCCCATGAAGACCTGAACCTATGATGAGGGATGCCGAGGGCACGTTATGGCCATGCTTATACGATGAGGGATTCCGGGGCATGCGGCCGCGTTATATATATATATATATTGTATATGTGTACGCCGACAGTGAGGTAGGATGCCACAGGCGCGTCACATGAGTATGATTTATGTCATAGACTGCCGGCAGTGAAGAAGGAATTCCACGGGCACGCTTTGATATTTGTGTGACTTGATCGCGTCCCAGATTGGGTCGGGTAGTATATGCGTCCCTCCATAAAGGGTCGATTATGTTATGAAAGATAAGTAAGTTATATGGTAATGAACTTGACGATTTTTCCTAAGTATGTACGTAAGAAAGTGACTATAACTTTTATTGAAAAATGGGAAATGATAATAAGGTACGATTAAGTTCACGAGATGGTAATGACACGGTAGGATCTGGTATGTACCCTTTTTATACTTGCCCCTGTCATTCTTTTGTACAGTTATGATTTGTTTACTGTACCTTATTTTCCGTTCCATATTCGCACTGTTGCATCGACTTCTTCGGGGGCTGCGTTCATGTCCGCAGGTTTAGGTACACAGTTGTGGATCCGCGAGCTTAGGATCCTGGTTCAGCATTTTGAGATGGCTCCAATGTTCCGGAGTTGTCATGGCTATGTATATTCAGGGGTACGGCGGGGCCTTGTCCCGTCATAGTATTTGTTCAAATCTTAGAGGTCTGTATTCATCTGTGGGCTGGACTGGCTAGAGTTGTTTTTTTTACATTGTTATACAGTGTAGACCCTTTCGGGTAATTATTATGATTATGGCAGCCTTATCGCCTTGGCCTTGGTTTTTTTTAAAAAAAGGTGTTATTTACCTTCCGCAGTTTATTATGTTGTATGATTAGAAGGGTGCCCAGGTAGGGCACCAGTCGCGGCCCGGGGTCGGGTCGTGACACTATGAAGATTTTTCTAGGGTTTTATTTTGTGACTATTGGAATAAAGTAGTATTTCCGGGCTCTTATGTTGGGATTACTTTGGAATACTACTAGGGGTATAAGGCTAGTGTATTTGGGTTTATACAACAACAATTGAAGTATTTCTACACCAAGTGGGGAGGGGTGGACGAGAACTACAAAGGAGGGAGTATTATTTTTGCCTTGGAAACACTTAAGTGTGGATGAATAAGTCTTGCAACTTAAGGGGTATTTATAGGACAATCAATGGCCAAGATCAAAGCAAGTGTAAGGTGTAGATTGGGGACATATGTGTGTGGATTCTACCAACCATATGTTCACCACAACTTTAAGACATGTGGCTAGCCACATGTCTCCCTAAAAAACGTCCCACATGTCAAATGGACACCTAATTCGGCCCTAGGGCCACATGGGGTGCCATGTGTCGCCCTCCTATTCATCCAAAATATTTCATCTCCCGAAAATATTCAAATATCCAAAATCTCGAAAACAAAGTGGGCCCCACAAAACCGTAAATTTTTCTCCGTGGCCCCACGTGACCAAATCCGGAAATAAAATTTCATAATTCTCTAATATTCCAAAAAGTCCGAATACTAAATCTGGGAATCCAATTCCCATTAACGAACCTTTTTTCTTCACAAAATCCGGAAACTTTTCCGTTGAAAAATCACATATTTCTTCCTTTCCAATTTTAATGTCGTATTCTCGTACGTACATCCTCATATACATACTCTGGAACTACGGGGTGTAACATTCTTCCCCCCTTAGAAACATTCGTCCCGAATGTTCCTTCTAAGTCTCAAAACATACATGCGCCGGTATAGTCTTCACTACTATACTTATAAAACCAAATATGCCACACCTGGCCATAATATAACACATGCGCAAAACTTCAATTCAAGCCAACGAGGAATCACCTCTAACGTGCATAACATCACTATAAGCTCCCACCCAAGGTCTAAATGATACTCTCTTTGCATCTTCACTTCACAAAAATGATCACTTCCATTTACTTAACACATGTTCGCTTTTTTTCTTACTCGTCGTAACCTTCTCGTATACCCGAACTCTTTCTATTACACGTACCATATTTCAGTCATCGCTTCTGCTTTCGAACTCTTGGGGTTTCTACTATCCAACTTGGTCACCTTACTAGCTTCGATTTCCTCTAAGGCCATTCCCGGCATTCACGACCCGCTTCTGGTCGAACGCGTCTACGAACTCGTACAATGGTTACCTAAACTTGGGCCTAGAACCCTCGTGACCCTATCACATAGCGGGACCACAACAAATTTACCTCACTTCATTCCGGGCTGCGGGTTGACCCGCAATCTGGCCTCAACCCGACCCATTATCGCGCCAAACTCTCTCGTTCCCCGATCCAGAACAATCTTACTAATTCACGTCATGAAAGCTACCACTTCTATCTCAAACTACCCATGGAATTATCACACAAATACTCCACGTATACTATGCACTCCGACAAAGATTAACCGTAAATCTTCTACTTAAGACGGCCTCGCATCTAAGATCTCAACTGTTATCAAAATTCTAAGGCTCACAAACTCTATGTACCCAACTTCCCCTTTACTAACCAGGCCTCTAAATCACAATTTATACCAAACTACCCATACATAGCACTCAACATGTAATCACTATAACAACACATGTTAGTCTCTAAAGGGTTAAAGATATACCTGAAATCAAATAGGCGGTTCCAAGGACCGCTAAAACTGGGAACTTCCACCACGACCTCGCCCCGCCTCGCTGTATGAACATTCTGCCTAGCTATTGAAGGCGAAGAACCCGCAACTGATCCAGTATACTGTGCTATCCCATTAGTGCCACATCTAGTCATACAGTCTCTTACCAAATGGCTCTGTTTGCAGCAAGCATAACAAGCTGTCGAAATAGTACGACACTCCCCAAGATGGGGTCTACCACATCGACCACACCGAGGTAGGGGTGGCTTCATTTGGCTAACACCCCTCCCCCCCTGGAAACCTGAAGCCCTGGAGCCCGACCGCCTCGAACATCCCGAACGCCCCAAGATCGCGGAGGACCACTGCATCGGGCGGAGGCGCATAACTAGCATGTTGCTGAGGCGGTCCGCCTCGAAAGTTACCAAAGGACCCTGCTGTCCTGGCCTTCTTCTGCTGGTATCTGTCAACCCGTCGGCCTCTCCGTTCCTCACACCCAAGTGCATAAGCCTGCATGCGGGCAATGTCCATGCCCGGCTGAAGAGCTACACCCGAGCAACTCTCTGCTAAGTAATCATCGAGCCCTGTGACATAGAGGTGAACTTTGTCCTCCATGTCTGCCACTAAAGTGGGGACGTACCGAGCCAATGAGTCAAACTATACATTGTATCCTGAACCATCCGCCCGTTCTGCCTCAACATCAAAAATCTATCGGCCTGAGCCCTCCTCATCTGCGGAGGCAAGAAATGGCTAAGAAATGCCTCTGAGAACTCGTCCCAAACAGCTGGAAGCGCATGCTCCCCCCGGGATAGTTCCCATGAATCAAACCAGTCGACTGCAGTATCACGCAGCCGATGTGCACCCAATACCACCGACTCTGTCTCCGAGGCTTTGATCACTCTCATGATCCGCTGCAACTGTCGGATAAACTCCTGAGGATCATCCTCAGTCCTCGACCCATAGAACTCTGGTGGACTGCAACTCAAAAAGTCCCGAAGTCTCAAACTATCAGATCTAGGGTGAACTACGGGTACAACCGGAACCGCTGCCTCACGTCTGTCCTCATTCCTCGCCACAATCCTAGCTAGTAACTGGGCCATCTCCTTGTAACCCATATCCTCTGTTCCTGGTCGTGGGACTGAAGTCTCAGGTACTGTGGCCTCAGTAGCTACTGTTGCTGCCCTAAACTCTGCTGGGGCTGGCGGCGTCGCAAAACTCGCCGTATGAAGCACCACCTCGGGCGATGACTGGGCCTGTGCCCTCGCAACCCTCTGTGCTCTACTCGCAGCTCCCTCTGCTGCCTTGCCCTTCTGGGCTCTGGTTGCCTTGCGTAGAGGCATAACTGGTAAAAAGAATACGTCAGAGGGAGTCCAACTTATAACACAGCTCTAAGGCACGATCTCAGAGTGAGAAGAATGGAAACCAATCCTAAATATCCTGTAGCCTCCTGATTATAGGTGTGGTGCACAACACGCCGATAATCAAGACTCTACTAGATACGGTCTGTAGACACTTTCCGAGGATTAACTGCTCTGATACCACTTTTGTCACGACCCGACCTCGGGCCCGCGACTGGTGCCTTACCCCGGGCACCCTAGTGATAAAACATCAGAGAAAATCAGCGGAAATAAAAACTTAGACATGAAACAAGATATATAAAATAAGAAACAGGCTAACCAAAACGGTCACCTTTCTGCATATATAACAAAACTCGAACAGTTACATCCTTTACAAGCCCTGCCCACAACAGTACTACAGACCTCTAAGAGTTTTTATAACAACTATGACGGGACAGGGCCCCGCCATACCCCTGAATGTACAAGTACCTACAATGACAGGGAACTATACCAAAAGATAAGCCTCCAGAGAAACGGAGCTTCCCAAATGCAGAACTATGATCCTATGAGCGAGGATCAACAATCGTGTACCTCACTGCGGCATTTAACGCACTCCGAACGAGGTCGACAACAGTACCAAGTATGTGAAATCGAAATATCAGAATGAAATCAAAATAGTCTATATAAAACAGGAGACATGTATGAAAACCAAACTACAGTACACAATGTATAAGCAGTCATGTCAAGTCTGGGACTTACGCCCTCAAAGTCATCGTGCCCGTGGAACTCCTTCCTCACCGCTAGCGGCTATAACATAAATCATAATCATGACGCGCGTGACATCCTACCTCACTTCGGCGCATACATATACAATACATATATGTTATACCCGTAGTTCCGTGGTATGTATGCGAGGGCGTCACGCGTTTGAATACCTGACAGAAAGATTGGAAAGGAAGAAAGAGGTGATTTTTCCACGGAAAAGTTTCCGGTTTTTGTGAAGGAAAAAGGTTCGTTAATGGGAATTGGATTCCCAGATTTGGTATTTGGACTTCATAGATTATATTAGAATTTTGAGATTTTATTTTCGGAAATGGTCACGTGGGGCCCACGGGAGAAATTTACGGTTTTGTGGGGCCCGCTTTGTTTTTGAGATTTCCGGTATTTTGGATATTTTCGGAAGACGAAATATTCTGGGCGAATCGGGGGGCGACACGTGTCACCCCCATGTGGCACCCTTGGCCGATTTTACCTTTGTGCACAACACCCGGTTGGAGTCGTTTTTCGACGAAACGTTTTGCGTAGCTTGCGAAGGGAAAATTCCGGCTATGTCGTTTTGTATTTTTTGCGGATTTTTCCGAGCGACGGAACATTTTGGACCAACGAGAGGGCGGCACTTGGCACCCTCTCATTGGTGGGCAAGGTGGGCGGCACATGGGACGATTGGGAGATAGGGTTGGGCAAGATATTTGTGTAGATATTTGTGAGGGTTTTAAGGAGTAGGGTCTAGGGTGCACTTGGCTTGATCTTGGCCTTACACTTGTGTAGCACTTGGCTAGATCTTGGCCATTGGTTGGCCTTTGGCTTTGCTATAAATACCCCTCTCTTGTGAAGACTTATTCATTCACTCCTCACTGTCTACGTCTTGTAAGCCGCTCCTCCCTCTTGTTGGCTCTCGTCCAACTCCCCCCCACCACCTTTGTGCGGCATTGAAACGAGAGTTCACCCTCCCGTGTCAAGGCCCTTGGGCCGAGAAACCCCTATCTGGAGTGTTTTCAGGTACCCTCCCCTTGGTAGAAAGTTGTCTTCCAAGTATTGTTATAATGCCCAAAATACCTTAGCCTTGTACCTTGTAGTATTCCAAAGATACCTCTATACGTAGAGCCCGAAATACTACCTTTTGTCCCTTTGGTCTCAAACCGAAACCCTAAGGAAATCTTCGTTGTTTGATGAAGTATTTAGGTAGAAGTTGGTTAGAACTTCTGGGTTGTTTGGAGCACCCGAGTGGAGCTAAACGTTGCTAAGGATCGACATTTAACTTGGATAATTATGGGCTTATCGAGGTAATTATCTTGTCCTCTATTGGTAATTGGAATTTACATGTTGTTGAATATATAGTTGAAGTATACTATATAGAACTAAGCTTAAGATCGCGCAATGTCTTTTGACTTAAGCCTGAAGAATAAAGAAAAGAACTGCACTGTATTTACATAGGACTGTATTGCAGTAGACTTGTGTAGTATTACTGAGTAGGTTGTACACGTCCGGTTAGACGTGTTAACCCCCGGTTGGCTTAGTAGCCGGCCTCGATAGAGGAGGAGATTTACGTTGTTGCGGGGGGGGGGGGGGGGAGGTGCTGCCGAATTTTCTGTAGAGAAATGGAACCTTGTGTTTTGAGGTTAATAGAAGTTGTGGCCTTTTTAGGTGAAAGTACTAAGAGTAGCGTATTCTACTCGAGGAGTGGAAAGGGCTAGCAAGGTTATAGTACTTGGAGCATTTTGCTTATTGTCGATAAATCGTCGCGAGGTATGTGAACCTCTTCCTATCTTTTCTAGCATGATTGTTGTGAACTATGTAGTACGGTAGACGTACATGTGCTAAGTGATTTGGTTGGTTTAAAACATAGGGTGTTATAATAGCTTTATGGGAAGTTAGTTATAACGACCTTATGTAAGTGAAAATGGTTTACTGATGTTAGAAGTTAAGAGACTTGATCTTATAAGATAAGAGACTTAACTTATTTGTTTTAATGTGGATGTTTGTGTGAAACCTCATTCGTGAGTAATGAGTACTTGGTTTTTAAAGGGATAATGTTTTACTGATTTCGGGAATCAGAATGTGTATCGACAGACCACTGCAGCGTTAATAAAGGAAAATGTATTGAATAATGATGTGTTGTATTAAAACCAGTAGAAACCTCCATCTGCATAGAAGCTAAGATGAGACAAAATGATATTACATTTTCTAGATCATGGCTGCTGTAATAAGATCGTTATAAACAAGAATAAACTACTCACGTATATGACATATGTTACTCAATTGTTCTAAAAAGGAATCAAGTGATTAAGTTTGGGAACTATGAAACCATTTGAAAATGAGAAGCTTGAGTAATTGAAACTAGGCAAACTGGAACTTAGGAAAAGAATGTTGTTACTTGATTTTGAAAAGGAAGGTGGGTTGGTCATTCTAATACTACGTATCGGGTGACTTTATAAAAGTAATGGATCTCTTTTAAAAGAACTTAACGTATGTAGTACTTTGGGGTTAAAACCCGACTTTGGCATAAAATGAAAGTACTTTGAGTTGTGTGAAACTAGCCTAAGCTTGTTGTTGTGAAACTTGCCTATGCTTGTGATGATAGCCTTTATTGTACAAGCGGTGTGTTTCGTGTTACCGCGTCTCGATAGAGGTCGGTTGGTAGTTGAGAACTTACTTGGACGCGTCTTGGTGACGGAGAAATTCCACGCACGCCTCGCTGATAGTATTATTGTTGTTAATCGCTTTGGACATACTGACACGATGCGTAGCGCACGGGTATGCTTCCATTTTGGTTAAGGTCTTGTGGTTAATCGCTTTGGATATACTGACACGATGCGTAGCGCACGGGTATGTTTCCATTTTGATTATCGCCTTGTGATTTCCTTTTGGACATACTGACACGATGCGTAGCGCACTGGTATGCGTCCATTTGGAATGATGTCGTATTGTTTCACTTTGGACATACCGACACGATCGTAGCGCACGGGCATGGCGCGATTTGTAATGGTGTTTTTGTTTTTCGCTTTGGACATACTGACACGATGCGTAGCGCACGGGTATGCTTCCATTTGGATTGCTGTCTTGTTGTTATCATATCATCGACTGCCGGCAGTGAGGAAGGTATTCCACGGGCATGATTGATGTTGTGGGCGTGAGACCCTGACTTGATATAATCGTATATGTGGTGTCTTTGTAGTTTGGCTATCATACATGTCTCTCGCTTTGTATAGATCGTTATGATTTCATTTACGATTGCAGATTTCACATACTTGGTACTGTTGTCGACCTCCTTCGGGCTGCGTTCATGCCGCAGTAGAGGTACATCGGCCGTGGATCCTCGCCATGGATCACCGTCAGCGACGGGAAGCTCCGTTTCTCCGGAGCCTTATCTTTTGGTATGTGTTCCCTGAGTTGTAGGTTCTTGTACATTCAGGTACGGGGCCCCGTCCCGTCATAGTCGTGTAAATCTTAGAGGTGCAGAGTAATCTTGTAGGCGGGTTGTAAAAGGATTAAACTGTTCAGGTTTTATGTTTTTACTGAAGGCAACTGTTTTGGTTGGCCTGGTTATTTATTATATCTCTTGTTTAATGACTCATGTTTTATGTTCCGCTGATTTTCTCTGATGTATGTATCGCTAGGGTGCCCGGTAAGGCACGATCACGCCCGATTTTCGGGTGTGACATAGTGGTATCGAAGCGATTAATCCTCGGAAAGTGTCTGCACCGTGTCTAGTAGTCTTGATTATCGGTGTGTTGCACCACATCTATAATCAGGAGGCTATAAGACATTTAGGATTGGTTTCCATTTTTTTCTCATTCTGAGATCGTGCCTTAGAGCTGTGTTGTGAGTTGGACCCCTCTGACGTATCTCGTTTTACCAGTTATGCCTCCGCGCAAGGCAACCGTGAGCCCGGCGGCAAGGCAGCCGAGGGAGTCGCTAGTGAGATACGTAGGAGTTCGAGGGCGCAGCCCGGCCAAGACTGAGACAGGCTCCGACGGCGAGTTTCGCGACGCCGCCAAAGACCAAAGAGTTTAAAGCCGCAGCGATGGCTGGGCCGAGACTACAAGACTGAGCCTCCACCCCACACCGAGCAGTGGAGATGGGTCACGCGAGATGGCGATTATTGGCCGTGGTCGTGGCCGATATGAGATAGGCCGGATGCAGCGGCCGAGCCCAGAGCACCAGTGGTTCACCCCGAGCGTATAGTTTGAGGCTACGGGACTTTCTCGAGTTGTAGCCCGCCGAGTTTTACGGTCGAGGCACGAGGATGATCCGCAGGAGTTCATCCCAGCTTCTGCCGATCATGCCGGTGATCAAGGCTTCAGAGACCGAGTCTGGACCTTTGGTTCGCACGGCCGCGTGATACCGCAATGATTGGTTTGATCTACGGAGCTTTCCGGGAGAGCATGCACCTCCAGCAGTATGGGATGAGTTTTCGGGGCTTTCCTCACGCACTTCTTGCCTCCACGGATGAGGGCACGCCGGCTGATTTTTGTTCTCGAGACAGAGGGCGCACTGTCAGGGAGTACAATGTCGAGTTCGATTCTTTGGCTCGATATGTACCTGCGCTAGTTGCAGATATGGAGGATAGGGTGCATCGCTACGTCACCGGGCTAGATGATTATATGGCTGAGTCTTGTGCGGGTGTTTCTCTTCAGCCGGGCATGGACATTGCCCGCATGCAGGCTCATGCACTAGGATGTGAGGCACGGAGGGGTCGAAGGAATGACCTGGATCAGCAGAAGAGGGCCAGGACAGCAGGGTCCTTTGGTGACTTTCGAGGCGGACCGCCTCAGCAGCAGGCTAGTTATATACCCCCACCAGTACAGAGTGGTCCTCCACCGTCTTCAGATGCAGGTCAGGGCTCCAAGGGTTCAGATTTTCGGGAGAGCAGGGGTGTTAACCAGCTGAAGCCACCCCTACCTCGTTGTGACCGTTGTGGTAGACTCCATTTTGGAGAGTGTCGTGCTAGATTGGGAGTTTGTTTTGCATGCGGCCAGCAGGGCCATTTTGCGAGGAACTGTCCGACCAAGGGAAGCGCGGATGTTACGACTCAGCCTTCAGGATTTGTGGCTGGTTCATCACCTTCTACAGCTATGCGCCCTGCAGGGCAGGCCTATGATTAGAGTGGAGCGGTAGCTTCAGGTATATCCTTAACCCTCTAGAGTTTTGGTATGCTTGTTATGATGATCTCATTATTGTGTGCTATGTACGGATAGCATTGTGATATGTGTGAGTTAGAATACATGGTTAGTTGGAAGGTTACGTATGGGGGCATGGTAAGTGTGAACCTTAGACTATTTCACATCGAGACCTTAGAGGTAAGGTCGTCTTGAGTATAAGATTCGTTTTATGTTTGACCTTTATAAGGGTGAGTAGTATACGTGGGATTTATCTGTGTGATGAGTCCGTGGGTAGTGTGAGATGGAAGTGGTAGCTTTCATGATGTGAATTAGTAAGATTGTTCCGGATCGGGGAACAAGAGTTTGGCGCGGTTGGGGGTCGGGTTGAGGACCATTTGCGGGTCAACCCGTAACCCGGTTTGGGGTGGGGTCAGTTCTGGGTGGTCCCGCCAGGTGGTAGGGTCACGAGGATGCTAGGCCCAAGTTTGTATGACCATCGTATGAGTTTGTGGATGTGTTCGACCAGAATCGTTCGTGAATGCCGGGAATGGCCTTAGGGGATATTACGGCTAGTAAGATGACCAAGTTTGGAGGTGGTGACTCCAAGGTTTTGGGAACTGAAGCGATGACTGAAGTGTGGTACGTATACTAGAAGAGTTCAAGTGTTCGAGAAGGGCACGACGAGTAAGGAAGGAGGAAAACGTGTGTTATTTCGTGGCCAAGATGTGGCGTGGGCAATTTTGTTGCAAGATGCTTCTTCGATATCCGTCTTGAGAAGGAACATTCGGGACGAATGTTTCTAAGGAGGGGAGAATGTTATACCCCGTAGTTCCAGGGTATGTATGCGAGGACGTACGTACGAGAATACGACAGAAAGATTGGAAAGGAAGAAAGAGGTGATTTTTCCACGGAAAAGTTTCCGGTTTTTGTGAAGGAAAAAGGTTCGTTAATGGGAATTGGATTCCCAGATTTGGTATTTGGACTTCATAGATTATATTAGAATTTTGAGATTTTATTTTCGGAAATGGTCACGTGGGGCCCACGGGAGAAATTTACGGTTTTGTGGGGCCCGCTTTGTTTTTGAGATTTCCGGTATTTTGGATATTTTCGGAAGACGAAATATTCTGGGCGAATCAGGGGCGACACGTGTCACCCCCATGTGGCACCTGGCGATTTTACCTTTGCACAACACCCGGCCGGTTGGAGTCGTTTTCGACGAAACGCGTTTTCGTAACTGCGAAGGAAAATTCCGGCTATGTCGCTTTGTATTTTTGTGGATTTTTCCGAGCGACGAACATTTTGGACCAACGAGAGGCGCACTTGGCACCCTCTCATTGGCGGGCGCGTGGCGACATGGGACGATTGGGAGATAGGGTTGGGCAAGATATTTGTGTAGATATTTGTGAGGGTTTTAAGGAGTAGGGTCTAGGGTGCACTTGGCTTGATCTTGGCCTTACACTTGTGTAGCACTTGGCTAGATCTTGGCCATTGGTTGGCCTTTGGCTTTGCTATAAATACCCCTCTCTTGTGAAGACTTATTCATTCACTCCTCACTTTGTCTAAGTCTTGAAAGCCTCTCCTCCCTCTTGTTGGCTCTCGTCCACCTCCCGCCCACCTTTGTGAGGCCATGAACCGAGAGTTCCCCCACCCGTGTCAAGGCCCTTTGGCCGAGAAACCCCTATCTTGAAGTGTTTTCGTGAGGTACCTCTCCCCCCCTTGGTAGAAAGTTGTCTTCCAAGTATTGTTATAATGCCCAAAATACCTTAGCCTTGTACCTTGTAGTATTCCAAAGATACCTCTATACGTAGAGCCCGGAAATACTACCTTTTGTCCCTTTGGTCTCAAACCGAAACCCTAAGGAAATCTTCATTGTTTGATTGAAGTATTTAGGTAGAAGTTGGTTAGAACTTCTAAGGGTTGTTTGGAGCACCCGGAGTTGGAGCTAAACGTTGCTAAGGATCGACATTTAACTTGGATAATTATGGGCTTATCGAGGTAATTATCTTGTCCCTCTATTGGTAATTGGAATTTACATGTTGTTGAATATATAGTTGAAGTATACTATATATAGAACTAAGCTTAGTACTGCGGCAATGTCTTTTGACTTAAGCCTGAAGAATAAAGAAAAGAATCGAATCGTATTTACATAGATCGTATTGCGGTAGACTTGTGTAGTATCGAGTAGAATTGTACACGTCCGGTTAGACGTTTAAACCCCTGGTTGGCTTGTAGCGGCCTCGATAGAGGAGAGATTTACGCTGTTGTGAGGTCTGCCGAATTTTCTGGAGAGAAATGGAACCTGGTGTGTTGAGGTTACTAGAAGTTGTGGCCTTTTGGTGAAAGTACTAAGAGTAGCGTATTCTACTCGAGTGGAAAGGGCTAGCAAGGTTATAGTACTTGGAGCATTTTGCTTATTGTCGATAAATCGTCGCGAGGTATGTGAACCTCTTCCTATCTTTTCTAGCATGATTGTTGTGAACTATGTAGTACGGTAGACGCGTACGTGCTAAGTGATTTGGTTGGTTTAAAACATAGGGTGTTATAATAGCTTTATGGGAAGTTAGTTATAACGACCTTATGTAAGTGAAAATGGTTTCTTGATGTTAGAAGTTAAGAGACTTGATCTTATAAGATAAGAGACTTAACTTATTTGTTTTAATGTGGATGTTTGTGAAACCTCATTCGTGAGTAATGAGTACTTGGTTTTAAAGGGATAATGTTTCTGATTTCGGGAATCGAATGTGTATCGACAGGACCAACTGCAGCGTTAATAAAGGAAAATGTATTGAATAATGATGTGTTGTATTAAAACCAAGAGAAACCTCCATTTGCATAGAAGCTAAGATGAGACAAAATGATATTACATTTTCTAGATCATGGTCATTGTAATAAGATCGTTATAAACAAGAATAAACTACTCACGTATATGACATATGTTACTCAATTTTTCTAAAAAGGAATCAAGTGATTAAGTTTGGGAACTATGAAACAATTTGAAAATGAGAAGCTTGAGTAATTGAAACTAGGCAAACTGGAACTTAGGAAAAGAATGTTGTTACTTGATTTTGAAAAGGAAGGTGGGTTGGTCATTCTAATACTACGGGTATCGGGTGACTTTTATAAAAGTAATGGATCTCTTTTAAAAGAACTTAACGTATGTAGTACTTTGGGGTTAAAAACCCGGACTTTGGCATAAAATGAAAGTACTTTGAGTTGTGTGAAACTTGCCTATGCTTGTTGTTGTGAAACTTGCCTATGCTTGTGATGATAGCCTTTATTGTACAAGCGTTGTGTTTCTGTGTTACCGCGTCTCGATAGAGGTCGGTTGGTAGTTGAGAACTTACTTGGACGCGTGGCGGTGACGGAGAAATTCCACAGCACGCCTCGCTGATAGTATTATTGTTGTTAATCGCTTTGGACATACTGACACGATGCGTAGCGCACGGGTATGCTTCCATTTTGGTTAAGGTCTTGTGGTTAATCGCTTTGGATATACTGACACGATGCGTAGCGCACGGGTATGTTTCCATTTTGATTATCGCCTTGTGATTTCCTTTTTGGACATACTGACACGATGCGTAGCGCACGGGTATGCGTCCATTTGGAATGTTGTCCTATTGTTTCCCTTTGGACATACTGACACGATGCGTAGCGCACGTATCGTCCATTTGGAAAGTTGTCTTATTGTTTCCCTTTGGACATCGACACGATCGTAGCGCACGTATGCTTCCATTTGGATTCTTTGTCTTGTTGTTATCATATCATCGACTGCCGGCAGTGAGGAAGGTATTCCACGGGCATGATTGATGTTGTGGGCGTGAGACCCTGACTTGATATAACTGTTATATGTGATGTGCTGTAGTTTGGCTATCATACATGTCTCCTGCTTTGTATAGACTGTTATGATTTCATTTACTGACATTGCGATTCACATACTTGGTACTGTTATCGACCTCCTCGGGGCTGCGTTCATGCCGCAGTAGAGGTACATCGGCCGTGGATCCTCGCTCATAGGATCACCGTCAGCGATTAGGAAGCTCCGTTTCTCGAGGCTTATCTTTTGTATGTGTTCCCGAGTTGTAGGTTCTTGTACATTCGGGTATGGCGGCGGCCCTGTCCCGTCATAGTCGTTGTAAATCTTAAGTGCTCTGTAGTTGTGGCGGGGTTGTAAAAGGATTAAACTGTTCAGGTTTTATGCTTTTACTGAAGGCAACTGTTTTGGTTGGCCTGTTTATTTATTATATCTCTTGTTTAATGACTCATGTTTTATGTTCCGCTGATTTTCTCTGATGTATGTATCGCTAGGGTGCCCGGGGTAAGGCACCAGTCACGGGCCCGATTTTCGGGGTGTGACAATATATATATCTCCTGCCCGTGGAATCCTCCGTCACTGCCGGCAGCCGTAGGTGTAACATATAACCATGTGACACGCCAGTGGCATCCTACCTCACTGTCGGCGTACATATATACAATACATATATATATATAACATGCCCCTAATCCTCATCTGTAGACATGTCTTCACGGGAGCTTGCCCATGTATTAATAATCGTATATACCATGCCCCGGTAATCCCTCATCGGTGTAGACAGTCTTCATGGGGAGCTAGCCCATGGAGTAATAATAATGGCCACATGCCCCCGGAATCCCTCATCGGTGTAGACATGCCCATGTGACAATAATAATATACCGGGAGTTTAACCCGCTGCATGGCCGCATGCCCCCGGAATCCCTCATCGGTGTAGACATGTCCATGTGATAATAACAATGGAAGCATACCCGTGGAATCCTCCGTCACTGCCGGTACGTCCAAGTAAGTTCACAACAAGTCAGCCGGCCCTCCATCGAGAGACGCGGTGGTATAGAAATACAATACTTGCACAACAAAGGCTATCACAACTAGCATAGGCAAGTTCAACATACTCTTAGACTTTCATTAACATGTAAATTGATTCACCATTTATATAAACTCAAGTACTCCCATTTTATGCCAACAATCCGGGTTTTAACCCTAAAGTACTACGTACTTTAATTCTTTCAAAAAGATCTCTTTTTTACGTAAAAACAACTCGATACTAATATCCGTAGTACCAAACACGTTCATGTTTAAATCAAGTACTTTATACTTTTTAAACCAAGTGGCTTACACTTTTAAAACAACGTCAAGTATACTTTTAAAACCCAAGTAACTAACTCTTTTAAGATCAAGGTACTCCTACCTTTTAAAACCAAGCCACTTATATTTTTCCATCAAGAAAAGTTCGATATTTTGAAACCAAGTTACTTATACTTTTAAACTCAAGTTACTTCTCTTTTCCCAAAATCAAGTTACATGACTTTCAAAATACTTTAAGTCTCCTTACTTTAGAATGTCAAGAAATCAATACTTGTTTATAATGATTTTATTAACGCAGCCATGATCTAGAAAATATAATACAATTTTGTCTTATCTTAGCTTCTATGCAGATGGAAGATTCTACTTGTTTTAATATAATTATTTGTCATTACATTTTTTCTTTATTAACGTTGCAATGGCTTGTTCGATAGTTATTCCCATTTCCGAAATCAAATAAAACTTTATTCTTTTAAAAACCAAGTACTCATTACTCACGAATGAGGTTTCACCACTTTTTAACACCATTCAGGTCAATTATAAGTCAAGTCACTTATCTTTTAAAATCAACAAACCATTCTTTTACCTACATAAAGTCGTTATAACCAACTTCCCATAAAGCCATTATAACACTTTATGTTTTAAACCTACCAAATTCGTTTAGCACACGTACGTCTACCGTACTACATAGTTCACAACAATCATGCTAGAAAGGATAGGAAGAGGTTCACATACCTTGCGACGATTATCGACAATTAGCAAAATGCTCCAAAGTACTATAACCTTTCTAGCCTTTTCCACCCTTCAAGTAGAATACGCTACTCGTAGTACTTCAACCTATAATGGCCATAAAACGTCTATTAACTTCTAGATCTCTTCGTAGAATATTCTAAGTACAAGGTTCCTTATTCTACAGAAAATTGGGCAGCACCCCCCCTCGCAACCACATAAATATCCTCCTATATCAAGGCCCGCTACCAAGCTAACAACTCCAAGGGGATTACACGCCCCACAATAATACTACAAGTCTACTGTAAATATAGTCCAATGTAAATACTGTTCAATTCTTTTTACAATTATACATTACTACAACATGTAATCTCCAATTACAATAGGGGGATAAAGATCATTACCTCGATAAGCCCAAAATTATCCAAGATTTATAAGTCGATCCTGAGCAACGTTTAGCTCATATTCCTTACACTCAAATCCGCTCCAAGCAACCCTTAGAAGTTTCTAAACAACTTCTCTTAACACTTCATCCAAGCTATGAAGATTTTCCTAGGGTTTTATTTTGCGACTATTGGAATAAAGTAGTATTTTCGGGCTCTTATGTTGGGATTACTTTGGAATACTACTAGGGGTATAAGGCTAGTGTATTTGGGTTTATACAACAACAATTGAAGTATTTTTACACCAAGTGGGGAGGGGTGGACGAGAACTACAAAGGAGGGAGTATTATTTTTGCCTTGGAAACTCTTAAGTGTGGATGAATAAGTCTTGCAACTTAAGGGGTATTTATAGGACAATCGATGGCCAAGATCAAATCAAGTGTAAGGTGTAGATTGGGGACATGTGTGTGTGGATTCTACCAACCATATGTTCACCACAACTTTGAGACATGTGGCTAGCCACATGTCTCCCTAAAAAACGTCCCACATGTCAAATGGACACCTAATTCGGCCCTAGGGCCACATGGGGGTGCCATGTGTCGCCCTCCTATTCGTCCAAAATATTTCATCTCCCGAAAATATCCAAATATCCAAAATCTCGAAAACAAAGTGGGCCCCACAGAACCGTAATTTTTTCTCCGAGGGCCCCACGTGACCAAATCCGGAAATAAAATTTCATAATTCTCTAATATTCCAAAAAGTCCGAATACTAAATCTGGGAATCCAATTCCCATTAACGAACCTTTTTTCTTCACAAAATCCGGAAACTTTTCCGTTGAAAAATCACATCTTTCTTCCTTTCCAATTTTAATGTCGTATTCTCGTACGTACGTCCTCATATATATACTCTGGAACTACGGGGTGTAACATGTTGTTACACCCCGTAATTCCAGGACATGTATAAGAGAATGTATGTAAGGAATCAAGACTTGGAAATTGGTACGAAAGGAAGAATTGTTGTTCCGACGGAAAATCATCCGAACGTCGGAAAGGAAAAATGTTCGTTGTTGAGAATTGAATTCTCAAAATGCATTATTTGAAGAGTATGGAACTTATTAACATTATGGAAATTTATTTTTACGGATTTGGTCACGTGGGACCCACCCGAGGAATTTTACGTTTTGCGGGGCCCACGAGGGTTACAGAATTTTATGGACGAATGAGAGGGAAACATGTGGCACCTCCCCCACATGGTCTTGGTCGAAAATTACAAGGGTAAAATGGTCATTGACCATTGAAGATGAACAAGTCTTGCTAGCTTGAGATTGTTGACTTGTCAACTTGTCCACTTGGCTTAACATTAATTGTCCTTCATCCTAGCCACTCAAGTGTTGATATCTTGACCCTCCATTGTGTTTTATATACCACACTAGTGCAAGACAAGCTCTTGAAACACTTAGAAAAATTTCACACATTCTTGTTCATTGTAGTAGCTCTCGGGTTCACCCTCCCTTCCACACAAAAAATTTGTAGTTTTGATCCATTATTCACAAGACTTAAACCCAAGGTCCCTAAGGGTATTTTAAGGATATCTCAATAGAAGGATCTCGGAAAAACGACATTTTCACGTTAGTCGCAAGGCGAAAACCTAAGTAGTTTTCCTAGTTTTGGATTGGAAATGGAAGAGAAGTTGGTTGTGAACTTCTAAAGGCTTCAAATAGCGGATTGGAGCGTAAAGGAAAGGAGCTAAGAATTGCTAAGGAGCGACTTTGAATCTTGGAAATTTTAAGGGCTTGTAAAGGTATAAATCTTGTCGTTTTAGCAATTAAAGTTTACTTATAATTGTAGTTATGGATATTAGCAAGCATGATATGTTTAGTATGAAGTTTGATAAGTGTTTTGGCTATTGGAACCCTAATCCGAAAACTAGCATGTTTAGCCTTAAGATTACAATTCAAGTTGATTATTAGTTTAAGTCGTCGCATGTTGTATAAGAAGGAAATTGTAGTTGTTGAAGTTGTTTATGACTATATAACATGTTGGACCTTAGAACTTGGAATTGGAAAAGGATTGGAAAAGACTTTGAGTTGTTGTTTATATAGCCGATAATGGCTTTAAATATGGAACTACTTCGTATGAATTGTGGGGCGGAATTTTACACGTATTGTAAGGCGTGTAATCCCCTTTGATTGGTTGGTATGTTGAGCCTTAAATGTGGCATGTTTGGTTATTGAATTCGGCCTTGAAAAATGTGGCAAAGTATGTAGAAACAAAGGAAGTGCTGCCCAATTTTCCGTAGAATAAGAGACCGTATACTTAGTATTATTCTACGTTAGAAACTAGAAGTTGATAGTCATGTTGTGGCCATTATAGGTTGACACTTCTACGTGCGGCGTATTCGACTTAGCTTGTGGATTAAGCCGAAAAGGTATGTGAACAGTCTCCTCTTCTTCTAGCATGATTCCTTATGGTAAAGTAAGTAATTCCTACTCCTTAAATGATCCACTCCTTGTTTGTACTTGGATTGCCTAATATAGAAGTTGTTCTATATACTTCCTTGATGTAATTTGGATGTTTAAATTGGAAGTTGTTATAATCCATTACCTTGATGAAGTTTGGATTTTCAAAAGTGAAAGTATTTTACTTGAAGTACATAGAGTCTTGAAAAGGGAAGTAGTTTCCAACTCTTTTGGATAGTGCCTTAGTTTTAAAACCTAAAGGTTGTTATAACGGCTTTAGGGGAGTCAAAGGAGTGATTTACTTAATTGATTCAAAAGAGGAGAAATGAAATGATTTAAGAGAAGTGACTTGATTTTGTAAGTATGTGATACTTGGTTTTAAAAGTGTAAGTCTCTTGGATATAAAAAGGAATGAATTGGTCTAAAACCATAAAGGGTTATAACGGCTTTATGGGAAGTTGGTTATAACGGCTTTATGGAAGGTTAAGAAAGTTGTCTATTTTGAGTGATAGGTACGAGTTGCCTAGGTTGTGAAATTAGAAGTTACTTCATTTCAAGTCTTGAAATGAATTTCTAAAGATGTAGTAACTTAGTTTGAAAAATAGACATGCCTTGATACTGCGGGTGTTAGTATCTTGGGGTTTTATATAAAAATGAGTCTTTTGAAAAGAATGGAAGTACGTAGTACTTAGGGTTAAAATCCCGGATTTTTATATAAAACGTAAGTGCCTTGATTTAAAAAAAAATGAAAGTCTAAATATTTTATGAACTTGCCTATGTGTGCTGGTGATAGCCTTTGAGTGCAAGTATTATATTTTATTACGTTGCCGCGACTCTCGGTTGGAGGGTCGGCTGTCTTGTTGTAAGTTTACTTGGACGTACCGACGGTGATGTGGAATTCCACGGGTATGCTTCCATTATGATCGATCCTTTGACATGCTTATACGATGTGGGATTCTGGGGCATGCGACCAGGATACGGGTTAGATTCCCGGATTATTTGTATTACTCCTTGGACATGCTTACACGATGTGGGATTCCGGGGCATGTGACCAGGAGGCGGGTTAGATTCCCGGATTTGTTTTTCTTACCCCATGGTCATTATTATACGATGTGGGATTCCGGGGCATGCGACCACGTGGGATATTGTTGTTCCATGGATTAGCCCTCCATGATATCTCGTGACGACAGGCTGGATCTGGTAGTTAGCTTTCGTACTTGCCCCGGTCAGTTGTTGACGCAGGCTGGATCTGGTAGTTGGCTTTCGTACTTGCCCCCGTCAGTTCTATTACACAGTTTGGTACGGTAGGCTCCGGTAGATAGCTTTCGCACTTGCCCCGGTCATATCTCGTGACGACAGGCTAGATCTGGTAGTTAGCTTTCGTACTTGCCCCGGTCAGTTGTTGACGCAGGCTGGATCTGGTAGTTGGCTTTCGTACTTGCCCCGGTCAGTTTTATGATGCAGGCTGGATCTGGTGGTTCGTTTTCCTACTTGGCCCGTACAGTTTTTAGGACACAGGTGGGACTTGGTGTTCATGTATGCCTATTGGTGTTATATTATATCATGGATCACAGCTGGCGGAAGGATTCCACGGGCATGATTGATATTATGGGCGTGAGACCCATGGTTATATTTTAGTAATGACTTTGAGGGCATGCGTCCCTGACTTGATATGACTGCTTATGTATTGTGTACTGTAGGTTGGCTATCATACATGTTTCCTGTTTTGTTTAGACTGTCATGATTTCATTACTGACCTCTTTCGGGGGGCTGCGTTCATGCCGCAGGTTTAGGTACGCAGTTTGGTGATTTTCAGGTGTAGGACCCTGCTCCGAGTTTTTTGATAGCTCCATCTGTTCAGAAGTTTATCATTTTGGTATAGTTCTTTCAGTACAGGCTTTTGTACGGTTATGGGTACGGCGGGGCCTTGTCCCGTCATATTTCAAGAAACTCTTAGAGTCCGTATTCATATGTAGGATTGGACCTACGTATGCGATTAGTGTCTTTTGATTATGTATATTATATGGCAGCCTTGTCGGCTTTGCCCTTGCACGTACGTTGGTTTAAAAAAAATGAGGTGTTATTTAATTTCCGCAGTTTACTTAGTTGTTAAGGTAGAAGGGTACCCAGGTAGGGCACCAGTCACGGGCCCGGGGTTCGGGGAGTGACAGAGTGGTATCAGAGCAATCAGTCCTCGGAATGTTTACAGACTGTGTCTAGTAGAGTCTTGATTATCGGTGTGTGCGCGCCACACCCATAAACAGGAGGCTACAGGACATTTAGGAGTTGGTTTCTATTCTTCTCACTCTGAGATCGTGCCCTAGAGCTGTGTTGTTAAGATAATTCCTCTCTGACGTATTATTATGTTACAGCTATGCCTCCAAGGAGGGCAACAGTCGCCCAGAAGGGCAAAAGAGTAGCAGGAGCTACCAGTCAGACTCAGAGAGTTGATAGGGCACATACCCAGGGTATACCGGATATTGTGCCGCAGTCGGCGAGTTCTTCTGCGCCAGGTTTTGAGGCCCCAGACTGAGCCTCCGGTTTCGATTAGGAGAAGACTATAGGGTCATGAGGGAAGCAGTTATGTTATTGACCAAGATAGTGGTGCTACAGTTTCATCAGCAGGAGGTTATTCGGCCAGTACAGACAGGTGTACAAAGGGTAGAGAGCCAATGCGGAAATCAGCGTAAGAGGGCTAGACCGGTTGGTTATCCCGGTGAGTTTTTGGACGAGCAACCTCAGCAGCGAGTGAGATATTTATCCCAGCCTACCCAGTACATACCCCCGCAGCTCACGGGTGGGAGATTGGACTCCACAAGGTATTTAGGAGCCGGTCCGAGCTCCAAGGGTCGAGGTTCTCAAAGGAGCAGAGGATTTTCTCAGTCGAGGCCACTTATTCCTCAGTGTTTTCGATGTAGTAAGCATCATATGGGGAAATGTCGTTATGGCACAGGTGTTTGTTTTTATTGTGGCCGTCCGAGCCATATACTGAGGGTGTGTCCTTTTAGAAAGAGCACCGGTGAGGTGGCTCAGCCTATGAGGCTGATGGTTGATTCTCTTTCCTCCGCAAGTCGTCCCCTGCAAGGTGTTGGATGTCGGCACCAGCCATGGTAGAGGTCAGGGAGAAGTTTATAGTTCTAGCGGTCCTTCGAACCGCAGAGATGACGTGACTACGAGGCAGGATCAGGAGGCGACATCGCATGGGGTTACAGGTATATCTCGATTCTTTTGAATCATACGTGCATTGATAGATTCAGATTTCGCCCTAGCATATATGTTTTCCCTTTGTTGCTAGCAGTTGTAAGTGATAGTACCCCCAGAGGTAGGAATACTTTGATTAGTAAAGTGAAAAGTTAAGAATGTTGACAAGAATGGTAAGTGAACTGAGACTATAGTTGTGTAGAGTTCACAAGTAGTAATTGCCCCATAACAGTGTAAGACCAATAGGGAAGATTGTACAGTAGAAATACTTTGGCCTATGTGACGAACCTCTAGTGAATAGGGGGATAGGGCGAGAAGTACCTTGAGGTAAGAGAGAATTTTATTCCAGACTAAGAATGAGAAGTTAAGTGTGACGATGGGTCGGGTTATGGACTCATTTCGGGTCAGCCGGTAGTATGGAATGGGGTGATGTCAATTAGATATGGTCCCGCGATATGATAGGGTCACGAGGATGCAAGGCCCAAGTTTAGTTAATTGTTGTACGAGTTTGTGGACGCGTTCCACCGGAATCAGGTCGTAAGGACCGAGAAGAGCCTTAGCGGAAATTCAAGAAGCATAATCGCCAAGTTTGGATAGTAATTCCAAGGATTGGAGAACAAAAATAATATTTGAAATGTTGTACGTATACGAAATAAGTTTGGAAGTACGAGAAAGTATGACAAGTAAGAAAATAAAGGAACCTCTAAGGATCCCGTGTTTTAGAAGACTGTAACCTTCGAGTTTTGTGAGAAGGGGTCGCGGACGGAAGGTCCAATGATATGTTTACGTATGTTATGTGGTGGCCATGTGTGGCATCGTTGGTCTTGTGGAGTATTGATTGTTAGGCATAGTATAGAGACTATGCCGGAGTTTGTATAGCTTGACAACCGACTAAGAACATTCGGGGACGAATGTTTCTAAGGAGGGAAGAATGTTACACCCCGTAAGTCCAGGACATGTATAAGAGAATGTATGTAAGGAATCAAGACTTGGAAATTGGTACGAAAGGAAGAATTGTTGTTCCGACGGAAAATCTTCCGAACGTCGGAAAGGAAAAATGTTCGTTGTTGAGAATTGAATTCTCAAAATGCATTATTTGAAGAGTATGGAACTTATTAACATTATGGAAATTTATTTTTACGGATTTAGTCACGTGGGGCCCACCCGAGGAATTTTACGTTTTGCGGGGCCCACGAGGGTTACAAAATTTTATGGACGAATGAGAGGGCGACATGTGGCACCTCCCCCACATGGTCTTGGTCGAAAATTGAAAGGGTAAAATGATCATTGACCATTGAAGATGAACAAGTCTTGCTAGCTTGAGATTGTTGACTTGTCAACTTATCCACTTGGCTTAACATTAATTGTCCTTCATCCTAGCCACTCAAGTGTTGATATCTTGACCCTCCATTGTGTTTTATATACCACACTAGTGCAAGACAAGCTCTTGAAACACTTAGAAAAATTTCACACATTCTTGTTCATTGTAGTAGCTCTCGGGTTCACCCTCCCTTCCACACAAAAATTTTGTAGTTTTGATCCATTATTCACAAGACTTAAACCCAAGGTCCCTAAGGGTATTGTAAGGATATCTCAATAGAAAGATATCGGAAAAACGACGTTTTCACGTTAGTCGCAAGGCGAAAACCTAAGTAGTTTTCCTAGTTTTGGATTCGAAATGGAAGAGAAGTTGGTTGTGAACTTCTAAAGGCTTCAAATAGCGGATTGGAGCATAAAGGAAAGGAGCTAAGAATTTCTAAGGAGCGACTTTGAATCTTGGAAATTTTAAGGGCTTGTAAAGGTATAAATCTTGTCGTTTTAGCAATTAAAGTTTACTTATAATTGTAGTTATGGATATTAGCAAGCATGAGATGTTTAGTATGAAGTTTGATAAGTGTTTTGGCTATTGGAACCCTAATCCGAAAACTAGCATGTTTAGCCTTAAGATTACAATTCAAGTTGATTATTAGTTTAAGTCGTCGCATGTTGTATAAGAAGGAAATTGTAGTTGTTGAAGTTGTTTATGACTATATAACATGTTGGACCTTAGAACTTGGAATTGGAAAAGGATTGGAAAAGACTTTGAGTTGTTGTTTATATAGCCGATAATGGCTTTAAATATGGAACTACTTCGTATGAATTGTGGGGTGAAATTTTACACGTATTGTAAGGCGTGTAATCCCCTTTGATTGGTTGGTATGTTGAGCCTTAAATGTGGCATGTTTGGTTATTGAATTCGGCCTTGAAAAAGGTGGCAAAGTATGTAGAAACAAAGGAAGTGCTGCCCAATTTTCCGTAGAATAAGAGACCGTATACTTAGTATTATTCTACGTTAGAAACTAGAAGTTGATAGTCATGTTGTGGCCATTATAGGTTGACACTTCTACGTGCGGCGTATTCGACATAGCTTGTGGATTAAGCCGAAAAGGTATGTGAACCGTCTCCTCTTCTTCTAGCATGATTCCTTATGGTAAAGTAAGTAATTCCTACTCCTTAAATGATCCACTCCTTGTTTGTACTTGGATTGCCTAATATAGAAGTTGTTCTATATACTTCCTTGATGTAATTTGGATGTTTAAATTGGAAGTTGTTATAATCCATTACCTTGATGAAGTTTGGATTTTCAAAAGTGAAAGTATTTTACTTGAAGTACATAAAGTCTTGAAAAGGGAAGTAGTTTCAAAATCTATTGGATAGTGCCTTAGTTTCAAAACCTAAAGGTTGTTATAACGGCTTTAGGGGAGTCAAAGGAGTGATTTACTTAATTGATTCAAAAGAGGAGAAATGACATGATTTAAGAGAAGTGACTTGATTTTGTAAGTATGTTATACTTGGTTTTAAAAGTGTAAGTCTCTTGGATATAAAAAGGAATGAATTGGTCTAAAACCATAAATGGTTATAACGGCTTTATGGGAAGTTGGTTATAACGGCTTTATGAAAAGTTAAGAAAGTTGTCTATTTTGAGTGATAGGTACGAGTTGCCTAGGTTGTGAAATTAGAAGTTACTTCATTTCAAGTCTTGAAATGAATTTCTAAAGATGTAGTAACTTAGTTTGAATAATAGACATGCCTTGATACTGCGGGTGTTAGTATCTTGGGGTTTTATATAAAAATGAGTCTTTTGAAAAGAATGGAAGTACGTAGTACTTAGGGTTAAAATCCCGGATTTTTTAATAAAATGTAAGTGCCTTGAGTTTAAAAAAAATGAAAGTCTAAAGATTTTATGAACTTGCCTATGTTTGCTGTTGATAGCCTTTGAGTGCAAGTATTATGTTTTATTACGTTGCCGCGACTCTCGGTTGGAGGGTCGGCTGTCTTGTTGTAAGTTTACTTGGACGTACCGACGGTGATGTGGAATTCCATGGGTATGATTCCATTATGATCGATCCTTGGACATGCTTATACGATGTGTGATTCCGGGGCATGCGACCAGGATGCGGGTTAGATTCCCGGATTATTTGTATTACTCCTTGGACATGCTTACACGATGTGGGATTCCGGGGCATGTGACCAGGAGGCGGGTTAGATTCCCGGATTTGTTTGTCTTACCCCATGGTCATGCTTATACGATGTGGGATTCCGGGGCATGCGACCACGTGGGATATTGTTGTTCCATGGATTAGCCCTCCATGATATCTCGTGACAACAGCCGGATCCGTAGTTAGCTTCGCTTGCCCGTTCGATTGTTGACACAGCCGGATCTGTAGTTGGCTCGACTTGCCCCGTCGATTCTATTACGCTTTGGTATGGTAGGCTCAGAGATAGCTTCGCACTTGCCCGGCCATATCTCGTGACGCAGCCGGATCCGTAGTTAGCTTCGTACTTGCCGATCGATTGTTGACGCAGCCGATCTCGTAGTTGGCTTCGTACTTGCCCGGCCGCTTTTATGATGCAGCCGGATCTGGTGGTTCGCTTTCCTACTTGACCGCATGCTTTTTAGGACACATGTAGGACTTGGTGTTCATGTATGCCTATTGGTGTTATATTATATCATGGATCAGCGGTGAGGAAGGATTCCACGCATGATTGATATTATGGCGTGAGACCCATGGTTATATTTTAGTAATGACTTTGAGGCACGCGTCCCGACTTGATATGATCGCTTATGTATTGTAATCGTAGGTTGGCTATCATACATGTCTCCTGTTTTGTTTAGACTGTCATGATTTCATTACAGTATTTACTGTTTCACATACTTGGTACATTCTTTGTACTGACCTCCTTCGGGGGGCCGCGTTCATGCCGCAGGTTTAGGTACGCAGTTTGGTGATTTTCAGGTGTAGGACCCTGCTCCGAGTTTTTGGATAGCTCCATCTGTTCAGGAGTTTATCATTTTGGTATAGTTCTTTCAGTACAGGCTTTTGTACGGTTATGGGTACGGCGGGGCCTTGTCCCGTCATATTTCAGTAAAACTCTTAGAGGTCTGTATTCATATGTGGGATTGGACTCATGTACAGTGTAGTGTCTTTTGATTATGTATAGTATATGGCAGCATTGTCGGCTTTGACCTTGCACGTACGTTGGTTTAAAAAAAATAAGGTGTTATTTAATTTCCGCAGTTTACTTAGTTGTTAAGGTAGAAGGGTGCCCAGGTAGGGCACCAGTCACGGGCCCGGGGTTCGGGGCGTGACACAGGTATAAAACCCTAATGCAACATCGCCAACTCCTTTTTCAATTGATAAACTCTCAATAGGTTGATTTTTTCGAATCTCTCTTTCAGATCCTTCCACACTGCATATGCAGTTGATCTGTACAATATACCACTCAAAAGACTTTTGTTTACATTCCTCATGATCCACGAGATCACCATAGCATTACACATATCCCACTGCTTAGTTTGATCCGTAGGTGTCTCGTTTAACAGATCCATCAATAAAACTGATTTTGTTTTTCGTTAATAAAATCAGTTTCATTGTGCGACTCCATAAGGTATAATTTTCCATTCCTATTAATTGAATCTCTACATATACCGATCCTGGAGTATCAGCATCACTTAAGAAGAGTGGATGATTATGATCCACGATATTCAAACTCACAGTCGAGCTTTCCTCGACAATCGATGAAGTGTTTGGTAGTGTGTTTTCCATTAGTTATTGTAATTGATTATAAGATTTCAATAACAATGTGATTCTTACCAGCGTGAATCAATATAGAGAATACATACCTCAATTCAGCTTTTGTCTTCTTCAATTAGAATTTGTCCGAGATTCAATTGAAAATTTGTCCAAAATTGCACTGTGTTCTTCACGATCTATTGTGAAGTGTGCATGTTATGAATCTTCTCTCATTTTAAATAATCAGAGAAGTATACAATCTGCTCGATGCAAAATAGAGAAGGAGACGAGCTGTGAAATAAGAAGAAAAGAGAGAAGTTTGTGGGAGCTTTTCAATGCATATTATGTAAAAAATCTGAAGAATTGCAATCTCTTATTTATAGAGTCCAACTAATCCAACTTACTAACTAATCCACCTTAGTTATACAACTAATATAACTAACTAACAACTCAACAACCATAACAAACTTTAACAAACTTAAAACTAATTCTAACAACTTTAACAAACTCATATCTCAACAATAATTTGGGGCCACACACGTCGAAAACATCATTTTCACACACGTGCACACGTAGTGTCAAGTATCGTAAATTTCATTAATGAAATAGATATTGGTACATAGTAACATGTTTGAGACATATAATGATGGATAGTTATTGGCCAAATGACAAGTGTTCCACGTTGGTAAATGAAGGAACAAGTGTGCGACGTGTAAGATAAAACGAGTCGGAAAGGACCGTGGAGTCGCGAAGGGTCGCGATGCCAACCCATCGGAGCCGCGACGCCTCTATCTAGTTGGCTAGTTGAGAGGTCATTTATCTTACACTATAAATTGAGGCATTTGGCTCAATTGGAAGGACACACCAATTTCAGATTTCTGATATTCTTCTTCTCTACATTTTCTTTCACACACTCAAAGGTTCTTCTTTTAGTAAACATTTGAGTTTCCTTTGCTCAATTGTTTGTTGTTGTTTTATATTGGAAAATAGTTGTCCATTATCGTAAAAGAATATATACGGGGCAATATTATCTTAAGGACAAAGCAACTCAGCAAACCTCATATTTGTTCTTGTTTTCCAGTTTGTAATCTTTGTAATAGTTACTTACTTCCCATTTCTAGCAATTGTTGTAATCACAATACTTACAATCGTAAGACAATATTCGCTGTAACTGCTAACAAAGATAACTATAGGTGAACAATTTGTTGCTGAAGCATCTGCTGTTGCCCAAGGCAACCCATCTGCTGCTCCCACTGTTGCTCAAGGCACACCAGTGCCTTCCCAACTGCTGCACAAGGCTCACACAATGTCTTTCCTGCTTCTCAGGGGAACGCTACGGTTCCTCCACCCGCTGGGTTCCACCATGAACGCCCAGAAAAGTTCATGGGCTCCAACTTCAAGAGATGGCAGCAGAAGATGTTGTTTTACTTGACTGTTATGAGAATGGATCATTTCCTAATAGAAGATCCTCCATAAGCTGGAGATGAAATGGACCCTCAACCAAATGAAATAGCTGGAGGGGCCAAGATATCCATGTCATTAATGGCATGAAGATGACTTTTGATGTATGGAGTCATAGTGATTTCATCTGTCAGAATTATATTATGAACTGTTTGTCTGACCCTCTCTACACGGTGTATTGCACCGTTGGCACCGCTAAAGAGTTGTGGGATAAACTGCAGAAAAATTACAACGCACAAGATGTTGGTACTAAGAAATTCATCGTTGGGAAATTATGAAATTTCATATGGTAGATGGCAAAACTGTCATGTCCCAAGTCTAGGAATTCCAAATGATTTTACATCACCTAGATTTGGATGTAATGAAAACGAATGAGCAATTTTTGGTTGCATCATTAATTGAGAAGTTACCTCCCTCGTAGAATGAGTTCATGAGTTACTTAAAACTCAATACAAATGAGATGACCTTTGAGGAACTTGTTATCAAACTCTAGATTCAGGAGGATAATAAGAAGGTCATGCCTAAGGGTAAGAAACCCGCTGAGGCAAAGGCAAATCTGGCGGAGGCCAAAGGAAACACGAGCAAGAAATGCAAGTTCCAGAAGGATGGTAAGGCCCCAACAACAGAGAAGTTTAAGAAGAACTGCCATCATTGTGGGAAGCCTGCTCACATGATCAAGGATTTTCGCAAACTCAAGAATTAGAACAAAGAGAAATCCAAAGGCTAACATCATCGAAGACATGCTTCTTGACGATATGATTGAGGAATTCTCACGGTGGTGCTTAAAGCCAGCCTCATTGAGAACTTCATGCAGTGGTGGATGGACACGGGTACTACCCGTCACATTTGTTCCAACAGAGAAGCCTTTTCCACAGATACACCAGTTACGGATAAGAAATTGTTCATGGATAACAATGTTTTTCTGATGTGCTGGGGGTAGGGAAGGTGATCCTGAAGATGACTTCCGGAAAGGAGCTTAGTCTGAATGAGGTGATGCATGTACCTGATATTAGAAGAAATTTAATTTTAGGTCCTTTGTTGGTTAATGATGGTTTTAGGCTAGTGTTTGAATCCAACAAAATTTTTAATCACCAAGGGTGGAACTTTTGTAGGAAGAGGCTTCGTCTGTGAAGGCCTCTTCAAAGTTAACGCTTTATTTGTAATGCCTTCTATCAATAAAATTGAAGCTTCCTCTTATTTTCTTGAGTCCGCTAATTTATGGCATCATAGATTATGATAGGTAAACTAACAATCTATCCAAAGATTGGTAAAGTTGAAGTTATTGACATCTGTCGACGTAAACCCTCAATGTAAATGTGAGGTGTGCATAGAGGCAAAACTTATAAAGATTCTCTTTAGATCCGTCGAAAGGAAAACTGCTCCTCTAGAACTTATTCACACAGATATATGTGATTTAAAGTTTGTTCAAACTAGAGGGGGAACAATTACTTTGTGACGTTCATAGATGATAGCACAATGTACTGTTACATTTACTTGTTGAAAAGTAAAGATGAAGCCTTTGAAGTGTTCAAACGCTATAAAGCAGAAGTTGAAAATCAACTAAGCGTACAGATTAAATCAATTCATAGCGATAGAGGGGGAGAATACGTAGCGCCTTTTGGAGAATATTGTGCCCAGTCGGGAATTGTTCATCAAACGATGGATCCATACTCACCTCAATCAAACGGTGTCACTGGATGCAAGAACCATACATTGAAGGAAATGATGAATGATTTGCTCATCAATTTCGGTCTTCTCCAAACCATGTGGGGAGAAACTGTCTTTATCGCTAACAAGAGTCTTAAAAGAGTCTCTCATAAAGGTGAGGACAAGACTTCATACGAGCTATGAAAAGGAAATAAACCCACCTATAAATACTTGAAGGTGTGGGGTTGTTTGACAATGGTTGAAGTACCTAATCCAAAGCATGTCAACATTGGCCTAAGACTGTAGATTGCATATTCATCGAATATGCAAATAACAGTAGTGCATATCGCTTCTTAGTGCAAAAGTCAAATGTACCAGACATCCATGTGGGTACAATCATGGAATCAAAGAATGCCAATTTCTTTAATGACACGTTTCCTAGAAAGAAAAGAGTTATAACCTCTCGCAAACGAAGCTATGAATAAAGATCACAGGATCCAGGAATCGTTGACTGCCCGGATCTAGGTGGTTTAGATCTGGTGGACTCCGAAGTGGAAAACTTGCATTGCCAGATCGACAATGTAATCAGATTTCATTGCTTTAGACAAAGCATGAGAAGATGTTGAGTGGATTCATGACTTCTTAGAGGATATCATGTGTTGGGATAAACCCGTACCATATGTAATGATCCACTGCAATTGCTAGTCGGCTCTAGGAAGGGCATGAAGTTCTATGTACAACGACAAATCTTGTCATATCCGACGGAGACATAAGACTGTTAGGCAGCTGATCACCACGGGTATAATTTCCATCGATTATGTAAAATCCAAGGAAAAGTAAGGCTTATCTTTATCATACGAGGAATTCGAGTGCGCGAGCATATTTTTAGCATTGTTTACCTTGGGGTAGCATGTTTTCTTTGTATCCGGAGGGTTTCGTGAGAATTTCAGATGTTTGGTAAATAATTGACTTAAATTCCTTGTTGTTGGTTCCTTGTGTGATGCACCAGCAGGATTTTTGCTGCTTTTGTGAGGCCGCCTCTACGAAGGTTGGCTCGCAGAGGCGGACCTTAATGAGTTTTATGTTTACGCTTCTGCGGACCCTTTTTCACAGAGGCGATCCACCTCTGCGGTGTATTTTCCACTTCTGCGGTGTATTTTCCACTTCTTCACCCATCCGACATTTTATGTTGGGCAGCTCTAGCGGTGGATTTTCTGCTGAAGAACTCCGCCTAGGCGGTGTTGATTCCGTCGAAGCGGAATCGCTGCTTTCTAGATTCAAGTTTTAATGCCCAACTTGAATTAATTTTCCCCAAAATCCTTTCCTTGGGAATTGAGTTCGGTAGAGGGGGGATTTCTAGAGCTTCCTTCATCATTCTTCTTGGGGGTAAGATTTTTCATTCCCTTTTACTTATTAATCATTATTGGGTTCTCTAATCTTAGTGTAATTCTTAAATTGGGGAAGAACAAACCTAGGTTTTCATGTTAGAATAAGAAGGCTTAAAATTCATGATTTGGAGGTTAATTAATGATCTTACTATTGCGATATTGTAACCTAGTGTAGATACGTCTTCCACCAGTTTTGTCACGACCCAACCCCGGGCCCGCGACTGGTGCCCTACCTGGGCACCCCTTACAAGTATACATCATAGAATAGCAGTGGAACATATAAAACTCATAAATACTTAAACAATAAGTACCAACAGGCTAGCCGATGAGGCCACCTTCCGTAAAAATATACAAAATCCAAAAATAAAACGGTACAACTCTTTTTCTTTCTTTACAACTTAAATCCACAAGATATGACTACAGACCTCTAAGAATAACAACTGTGACGGGACAGGGCCCCGCCATACCCCTGAATGTACAACAACCGACAATACCAGGGATAAGCCTCCGGAGTAATGGAGCTTCTCAACAGCTGAATCAGTGATCCTAAAAGTGAGGATCAACAACCTGTATACTCTACCTGCGGCATGAACGCAGCCCCCCGAAGGAGGTCAGTACAACATGTACCAAATATGTGAAACTGAAAGTACTGTAATGAAATCATAAGTCCAAAATAAAACTGGAGACATGTATGATAACTCAATTAACAGTACACTGTGCCTTACTAACAATGAGAGTAAACAAGAGTATACTTTACTGCATAAAAATAGGAGGCTCGTGATCAAAGTAGGGCTACCCGCCCGTAGTATCATTAAGCAATCCTACTCCTGGGACTATTTCACCCGCATAGGTCCTGTGGACCCGCAATGAGGTAACTTCCTCGCATAGGCTGTATCCGCCCGCATAGGTCGTGTGGACCCGCATGAGGTATTCCTCGCATAGGACTATTTCACCGGCACAGGACTATTTCACCCGCTTGGGCCCGATGGGCCCGCAATGAGTACAAACGCCACACTCGCATCATGGGTAGCAAATCCATGGAATTAGTAGTAACCCGGGGCTTTACCCCGTAAGAATAACATAAACTAGCACAACCGGCTATCATACATAACATAAGCACTACCGGCTTATCATACATAACATAAGCACTACTGGCTTATCATACATAACATAAGCAAGTTAAGAAATCCCCCTAACTTCTTATTAGCCTTATTCATATACACTCTCATTTTAATTTACTTAAGGCACTAACATGTCATTATAAAAATCCGGGAATTTAACCCAAAGTACTACGTACTTCTAATCTTTTAAAATGACTCTTTTTCATATAAAACTTTCAAGATACTAATAACCGTAGTATCAAGTCATAACTGTAACGACCCGTTCCGGGCCCCGTTACTGGTGCCTTACCCCGGGCACCCTAGTGATACAACATCAGAGAAAACCAGCGGAAAATAAAACATGAGTCATGAAACAAGAGATATAATAATAAACAGGCCAACCAAAACGGTTGCCTTTCGATATACATAAAACTCCGAACAGTTTAATCTTTACAACCCCGCCACAACAAGATTTCTGCACTTAAGATTTACAACGACTATGACGACAGGCCCCGCCATACCCCGAATGTACAAGAACCTACAACTCGTGGAACACATACCAAAAGATAAGCCTCCAAGAAACGGAGCTTCCCAATACGCTGAATCGTGATCCTAAGAGCGGGATCCACGATCGATGTACTTACCGCGCATGAGAACGCAGCTCAAGGAGGTCGATAACAGTACCAAGTATGTGAAATCAGAAAATATCAGAATGAAATCATACTAGTCTATATAAAGCAGAGACATGTATGATAACCAAACTACGATTCACAACATAAAAGCAAATATATCCGTGACTCACGCCTCAAGTCATCACTCAAATATAACTATGGGTCTCACGCCCACAACATCAATCATGTTCGCATCATGGCCGCATGCCCCCGGAATTCTGCATCGGTGTAGACATGTCCATGATGCAACAATAATACCAATGCCCCACGGCCACATGCCCCCGGAATTCTACCTCGTAGACACGCCCATGTGACATCAACAATAATATCGGGTGATCAACTCGCCGCACGGCCACATGCCCCTGAATTCTACCTCTGTAGACATGTCCATGTAACCACAATAACAATATATCGGATAATCAACCCGACCGCACGGCCGCATGCCCCCGAGTCAGATCGGCAGTATACGCCCACGTGACATCAACAACAAGACAAGAATCAAAATGGAAACATACCCGTGGAATTCTCCATCACCGCCAAAGACGCTCCAAGTAAGTTCTCAACAAGTCGACCGCCTCTATCGAGAGACGCGGTCACACAGAAATACCACACTTGCACAACAAAGGCTATCATCACAAGCATAGGCAAGTTTCACAACAACAAGCATAGGCCAGTTTCACACAACTCAAAGTACTTTCATGTTATGCCACAGTCCGGTTTTAACCCCAAAGTACTACATACGTTAAGTTCTTTTAAAAGAGATCCATTACTTTTATAAAAGTCACCCGATACCCGTAGTATTAGAATGACCAACCCTCCTTCCTTTTCAAAATCAAGTAACAACATTCTTTTCCTAAGTTCCGCTTGCCTAGTTTCAATTACTCAAGCTTCTCATTTTCAAATGGTTTCATAGTTCCCAAACTTAATCACTTGATTCCTTTTAGAACAATTGAGTAACATATGTCATATATGAGTAGTTTATTCTTGTTTATAACGATCTTATTACAAAGACCATGATCTAGAAAATGTAATATCATTTTGTCTCATCTTAGCTTCTAGATGGAGGTTTCTACCGTTTTAATACAACACATCATTATTCAATACATTTTCCTTTATTAACGCTGCAGGGTCCTGTCGATACACATTCCGATTCCCAAATCAAGAAACATTATCCCTTTAAAACCAAGTACTCATTACTCACGAATGAGGTTTCACACAAACATCCACATTAAAACAAATAAGTTAAGTCTCTTATCTTATAAGATCAAGTCTCTTAACTTCTAACATCAAGAAACCATTTTCACTTACATAAGGTCGTTATAACTAACTTCCCATAAAGCTATTATAACACCCTATGTTTTAAACCAACCAAATCACTTAGCACACGTACGCCTACCGCACTACATAGTTCACAACAATCATGCTAGAAAAGATAGGAAGAGGTTCACATACCTCGCGACGATTTATCGACAATAAGCAAAATGCTCCAAGTACTACAACGCATTTAGCCCTTTCCACTCGAGTAGAATACGCTACTCTTAGTATTTTCACCTATAAAGGTCACAAACGTCTATTAACCCCAAAACACAAGTTTCTATCTTTCTATAGAAAATTGGCGACTTCCCGCACATGACAGCGTAAATCTCCTCCTCTATCGAGGCCGGCTACCAAGCCAACCAGGGGGGGGGGTTTACACGTCTAACCGGACGTGTACAATTCTACTCAGTAATACTACACAAGTCTACCGCAATACAGTCCTATGTAAATACAGATTCGATTCTTGAGCTTAAGTCAAAAGACATTGCGAATACTAAGTATAGTTCCATATATAGTATACTTCAACTATATATTCTAACAAACATGTAATTTCCAATTACAATAGAGGACAAGATAATTACCTCGATAAGCCCAAAATTATCCAAGTTATAATGTCGATCTGAGCAAGGTTTAGCTCGCTCAGTGCGCTCAAACCACTCCAAACAACCTTAGAAGTTCTAACTAACTTCTACTCAAATACTTCAACCAACTATGAAGATTTCCTTGGGGTTTCGGTTTGAGACTAAAAAGGACAAAAGGTAGTATTCCAGGACTCTACGTAAGAGGTATCTTTGGAATACTACAAGGTACAAGGCTAAGGTATTTTGGGCATTATAACAATACTAGAGAAGTATTTCAATACCACAAGGAGGGTATTATACGAAACAACTAGGCTAGGGGTACCCAGCATTTGCAAAGGGGAGGGGACTCTCGGCCAAAGGCCTTTACTAGGGAGGGCTCTTGGGCGAGAGTCAAACAAGAGGAGAGGGAAGGATAGCAAGACTTGGAACATTTTGGATGAATGAAGTCTTGAGCGAGGGTATTTATAGCAAAACCAAAAGCCAACCAATGGCCAAGATCAAGCCATGTGCAAGGCAAGTGTAAGGCCAAGATCAAGCCAAGTGCACCCTAGACCCTACTCCTTAAAACCTCACAAATATCTACACAAATATCTACCACAACTTGCCCGCCAGTTCGGCCCAGTCACGCGTCTTCCATTGTGAGGTGACACATGTCACCCTCCGTTGGTCCGAATGTTTCGCCTCTCGGAAAAATCATAAAAATACAAAACGACATAGCCGAATTTTCCGCCGCAAGTTACGCAAACGTTTCGTCGAAAACGACTCTAACCGTGTTGTGCACAAATGTAAAATCGGCCAGGGTGCCACATGGGGTGACACGTGTCGCCCGATTCGCCGAATATTTCGTCTTCCAAAATATCCAAAATACCGGAAATCTCAAAAACAAAGCGGGCCCAAAATCAGAATTTCTCCGTGGGCCCACGTGACCATTTCCAAAATAAAATCTCAAAATTCTAATATAATCTATGAAGTCCAAATACCAAATCTGGGAATCCAATTCCCATTAACGAACCTTTTCTTCACAAATAACGTAAACTTTTTCCGCCAAAACTCACATCTTTCTTTCTTTTCAAAATTTCTGCGTATTCTCGTGCGTCGTCCTCACATACATACCACTGCAACTACGGGTATAACATTCTCCCTCTTAGAAACATTCGTCCGAATGTTCCTTCTCAAGTCGAATAACGATAAAGTTTCTCTAACAAGTTCGACGCCCACGCGGCCACGAACTAACACACGTTCTTCCTTCCTTACTCGTTGTACCGCTTCTCGAACACTCGAACTCTCCCAATGCGTACCATACTTCATCATTACTTAGTTCGAAAATCTCGGAGTCACTACCTCAAACTTGGTCATCTTACTAACCTCAAACTTCCTTAAGGCCATTCCGGCCTTCTGAACCGCTCGTCGAACGCGTCCACGAACTCATCGTTGGTCACACAAACTTGGGCCTAGCATCCTCGTGACCCTACCACCGCGGGACCACCTGAATCGACCCCCCAAACCGGGTTACGGGTTGACCCGAAATGGTCCTCAACCCGACCCCCAACGCGCAAACTCTTGTTCCCGATCCTAACAATCTTACTAATTCACATCGAAAGCTACCACTTCCATCTCACACTACCCACGGACTTATCACACAAATAAATCCCACGTATACTACTACTCGATAAGGGTCAAACATAAAACGAATCTTTAATCTCAAGACGACCTTACCACAAGGTCTCGATCGTGACATAATCTAAGGTTCACTTACCATGCCCCATACGTAACCTCCCAACTAAACATGTTTTCAAACTCACAATTAACACAACGCTTATTCGCATAGCACACAATAATGAGACCATCATAACAAGCATACCAAAACTCTAGAGGGTTAAGGATATACGAAGCTACCGCTCTAATCATAGGCTCACTGCAGGTATGCTAATGAAGGCGATGAACCAGCCATCGATCCAGAGGTGAGTCGTAACATCCGTGCTACCCTTGGTGACAGTTCCTCGCAAAATGGCCCTGCTGGCCGCAAAATAACAAGCTCCCTGGCACCACGACACTCCCGAAATGCGGTCTACCACATCGACCACACGAGGTAGGGGTGACCGTCCGCCAACACTTACTTCCGAAACACAACCTCGAGCCACGACCGCTCCGAATACTCGAAGGTTGTGGAGGACCACTCTGCTGGCGGAGGTGCAAAACTAATATCTTCTTGAGGCGGTCGCCTCGAAAGTCACCAAAGGACCACTGTTGTTCGCCTCTTCGCCGATCTTGGTCATTCGCCGACCTCTCCGTGCCTCACATCCCGGTGCATGAGCTGCGTGCGGGCAATGTCCATGCCCGGTGAAGAGCTACTCGAACATGCCTCGACATGTAATCATCGAGCCTGTAACATATCGGTGCACTCGATCCTCCATACTAGCTACCGTATTTGGGACGTCACGCCAATGAGTCGAACTCATATTGTACTCCAACCGTCGCGCTCTGTCTAAGCATCAAAAATCGTCGGCCCGTTCCTCCTCATCTGCGGAGGCAAGTGAGTGAGGAAAGCCCCGAAAACTCATCCCATCTTGCCGAGGTGCATGCTCTCCCGAAAGCTCCCATGAATCAAACCAATCGATCGCGGTATCACGCGGCCGATGCGAACCAAAGGTCACAGACTCGGTCTCTGAAGCCTTGATCACCCGCGTGATCGGTAGCTGCGAATGAACTCCTGCGGATCATCCTCGTGCCTCGACCCATAAAACTCGGCGGGCTACAACTCGAGAAAGTCCGCGACCTCAAACTATCTGCTCTCGGGTGCACACAAGTCTTCTTTGGGCTGGGCTAACTGCGTCCGGCCTCTCTCATACAGCCACGACCACGGCGGCCAAATCGGCCATCTCGCTTGTAACCTATCTCCTGCCGCTGCATCGTGGGTGGAGGCTCAGTGCTGCGGTCTCGGCAGCCATTCCGCGGCTCTAACCTCTGCTGGGTGGCGGCGTCCTGAAACCCGCCGTCTGAAGCCTGACCTCGTGCTATGCGGGCTGCGCCTCGTACTCCTCTGTATCTCACTAGCGGCACCTCGGCTGCCTTGCCCATGGCTCTGGTTGCCTTGCGCGGAGGCATAACTGGTAAAAACGAGATACGTCAGAGGGGTCCAACTTACAACACAGCTCTAAGGCACGATCTCAGAATGAGAAGAATGGAAACCAATCCTAAATGTCCTATAGCCTCCTGATTATAGATGTGGTGCATAACACACCGATAATCAAGACTCTACTAGACACGGTGCGTAGACACTTTCCGAGGATTAACTGCTCTGATACCACTTTTGTAACGACCCGTTCCGGGGCCCGTTACTGGTGCCTTACCCCGGGCACCCTAGTGATACAACATCAGAGAAAACCAGCGGAAAATAAAACATGAGTCATGAAACAAGAGATATAATAATAAACAGGCCAACCAAAACGGTTGCCTTCAGTATATACATAAAACCTGAACAGTTTAATCCTTTACAACCACCTTGCAGCAAGATTACTACAGCACTTAAGATTTACAACGACTATGACGGACAGGCCCGCCATACCACAGAATGTACAAGAACCTACAACTCGGGGAACACATACAAAAGATAAGCCTCAGAAAGCGGAGCTTCCCAATCTGTTGATCGTGATCCTAAGAGCGGGGATCCACGGCCGATGTACCTCTACTGCGGCGTGAGCGGCCCCGAGGAGGTCGATCTGACAGTACCAAGTATGTGAAATCGTAAAAATCAGTAATGAAATCATACTAGTCTATATAAAGCGGGAGACATGTATGATAACCAAACTACGATTCACAACATAAGCGATCATATCGATCGAGGACTCACGCCTCAAGTCATCACTCAAATATAACTATGGGTCTCACGCCCACAACATCAATCATGTTCGCATCGGCGCGTGCCCCGGAATTCTGCATCGGTGTAGACATGTCCATGATGCAACAATAATACCAATGCCCCGGCCACGTGCCCCGAATTCTACCTCGGTGTGAACGCGTCCATGTGACATCAACAATAATATCTTGGGTGATCAACCCCGCGCATGGCCACATGCCCCCGGAATTCTGCCTCGGTGTAAACATGTCCATGTAACCACAATAACAATATATCGGGTAATCAACCCGACCGCGTCGCGTGCCCCGGTCTGCGTCGGTGTAGACATGTCCATGTGACATCAACAACAAGACGAGAATCAAAATGGAAACATACGTGGAATTCTCCATCACCGCCGACGCGTCCAAGTAAGTTCTCAACAAGTCGTGACCTCTATCGAGACGCGGTAACACGTAAATACCACACTTGCACAACAAAGGCTATCATCACAAGCATAGGCAAGTTTCACAACAACAAGCATAAGCAAGTTTCACACAACTCAAAGTACTTTCATTTTATGCCAAAGTCGGGTTTTAACCCCAAATTACTACATACGTTAAGTTCTTTTAAAAGAGATCCATTACTTTTATAAAAGTCACCCGATACACGTAGTATTAGAATGACCAACCCTCCTTCCTTTTCAAAATCAAGTAACAACATTCTTTTCCTAAGTTCCGGTTTGCCTAGTTTGATTACTCAAGCTTCTCATTTTCAAATGGTTTCATAGTTCCCAAACTTAATCACTTGATTCCTTTTAGAACAATTGAGTAACATATGTCATATATGTGAGTAGTTTATTCTTGTTTATAACGATCTTATTACAATGACCATGATCTAGAAAATGTAATATCATTTTGTCTCATCTTAGCTTCATGCGGATGGAGGTTTCTACGGTTTTAATACAACACATCATTATTCAATACATTTTCCTTTATTAACGCCGCGGTAGTGCAGCCGATACACATTCGATTCGAAATCGGAAACATTATCCCTTTAAAAACCAAGTACTCATTACTCACGAATGAGGTTTCACACAAACATCCACATTAAAACAAATAAGTTAAGTCTCTTATCTTATAAGATCAAGTCTCTTAACTTCTAACATCAGTAAACCATTTTCACTTACATAAGGTCGTTATAACTAACTTCCCATAAAGCTATTATAACACCCTATGTTTTAAACCAACCAAATCACTTAGCACGTATGCGTCTGCCGTACTACATAGTTCACAACAATCATGCTAGAAAAGATAGGAAGAGGTTCACATACCTCGCGACGATTTATCGACAATAAGCAAAATGCTCCAAGTACTACAACCTTGCTAGCCCTTTCCACTCCTCGAGTAGAATACGCTACTCTAAGTACTTTCACCTATAAAGGTCACAAACGTCTATTAACCCCAAAACACAAGTTTCTATCTTTCTACAGAAAATTAAAGACTCTCCCACAGCGTAAATCTCCTCCTCTATCGAGGCGGCTACCAAGCCAACCAGTGGGGTTTACACGCCTAACCTGACGTGTACAATTCTACTCGATACTACACAAGTCTACCGTCTGATCCTATGTAAATACGATTCGATTCGATTCTTGAGCTTAAGTCAAAAGACATTGCGAATACTAAGTATAGTTCCATATATTGTATAATTCAACTATATATTCTATCAAACATGTAATTTCATATTAGAATATATGGACAAGTTAATTAAGTCGATAAGCGCAAAATTATCCATGTTATAATGTCGATCCTGAGGAAGGTTTAGCTCACTCAGTGCGCTCCAAACCACTCGAACAACCCTTAGAAGTTCTAACCAACTTCTACTCAAATACTTGACCAACTATGAAGATTTCCTTATGGTTGCGGGTTGAGACTAAAAGGACAAAAGGTCGTATTTCCGGGCTCTACGTAACGAGGTATCTTTGGAATACTACAAGGTACAAGGCTAAGGTATTTTGGGCATTATAACACTACTAGGAGAAGTATTTCAATACCACACGGGAGGGGTATTATACGAAAACAACTAGGCTGTGGGTACCCACCGCTAGCACCACAAAGGGGAGGGGACTCACTCGGCCAAAGGCCTTTACTAGGGAGGGCTCTTGGGCGAGTCAAACAAGAGGAGAGGGAAGGATAGCAAGACTTGGAACATTTTTGGATGAATGAAGTCTTGAGCGAGGTATTTATAGCAAAACCAAAAGCCAACCAATGGCCAAGATCAAGCCATGTGCAAGGCAAGTGTAAGGCCAAGATCAAGCCAAGTGCACCCTAGACCCTACTCCTTAAAACCCTCACAAATATCTACACAAATATCTACAACAACTTGCCCCTCATTCGGCCAAGTCGCCCATGCTTCCATTGTGAGGTGACACATGTCACCCTCCGTTGGTCGAATGTTTCGCCTCTCGGAAAAATCCGCAAAATACAAAGCGACATAGCCGAATTTTCCGCCGCAGTTACGCAAGCGTTTCATCGAACGACTCTAACCGGGTGTTGTGCACAAATGTAAAATCGGCCAAGGGTGCCACATGGGGGTGACACGTGTCGCCCCCCGATTCGCCCAGAATATTTCGTCTTCCGAAAATATCCAAAATACCGGAAATCTCAAAAACAAAGCGGGCCCCACAAAACCGTAAATTTCTCCCGTGGGCCCCACGTGACCATTTCCGAAAATAAAATCTCAAAATTCTAATATAATATATGAAGTCCAAATACCAAATCTGGGAATCCAATTCCCATTAACGAACATTTTTCTTCACAAATAACCGGAAACTTTTCCGTCGAAAACTCACATCTTTCTTTCTTTTCAAAATTTCTGCCGTATTCTCGTACGTACGTCCTCACATACATACCCTGCAACTACGGGGTATAACAATAACTACTTTTCAAGACAAGTCATAATACCTTTTAGAAATACGTTTATAGGCTTCTAAATCAAGTGACTTCTTTATTTTAAAACTTAAGCAATTGATGCCTTAAAATCAATTTGTCTTTCATTATTTCAAGTCATTTATCATACTTACATTAGTTAGAGTAAACCACTCTTTTTAACTTTCCATAAAGCTATTATAACCAACCTCCCATAAAGTCGTTATACTAGCTTTATACTATAGACAATTACATTCTTCCTTATATCCAAGGGACTTATACTTTTAAAACGAAACAAGTAACATATACTTTTTAAAATCCTTCAAGTCCCTTAACTTTTAGAAAACCAAGATAACCTTAATATTTTTAAACAAGTGAGTTAATTCTCTAACTCAACCAACTTGGACATTCTTAAAATAAGCCAAGGATATCAAATGAACTAAATTCGTCAAAACCTCGTACGTCTACCGTACTATATATTTACAACTATTCATGCTCAAGAGATAGAAAAGTTCCACATACCTCTTCGGTTCAATCCACTTGTCAAGTCCAATATGTCGTACGTAGTATGTCAACCTATAATGACCATAATACGTCTATTAACTTCTTACTTCAAACGTAGAATATTCCAAATGCAAAGTCACTAAATTCTACGGAAAATCGAACAGCACTTCCTTTGTTTCTACATACTTTTCCACCTTTTTCAAGGCCCGAATTCAATAACCAAACACGCCACATTTAAGGCTCAACAATGTAGTTAACAATAGGGGATTACACGCCTACAAGACGTGTAAAATTCCGCCCCACAATTGATATCAATCTAGTCCAACATACTATGTCACAATCGGCAACTTTAAGGTACATCACTACAAAGTATTTTCCAATTCCTTTTTAATCCAAGTTGTTTAGTAAAACATGTTATAAAGCCGCAATAGATTATAGCAACTATAATCTTCAAGTAGCTAACATGCGACGATTCTAGTTAACGACCAAATTGTAATTCAATTTCAAATGACTCAACATATCATTTTCGGATTTGAGCTTCTAAACTTTCATAACACTTATCAATCTTCATAACACATATCACATGATCATTTATAACTTATCATAACATGGAGTCTTCAATTACAAAAGTAAGACGAAGATTATTACCTCATTTAGCCCAAATATGATCCAAGATTACAAGTCGATCTTTAGCAACTTTAGCTCCTCTTTTCGACGTTCCAATCCACTCCAAGCAACCCTTAGAAGCTTATGAAGAACTTCTCTTCAAGTTCCAACTTCAAAGTTGAAGAACTCCTTAGGTTTTCGCCTTGCGACTAATACGAAAATGCCACTTTTCCGGGATCTTTCTATTGAGATACCCTTACAATATCCTTAGGAACCTTGGTTTAAAGTATGGGGATTATCGGACAACAATTGAAAATTTTCCTCCTCCAAGAGGACTTATTGCCGTGAGCTCCATAAAGAGCAAGAGCAAGATTTCAATTTTTTTCTAAGTGTAGAATGACAAAGTCTTGCTACTAGTATACTTAAATAACACTTGGAAGGGTCAAGATTAGTACACATGGATGGCTTGGATGAGTTTCACAAGGATCAAGCCAAGTGGCCTTGACTAAGTCAACAATGTCAAGCTTAAGTCTTTGCAAGACTTGGTCATCTTAATAATGGTCAAATGACCATTCTAACCATGTCATTTTCGTCCAAGACCACTAAGGGGGTGACACGTGTCGCCCTCCCGCTCGTCGCAATATTTCGTTTTCCGATATTTCCATAATTCCGATAAATTTTTACTCGTCTCAAATCTTAACATTTTTGAGTTCTTATGTACGTTCCTTATAAACATATCCTGGAATTCCGGGGTGTAACATTCTTCCCCCCTTAGAAACATTCGTCCCCGAATGTTCTTTTGGGAGTCAAACTTAAAGATAGCGACCTAGTCTCCTTACAACCCCTACATACCAATAATACCACACGAGGCCATATAACAATACTCATACTAAAATGTCAACCTGAACCCCATGTGTCAACGTCGGTTATCTGCATAGAGCTATTATTGACTCTGAGCTTACAATAATCTTTCCTGGATAAGCTTCGCCTTATCCACCGCCTGCTGAACAAGTCTGGACCAAATAACTGAACCTCGCCTACGTCGAACCATCTAACCGGTGATCTACACTTTCTTACATACAAGGCCTCATACAGGGCCATCCGAAATACTGGAAGGGTATCTGTTATCGTACGTAACCCAACAAGAGGCAAATAATTCTTCCAGCTAACTCTGAAATCAATAACATCGGCCCGCAACCTATCCTCAAGTGCCTGGATAGTACGCTCTGCTGCCGTCGATCACGAGGGTGTAATGCATCTTGAGACTCACTGTGTCCCTAATCCGCCGAAGAACCTCGAAGTTATCCGTAAGAGCTCGTCATGCGGACATCATAAACGTAGGAACCCCGTGCAGTCTCACAATCCCCCTGCTATACAAGCTAGCATAAACCTCAGCCGAGTAAGTGGTCCCAATCCGGAAGAACACGGCTGGTTTCGTCAGCCTATTTACCATGACCCCCAGGGAGTCGCACTTCCTCTGAGTACGATGCCACCCTGTAACAAGATCCATATTAAATTACCTCTCAAATCTAAGTTGGGATTTCAATCTCCTGCAATAGCCCACTGGGCTCCTGGTGTTCAACCTTGACCTGCTACTAATTCAGACATCAAGCAACAACTCTGCTACGTCCCTCTTCAGGCTATCTTACTAATACAAACATTTGAGGTCACGACACAACTTAGTCGACCCCGAACAATTAGAGCAAAAGCACTGCGTGCCTCCCCTAAAACCTGCTGACTAGTCCTGCAGCACCGGGTACACACAATCTATCCTTATATCACAGCACCCATCCGGTGCTACTCAAACAGGCTCTTCCCTTCTCGGAGAGTCGTATCTCGATACCGTATCATAACTGGATCCTCATACTATTGCCTCTTTACCTCCTCGACGAAGGAAGACTCGGCAACCTCTCGGATCTAAACTTTATTAATCTTGGAAACAAATAATCGAACCCCTCGGCTCGGTAGCTGATGAATCTCACGGACCACGTCCTGTCTATCTGGCTGCCCATCTGACAGACTACCCATAGATCCACGACTAAAAGCATCTGTAACTGTCTCGGCTTTCCCCGGTGGTATAGGATATCAACATCGCAATCCTTGAGTAACTCTAACCACTGTCTCTGTCGCAAATTTAGCTGCCTCTGTCTGAAGATATACCGGAGGCTCTTGTGGTCTGCATAAATGTCCACACGAACTCTATATAAAAACTGCCTCCAATTCTTCAAGGCACGATTAACTGCCGCCAACTCTAAATCGTGAGTAGTGTAATTCCTTTCATGCTTCCCTAACCGCCGGAAAACATAGGCTCTAACCTTATCGTGTTGCGTCAGCACACAACCCAGCCCAATACCCCAAAGTGTTACAATAATTACCTAACCCTCTAGTCTTTCATGAGGGGTTAGAACTGTAGTCGTGGTCAACTTATCTTCCAATATCTGGAAGCCTTTCCCATACTTGCGAAATATCCGGCATCCTTACTCTCGATTATGGTTCCGGTTTCCCTTTCTCTGTTGCAACCAAACCTGGTCACCATACTTAGATTTGATTCCTTTGCTTGCCTCATGGCTAAGACTTCCTGCCAAACACAATTTAGGGGGGGCGATTTCCTTGATCTCGTCAAGTCGTAACCCGGTTATTCTTTCCCAGCTCGTAGAGCTTATAGTCAGGTGTTCAACCTCAATTCACGGTATTACATAAACCAATGACTTGTCAAGAATTCTTATCGTTCGAGTGTCTACTCGTCTTTCCTTTATAATTCATTTCAAGTGGTTCTGGGGTCCCTTACCCCTCTGTATCTTCCTACTATCTTTCTAGTCAGTACAGATGTTACCACATTTCCTCGAGGTGTTCTTGCTGCCCATCATCTACTAATGGTCTTTACACTAGTCTGGGGTAATCATATCTTGTGCAACTCACATAACTACAGTTGTATTCTCTTTTATCATTCTGGTCATAACCCTTCCTTATGCTTATTATTAGCAAAAGTATTTCTATCTTGATTCGTAATCGTACAGTTTCATACAAGCGTACTACCTGCATTTATATCCTTACGACACTTCCTCGACCATTTCGTAACGTCGTTCCTAAGTATCTCAACACAATACTTTTCCCACGGTTATCTAAAACTGTAACCTATGGCTTGACGATACTGAAGACCTTACCAGTCTCCTATCCTTCGTCTAATAACATGGGTGCACATAACCCCATAATATGTAAAACTATCATTTTACGCGGGGGGGAGAACTTATCTCCCTTACAAAAGCTTAATCAACAAGCGCTCTCTTATAATCGTATAGATTTTTAAAACCTACTGACGATGTCTTCTGTTTTCCGCAGGCAACCCTCGTACTTAACTTATCCTCGCTTGCGCGTTTTCCTGAAATTATCCGAAAGGTCGTGGCCCTGACCGCCACACCAACCAACTCCAAGTACCTCCAAGGGCACTTAACATAAATTTCTTCAAATTGAAGTGTTACTTACTTTCTGCGTCAATTTGCCTCAAATGCACAAGTCGTACAGGCTTATTAAAATCAACGATGTCAAAGAAGGAAGGATAATTCACTGGTTACCACCACTTCCCTTCCTTTCCACCTAATAATCGGTTTACTGGAAAACTGGTACCGAACCAATCTCTCTCTGCAGTCAACGTTGGCATAACAAAAGGCCAACTAACCCGTACTCATAATGACCTCAACGTCTGTCATAACAGCTCTGCTAGGGTCCAATGACTGTATCGTTACCGACACTTATTATCTACCCGCTCAGCTACCACCCAACACTCACAGGTGTAGTCACCTCGAAAGGTTCTCATGGCTTCAGGCTCTATTTCTTTCACACTTGGTTGCTCACTTCCTTACCGGTCGTACTCTTTTCCGTACTTCCAAACTTATTCTAGCTTACGTACATAACTTCCATAATAAAGTCGGCCTCCAATCTTGGAGTTACTAAGTTAAACAATATAAGGCCATTTCCGGCTCTCACAACCTGGTTCCGGTGGAATGCTTCCACGAACCCGTAAAACGATTAACTAGACTCGGTCTTGTACCCTCGTGACCCTGTCACGTAGCGGGACTACTATCAACTGATCCCATTCCATTTCAGGCTATGGGGCGACCCTTAATAGGTCCTCAACCCGACTCGGCGTCGTACTTAACTCTTACCCTTGGTCTGACTTAACTTTTTACTACCCGAGAAGGCCTTATATACCTAAGGTCTCGGTGGTTATCAACATTCTTAGGCTCACAATTTCCATGCTCCAAGCCTAACTTATCAGTCCCCCCCCCCCCGTAAACGGGTATAATAACTTCTCATAATACCATAATCGTGTTGTCTTGACCACAACAACCATACTTACTCCATACGGATCTTACCCGTACCATTCACTTAATCATATCACGTAGCTTAATCTATTAACATAGTCTTCCATTAAGTCCTTAATTAAACTTTTTAAGGGTCCATTTCCTTCTCAGACGGCTCATCATCTCGTAATTATCTCAAATTAGCACGTAAAACCTTGATGAGAGTTCATTAATTGTTCATACCTTCCCGGTATTTATTTAATCCTTACCAAATCCTGGTAATCTTAAAATCTTTCTAGGAAACACGCGTCTGACCCTCATACATAAATCCGTATAGCTGTATGTCACAATACCAACTATACTATAATTACTACCAACCTGGATACGTAATCCATATAGTATTTCCTGGGTCACTGCTGCCTTTCTCGTAGCTGCAATAAACATAACTCGTTAGGGAGAGACGACCCTAACAACACAGCTCTATCGCACGATCTCAGAATGAGAAGAATGGAAACCAATCCTAAATGTCCTACAGCCTCCTGGTTATAGATGTGGTGCCTGACACGCGATAACGAGACTCTACTGAACACGATGTAGACACTTTCAGAGACTAAGCGCTCACGATACCACTTTTGTTCGACTGACCCGGGGCATGGCGGTACCCTACCTGGGCACCCCTTACATGTATACATCACAGAATAGCAGCGGAATATATAAAACTCATAAATACTTAAACAGTAAGTACCAACAGGCTAGCCGATGAGGCCACCTTCCGTAAAAATATACAAAATCCAAAAATAAAACGGTATAACTCTTTTTCTTTCTTTACAACCCAAATCCACAAGATATGACTACAGACCTCTAAGAATAACAACTGTGACGGGACAGGGCCCCGCCATACCCCTCAATGTACAACAACCGACAATACCAGGGATAAGCCTCCGGAGTAATGGAGCTTACCGACAATCGAATCGGTGATCCTAAAAGTGAGGATCAACAACGTATACTCTACTGCGGCGTGACGCGGCCCGAAGGAGGTCGAGACAACATGTACCAAATATGTGGCCCGAAATCTTGTAATGAAATCATAAGTCCAAAATAAAACTGGAGACAGGTATGATAACTCAATTAACAGTACACTGTGCCTTACTAACAATGAGAGTAAACAAGAGTATACTTTACTGCATAAAAATAGGAGGCTCATGAGCGACCCGCCCGTAGTATCATTAAGCAATCCTACTCTTGTGACTATTTCACCCGCATAGGTCCTGTGGACCCGCAATGAGGTAACTTCCTCGCATAGGCTGTATCCGCCCGCATAGGTCGTGTGGACCCGCATGAGGTATTCCTTGCATAGGACTATTATCACGCCCCGAACCCGGGCGTGGTGCCTACCCGCACCCTTCTCCCTTAACAACTAAGTAAACTGCGGAAATTTAATAACACCTCATTTTTTTTTCTTTTAAACCAACGTACGTGCAAGGCAAAGCCGACAAGGCTGCCCTATAATATACATAAACAAAAGACACTACACCGTACATGAGTCCAATCCCACATATGAATACGGACCTACAGAGTTATCTTGAACTATGGCGGACAAGGCCCGCCGTACCCAGCATAAAAGCACATCTTGAAGGATATATACCAAAAGATAAACTCACGGGCGAGAGGAGCTATCCAAAAATCACGAGCGAGGATCTACACTGCCGATCACCAAGCAGCGTACCTAAACTGCGGCGTGAGCGCGGCCCGAGAGGTCGATGCGAAGAATGTACCAAGTATGTGAGCGATGAAATGCGTAATAAAATCATAACGATCTAAACAAAGCAGGAGACATGTATGATAGCGACCTACGATGCGTAACACATGCGATACATCAAGTCGGGGGCGCAGCCCTCAAAGTCATTACTCAAATATAACCATGGGTCTCGCGCCCGTAATATCATCCATGCCGTGGAATCCTTCCTCACCGGCGATCCGATGTAATAACACCACTAAGGATACATGAACACCAAGTCCTACCGTGTCCTAAATACCACGTGGTCTCATGCGGAATCCCACATCGTAAAGCATGACCATAGGGTAACACAAACAAATCGGGACATATATGATAATCAACTTACAACACGTTGTGCCTTACTAACAGCGAGTAAGCGGTAGTATCCTTATAATATAAAATAGGAAGCTCGTGATTAAAGCGGGACCACCCGCCCGATGTCGTTTAGCAATCCTTCTCGGGACTATTCCACCGCGATGGTCGCGCGGACCCGTGAGGTATTCTCGCGTGACTATTTCACCCGCGTAAGCCCATACGGACTCGCGTGAGGTATTCTCGCGTAATTTGGACCCGCCCGCATGGGACTATTCCACCCGCATAAGTCCTTACGGACCCGCATGAGGTATTCCTCGCATCGTGGGTAGCAATTCCACGGAAATCTGCAAATGCCACAAACCCGGGGAATGACCCCGAAACGACTGATATACCAATAGCACACAACCGGCTATTTCCAGCACACATAGGCAATTCTCAACTAATCAGGCCAAGTACTTATCAAGGCACACATGAAAATAATTCTCAATTAACTAAGCCAAAGTACTTATCAAGGCACACATAGAATAATTCTCATTTGACAAGCCAAAGTACTTATCAGGGCACAAATAGAATAATTCTCATTTAACAAGCCAAAGTACTTATCAGGGCACAAATAGAATAATTCTCATTTGACAAGCCAAAGTACTTATCAGGGCACAAATAGAATAATTCTCATTTGACAAGCCAAAGTACTTATCAAGGCACAAATAGAATAATTCTCATTTGACAAGCCAAAGTACTTATCAAGGCACAAATAGAATAATTCTCATTTAACAAGCCAAAGTACTTATCAAGGCACTCTTAGACAAATTCTCAATTTATCAAGCCAAAGTACTAATCAAGGCACACTTAGACAAATTCTCAATTTATCAAGCCAAAGTACAAATCAAGGCACACTTAGACAAATTCTCAATTTATCAAGCCAAAGTACTAATCAAGGCATCACATAGAATTATTCTCAATTGAATAGGCCAAAGTACTACGTACGTACATTCTTTTCAAAGACTCATTTTTATTTAAAATCCAATGATACTAACACCCGTAGTATCAAGGCATGTCTATTTTTCAAAGTAAGTTACTACACGTTTAGAAAACTCATTTGAAGGCTTGAAATCAAGTAACTTCAAATTTTCACAATCTAGGCAACTTATGCCCTTTAATCAAAATAGACAACTTTCTAAACCTTCCATAAAGCCGTTATAACCAACTTCCCATAAAGCCGTTATAACCCTTTATGGTTTTAGACATATTCATTCCTTTTATAACCAAGAGACTTATACTAATAAAACCAAGTATCACATACTTACAAATCAAGTTCTTAACTTTCAAAACACTTCAAGTCTCTTAATATATAGAAAACAAGTTTCTTCTACTTTTAAACCTCAAGTAACTCACTCCTTTAAAACAAGTTACTTTTCTTAAATCATGTCATTTCTCCTCTTTTAAATCAATTAAGTAAATCACTCCTTTGACTCCCCTAAAGTTATTATAATGACCTTTAGGATTTTGGGACTAAGGCACTAGCCCAAAAGATTTGGAAACCACTTCCTTTTCAAGACTCTATGTACTTTACGTAAAATACTTTCACTTTTAAGAATCCAAACTTCACTAAGAAAATGGATTTTACAACTTACAATTTAAACATCAAAGTACAATCAAGGAAGTACATAGACCAAATTCTATTCTAGGAAATCCAAATACAACCAAGGAATGAATCATTTAAGGAGTAGAACATACTTTCTTAATCTTAAGGAATCATGCTAGAAGAGGAGATAGTTCATGTTATACCCCGTAGTTGCAGGGTATGTATGTGAGGACGTACGTACGAGAGTACGGCAGAAATTTTGAAAAGAAAGAAAGATGTGAGTTTTCGCCGGAAAAGTTTCCGGTTATTTGTGAAGAAAAAGGTTCGTTAATGAGAATTGGTTTCCCAGATTTGGTATATGGGCTTCTTAAATTATATTAGAATTTTGAGATTTTATTTTCGGAAATGGTCACGTGGGGCCCACGGGAGAAATTCTGATTTTGTAGGGCAGCTTTGTTTTGAGATTTCGGTATTGTGGATTTTTTTGAAGGCGTTTTATGAGGGCGATAGGAGGGTGACACGTGTCACCCGCCTAGTGGCTTAGCAGAAGTTACCTTTGTGCCTGACACGGTTAGAGTCGTTTTTCGGCGAAGCGTTTTCACGTAACTGCGAAGGAAAAATCCGGCTAAGTCGGTTTGTATTTTTGCGGATTTTTCAGAGCGAAACCTTTTGGACCAGCGGGAGGGTGACACTTGTCACCTCGTTGGACGATTTGGAGGGCGGTCGAGTGGGTTGGCTTTGGCGATTGGCCCATGAAGTGTGCCTTGCTTTGTGGCTTGTTTTGTGGAGTGTTTTGTGGAGTAGGGTTTAGGGTGCACTTGGCTTAATCTTGCCACTTACACTTGCTATACACTTGGAAGGATCTTGGCCATGGTTGGCCTTTGGTTTGCTATAAATACCCACTGGCTTGAAGACTTCATTCGTCAAAACTTCAGTCTTGAAACCCTCTCCTCCCCCTTTGTGAGCTCTTAGCGAGAGCCTTCCCCTCCCCACTTTTCGTGTGGCCTTTGGCCGAGGGTTCCACTTCCCAGCTGTGGTGCTAGCGTAGGTACCCACTGCTAGTTGTTTCGTATAATACCATCCGTGGTATTGAAATACTTCTCTAGTATTGTTATAATGCCCAAAATACCTTAGCCTTTACCTTGTTGTTTTCCAAAAGTTACCTCTATCGTAGAGCAGAAATACTACCTTTTGTCCTTTTAGTCTCAAGCCAAAACCACTAAGGAAATCTTCATAGTTGGTTGAAGTATTTGAGTAGAAGTTGATTAAGAACTTCTAAGGGTTGTTTGGAGCGGATTGGAGCGCGGAGTAGGAGCTAAACCTTGCTCGGGATCGACATTATAACTTGGATAATTTTGGGCTTATCGAGGTAAATATTCTTGTCCCTTATTGTAATTGGAGATTACATGTTGTAGGAATATATAGTTGAAGTATACTATATGTAGAAATGAACTTTGTATTTGTGATGTCTTTTGACTTAAGCTGAAGAGTAAAGAAAAGAAGCTGAGTATTTACATAGGGAGTGTGCGATGAACTTGTGTAGTATTCTTTGAGTAGGATGGTACACGTCCAGGTTAGGCGTGTAAACCCCACCAGTTGGCTTGGTGGCCGGCCTCGATAGAGGAGGAGATTTCTGTTGTTGCGGGGAGAGTCTTTGAATTTTCTGTAGAAAGATAGAAACTTGTGTTTTGGGGTTAATAGACGTTTGTGACCTTTTTAGGTGAAAGTACTAAGAGTAGCGTATTCTACTTGAGGAGTGGAAAGGGCTAGCAAGGTTGTAGTACTTGGAGCATTTTGCTTATTGTCGATACTCGTCGCGAGGTATGTGAACCTCTTCCTATCTTTTCTAGCATGATTGTTGTGAACTATGTAGTACGGTGAGCGTCATGTGCTAAGTGATTTGGTTGGTTTAAAACATAGGGTGTTATAATAGCTTTATGGGAAGTTAGTTATAACGACCTTATGTAGGTGAAAATGGTTTACTGATGTTAGAAGTTAAGAGACTTGATCTTATAAGATAAGAGACTTAACTTATTTGTTTTAATGTGGATGTTGTGTGAAACCTCATTCGTGAGTAATGAGTACTTGGTTTTTAAAGGGATAATGTTTTACTGATTTCGGGAATCAGAATGTGTATCGACAGACCATTGCAGCGTTAATAAAGGAAAATGTATTGAATAATGATGTGTTGTATTAAAACGGTAGAAACCTCCATCTGCATAGAAGCTAAGATGAGACAAAATGATATTACATTTTCTAGATCATGGCTGTTGTAATAAGATCGTTATAAACAAGAATAAACTACTCACATATATGACATATGTTACTCAATTGTTTTAAAAGAGATTAAGACTATGAGTTATGAAACCTTTCTAAAATAAGTGACTTGAGCATTTGAAATTAGGCAAATTTGAACGTTTGGAAAATAATGTTGTTACTTGATTTTACAAAGGAAGTGTCTTGTTTACTTAAAAAAGCGATCCACGATTTTTATACTACTGGTATTGTGTGGCTTATGTGAAAGTACTTTGAGTTGTGTGAAACTTGCCTATGCTTGTGATGATAGCCTTTGTTGTACAAGTGTTGTATTTACGTATTACGCGTCTCGATGGAGGGTCGGTTGACTTGTTGAGAACTTACTTGGACATGCGGCGTGATGATGGAGAAATTCCGCAGTGCGTTCGCATTGATTGTGTTACTTTTGCTAATCGCTTTGGACATCTTGACACGATGCGTAGCGCGCGGGTATCTTCAGTTGATCTTGCTTTATTGTTTCCCTTTGGGCATCCGACCACGATCGCGTAGCGCGCGGGTATGTTTCCATTTGGAATCTTTGCCTTATTGTTTCCTTTTGGACATCGACACGATCGTAGCGCGCGGGTATCTTCCATTTTGATTCTTTGTCTTGTGGTTCCCTTTTGGACATCGACACGATCGTAGCGCGCGGGTATGCTTCCATTTGAATTGTCAATCTGACTTTGGCATCGAGTAGGACTTGGTGTCTTTGGTGTACTTCTTGGTGTTATCATATCATAGATTGCCGTGATGAGAAGGCATTCCACGGGCATGATTGATGTGGAGGCGTGAGACCACGACTTGATATAAGCGATATATGTGTATCTTGTAGTTTGGTTATCATTCATGTCTCTGCTTTATATAGACCGCTATGATTTCATTTCTGATATTTTCTGATTTCACATACTTGGTACTGTTGTCTTGACCTCGCCCGGGCTGCGTTCATGCCGCGGTAGAGGTACATTAGTCGTGGATCCTCGCTCTTAGGATCTCGATTCGGCGTTTTGGGAAGCTCCGTTTCTCGGAGGCTTATCTTTTGGTATGTGTTCCACTGAGTTGTAGGTTCTTGTACATTCGGGTATGGCGGGCCACTGTCCGTCATAGTTGTTGTAAATCTTAAGTGCAGTAATCTTTGTTGTGTGGCGGGGTTTGTAAAAGGGATTAAAGCGTTCGTTTTGAAAGAGTTGTATTTATTTATGTTATTGGAAGGTAGTTGGGTTGCTTTGTTTATGTTCATATATCTTGTTTCTTGTTTAAAGTTTTATTTTCCGCTGGTTTTCTCTGATGATTGTATCACTAGGGTGCCCGGGATAAGGCACCAGTCACGGGCCCGAATTTCGGGGTGTGACAGTTCACATACCTTTTCGGCGAAATATCCACAAGCTAAGCCGAATACGCCGTACGTAGAAGTGTCAACCTATAATGTTCACAACAAGACTATCAACTTCTAGTCTCAACGTAGAATAATACTAAGTGTACGGTCTCTAATTCTACGGAAAATCGGGCAGCACTTCCTTTGTTTCTACTTACTTTGCCACCTTTTTCAAGGTCGAATACAATAACCAACACGCCACATTTAAGGCTCCAAAAAACAACCAAACAAAGGGGATTACCGCGCTACAATCGTGTAAAATTCCGCCCCAATTCATACCAAATAGTTTAATACTTCACTAGCCATTCTCGTGACATATAACCAATAACACTACACCTTTTCCAATCCTCTTTGATTCCAAGTTCTAAGGTCTAACATGTTATATAGTCATAAACAACTTCAACAACTACAATTTCCTTCTTTATACAACATGCGACGACTTAACTAATAATCAACTTGAAATGTAATCTTAAGGCTAAACATGCAAGTTTTGGATTAGGGTTCCAATAGCGATAAACATATCAAACTTCATACTATATAACTCATGCTTGCTAAAATCCATAGCTACAACAATAAGTAAGTCTTAACTACTAAAACGACAAAATTTATACCTTTCCAAGCCCTTAAAATTTCCAAGATTCAAAGTCGCGCCTTAGCAATTCTTAGCTCCTTTCCTTAGGTTCCAATCCGCTCCAAGCACTCCTTAGAGGCCTATGAAGAACCCATCTTCAAGTTCCAACTTCAAAGTTGAAGAACTCCCTTAGTTTCCGCCTTGCGACTAACGCAAAAATACGTGTTTTCCGAAATCTTTCTATTGAGATAACCTTACAATACTCTTAGGAACCTTGGTTTAAAGTCTTGTGGCTAATGGATCACAAACTAAAAATATTTGTGTGGGAATGGCACCTAAGCCGAGAGCATGTTCATGAAGAACAACTAGTGTGATTTTTTTCTAAGTGTTAAATGGCAAGTCTTGCACTAGTAGTAACCTTATAACCTGATGGAGGCTTAGACTTAAACAAATGTGAGGCTAGGATGAGTTTCACTTGGATCAAGCCTAGGTGGACAAGTTGACTTGTCAACAATGTCAAGCTTTGGAAGACTTATCTTCAACCATGGTCAATGACCATTATACCCTTGCATAAATTTCGACCAAGCCATATGGGGGTGCCACGTGTCGCCCTCTCATTCGTCCATAAAATTCCGTAACCCTCGTGGGCCCCACAAAAATGTAAAATTCCTCGGGTGGGCCCCACGTGACCAAATCCGTACAAGTAAAATTCCATAATGTTAATAAGTCCCATACTCTTTAAATAATGTATTTTGAGAAACCAATTCTCAACAACGAACATTTTTCCTTTCCGACGTCCGGAAGATTTTCCGTCGGAAAAACAATTCTTCCTTTCGTACCAATTTCCAAGTCTTGTTTCCTTTCGTACATTCTCTTATACATGTATTGGACTTACGGGGTGTAACATTCTTCCCCTCTTAGAAACATTCGTCCCCGAATGTTCTTAGTCGGTTGTCACGCTATACAAACCCCGGCAATCTACATACTATACTGTCGATCAATACTACACAAGACTAACGATGCCACACCTGGCCATCGCCTAACATACGTAAACATATCAATGGACCTTCCGTCCGCTACCCCTTCTCATAAACTCGAAGGTTACAGTCTTCCCAAACACGGGATCCTTAGAGGTTCCTTTCTTTCCTTACTTGTCATACTTTCAAACTCATCTAGTACACGTACAAATCTCAAATTTTGTTTCTGTTCCCCAATCCTTGGAGTTACTAACCAACTTGGCCATTATGCTACTTGAATTTCCGCTAAGGCTCTTCTCGGTCCTTACGACCTAGTTCCGGTGGAACGCGTCCACAACCTCGTACAACGATTAACTACACTTGGGCCTGGCATCCTCAGGACCCTACCAAATAACGGGACCATTTCAAATTGACATCACCCCATTCCATACTACCGGCTAACCCGAAATGAGTCCATAACCCGACTCATCATCACACTTAACTTCTCATTCTTAGTTTGAAATAAATCTCTCTCTTATCTCAAGGTACTTCTTACCCTATCCTCCCATTCACTAGAGGTTTGTCACATAAGCCAAAGTATTCCTCTTCAGCATTCTTCCTGTCGGTCTTACAACATTCAGGTAATTACAACTTGTGAACTCTACACAACTATAGTCTCAGTTCACTTATCATTCTTGTCAACATTCTTAACTTCTCACTTTACTTATCAAGGTATCCCTATCTCTGGGTACTATCACTTTACAACTCTAGCAATAAAGGGAAAACATATACGCTAGGGTAAAATCTGAATCTAACAATGTACGTATGATTCAAAAGAATCGAAATATACCTGTAACCCCGTGCGGTGTCGTTTCCTGATCCTGTCCAGTAGTCACGTCATCTCTGCGGTTCGAAGGACCGCCAAAACTATAAACTCCACCCTGACCTCTACCACAGTGGTGACCGAACACCTGTCACGGGGGCCTTGTTGTGGAGGAAAGGGAACCAACTACCGGCCTCATAGGCTGAGCTACCCCACCGGTGCTCCTTCTAAAAGGACATACCCTCAAAATATGGCCCGGACGGCCGCAATAAAAACAAACACCTGTGCCATAACGGCATTTTCCCGAATGACGCTTACCACATCTGGAACACTGAGGAATAAGTGGCCTCGACTGAGAAAATCCTCTGCTCCTCTGAGAACCTCGATCCCTGGAGCTTGGACCGGCTCTTAAATACCTTGTGGGGTCAAATCTCCCACACAGTGAGTGCGGGGTATGTCTTTGGGTAGGTGGGACGAATATCTCACTCATTCTTTGAGGCGACTCGTCCAAAACTCAGGAATAACCAGCGGTCCTAGCCTCTTACGCGAGATCTCATGGCGGCCTCTCTACCATCTGTACACACTGTCATGCGGCGAATAACCTCGATGATGAAAGCTGCTTTGCTAACTTGGTGAATAACATAATGGCTTCCCATGGCCCTAAGGTCTTCTCTAAGCGAGAAACTATAGGCTCAGTGCTTTGGGGCCTCAAAACAGCGAAGAAGAACTTCGGCATTGCGGAACAACATCCGATATACCACGCATAAGCCCTATCAACTCTCTGAATCGACTAGTAGCTCGCTACTCCTTTGCCACTACAGGGCTGTTGCCTTCCTTGGAGGCATAACTGTAACACAACAATACGTCAGAGAGGAATTTTCTTACTAACACAGCTCTATGGCACGATCTTAGAGTGAGAAGAATAGAAACCAACTCCTAAATGTCCTGTAGCCTCTTGTTTATGGGTGTGGCGCGCAACACACCGATAATCGAACTCTACTAGACACGGTCTGTAGACATTCAGGGGTATTGCTCGATACCACTCTGTCACACCCCGAACCCGGGCGTGGTAGTGCCCTACACAGGCACCCTTCTCATAATGACTAAGTAAACTGCGGAAATTTAATAACACCTCATTTTTTTATCTTTTAAACCAACGTACGTGCAAGGCAAAGCCGACAAGGCTGCCCTATAATATACATAAACAAAAGACACTACACCGTACATGAGTCCAATCCCACATATGAATACAGACCTCTAAGAGTTATACTGAACTATGACGGGACAAGGCCCCGCCGTACCCAAAACTGTACAAAAGCCTGTACTGAAGGATATATACCAAAATGAACTATAATTGTACATGTCCAACCCACACATGACTACAGACCTCTAAGAGTAAGACAATAACTATGATGGGACAAGGCCCCACCATACCCCTGAATATACATAATTCATAATGGAAGACCTGTACTAAAATGACTAGGCTCCGGAACAATGGAGTTATCCCAAAACGCTGAGCAAGGATTCTAAGCTCGCGGATCACCAAACTGAGTATCTATACCTGTGGGCATGAACGCAGCCCCCCGAAGGGGGTCAGTACAACAAGGTACCAAGTATGTAAACATAAAGTACAGAAAATAAGATCATAACTGGCCAAAAGATGACAGGGACAAGTATGAAAATCAAATACCAGATCCAACCGTGCCATATAAAATAAGAGCCAACTGTACATTGTATCACTGTACCACTGTATCACTATACCAATGTACCACTGTATCACTATACCAACTGTAATCTTTGTATCAACTGCCTTTGTACCCTTTGTATCACTGTACCTTTTAAAAATATGAGAGTCATTTTAAAATCATGAATGTCTGCCCATATACTTCTATACTGTCTTGGGTATCTACACCCACATCATGGATACATGTCCATGGAATCATATATTGTCGTGAGTATTTATAATCGCATCATGGATACATGTCCATGGAATCATATACATATCTTTGTCGCCTCAGTGAAGGCGCGGTGAATATATCTTGCTGGCCGCTGCGGGGCGCGGTAAACACTTTATCATATCTTTGCCGGCCTATTGCGCAGCGGTAAAATCATATCTTGCCGGCCGCTGCGGGGCGATAGCTAACCTTCTAGTGAAGGGCGCGATGACTGGAATATAACATTTGCACGAATAGCTATCATGAGCAATCTTATGCAATTTAAATCATCTTTTGACTCTAAATAAAATCATATACTGCCCGACCCTTTCTGGGACGCGGTAACTGCCCGGCCTTCTAGTGAAGGGCGCGATGAATGGAATATAACACTTGCACGAATAGCTATCATGAGCAACCTTATGCAATTTAAATCATCTTTTGACTCTCAATAAAATCATATACTACGGCCGCTACGGGGCCGGTAACTACGACGCCAGGGAAGAGCGCGATGAATGAAATATAATACTTGCGAATATCTATCATGAGCAACCTTGTCACGACCGAACCGGGCGTGGTAGTGCCTACCGACACCTAGTGATACAACATCGAGAGAAAATCGGAAATAAAAACATGAACATGAATTGAGAGACAAAATAAATAAGCGACCAACCAAGCAGTTGCCTTCATCGTATATACATAAATACCGACGATTATCCTTTTTACAAACTACGCCCCTGCGATGTTCTGGACCTCTAAGATTTACCAACAACTATGGCGGGGACGGGGCCCGCCATACCCTGAATATGTACACGGACCTACGGACTCGGGGTAACATACGAATAAGCCTCGAAGGAAGAGCTTCAATCTGTTGAAAGGTGATCCTAAGCGGGGATCGACAACCGATGTACCTCTACTGCGGCGTGAGGCGGCCCCGAAGGAGAGTCGATCTGGCGGTACCAAGTATGTGAAAGCGTAAAATCGTAAATGAAATCATAATAGTCTATAAGCGAGGCGGTATGATAACCAAACTACGATTACACGCATATGATTATATCAATTCGGTCTCGCGCCGCAGCATCAATCCACCGCCCGAGTACCTTCCCGCCATTGCTGGCGATCTATGATATGATAACAACAAGATAGAAATCCAAATGGGAGCATACGTGCGCTACGCATCGTGTCGGTATGTCGAAAGGGAACAAATAAGACAACATTCCAAATGGAAGCATGCGTGCGCTACGCGTCGTGTCGATGGAGTCGAAGGAAACGATAAGACAGCATTCCAAATGGAAGCATGCGTGCGCTACGCGTCGTGTCGATATGTCGAAGGAAACAATAAGACAACAAGGCGGTAATCAAAGTGGAAGCATACCGTGCGTCTGCGTCGTGTCGATATGTCGAAGTGATTAACAAAGTAACACTATCAGCGAGGAGCGTGCGCGTGGAATTTCTCGTCGGCTGTAACGCGTCGAGTAAGTTCTCAACAAGTCAACCGACCCTCAGTGAGACGCGGTAGTATAGAAACACAATTTTTGCACAACAAAGGCTATCGCGACAAGCGTAGGCAAGTTTCACAACAACAAGCATAGGCAAGTTTCACATCGACAAGCATAGGCAAGTTTCACAACAACAAGCGTAGGCAAGTTATACACAACTCAAAGTACTTTCATTTTATGCCAAAGTCGGTTTTAACCTAAAGTACTACGTCGTTAAATTCCTTTTAAAGAGATCTAATCCTTTTATAAAAGTCACCCGATACGTAGTATAAAAATAGAGTGACTTATATCTTTTAAGTAAACCAAAACAACTTCCATACTTTCCTTTTTAAAACCAAATTAAGGCAACACCATGCCTTTTTTTGACCAAAACACTTTTCTTTTTAAAGTCAAGTTACCACATTAAAATCAATGATAAAACCTTTCTTTTGTTTTCATAAGGTCGTTATAACCAACTTCCCATAAAGTTGTTATACATATGTTTTAAACCATTTTAAGACAACACAATGCCTTTCTTTTCCTAAAGTTCCGGTTGCCTAATTTCAATTACACAAGTCTCTTTTTTGAAAAGTTCATAGTTGATGTCTTAATCTCTTTTAAAACAATTGAGTAACATATTCCTTAGGAGTAGGTTATTCTTGTTCATAATCAATCTTATTAGCGACCATGATCTAGAAATGTAATATCATTTTGTCTCATCTTAGCTTACATGCGGATGGAGGTTTCTCTTGGTTTTAATAATACTTAATTATTCAATACATTTCCGCTTTATTAGCTGCGGTGGTTTGTCGATACACGTTACGATTTCGAAATCAATAAAACATTATTCCTTCCAAAAACCAAGTACTCATTACTCACGAATGAGGTTTCACACAAACATCCATATTAAGTCAAGTCTCTTATATTTTAAGAATAAGTCTCTTAACTTCTAAACCATTAAACCATTCTTTTTATCTCTCTTAGGCGTTACACCTAACCTGCATAAAGTGGTATAACTTTTATGTTTTCAAACCAAGTATACACTTCTTTCAAAAAGGTTTCTTAATCTTTTAGAATACTTGAGGTTCTTTTACATCAAGTCGGTTATAAGTCAAATCGGTTATCTTTTAAAAACCACAAAGCATTTCTCATTTACATAGAAATTATAACGACTTCCCATAAAGCCGTTATAACACTTTATGTTTAAAGACAATCAAATACATTTAACACGTATGCGTCTACCGTACTACATAGTTATACACATATCATGCTAGAACAGATAGGAAGAGGTTCACATACCTCGCGGCGATTATCGACTAATAGCAAAGCGCTCCAAGTACCTCAAGCCGTCGGCTACACTCTAAGCCAAGCGGATCACTCCACACGTAGTACTTGACCTATAGAGGCCACAAGGCGCCTATTAACATCTTTAGATCTCGGCGTAGAATATTCTACTGAAAATTCGCAACACCTCCCCACATGACAACGTAATTTTCCTCTCTATCGAGGTAGGCTACGAAGCCAACCGAGGGTTTTATCGTCTAACGGGCGTGTACAATTCTACTTCACGATAATGCTATACAAGTCTCATGTCTGATCCTAAGTAATTCTGATTGATTCTCTTCTTAAAGTTGAGCTTAAGTCGCGAGACATTGCTGTAAGTATTAATCGAGCTTAAGTCGAAAGACATTGCCGCACAACTATGTTCAATTCTATATATAGTATCTTGACTATATATTCCAATAATATGTAATTTCCAATTACAATAGAAGGTCAAAGTGTTTACCTCTATAAGCCCAAAATTATCCGAGTTTAAATGTCGATCTGAGCAAGTTTAGCTCTACTCAGTGCGCTCAGGCCAGCTCGACCAACCCTTAGAAGTTCTAACCAACTTCTACCTATAACTTCAACTCTGGTGAAGATTTACTTAGGTTTTGTTTTTGTGGTGAGGAAGTATAATAGTATTTTACGGGCTTTTGTATAAGTGTAACCTTGGGAAAACTATAAGGTATTTGGGCGAGGTATTTGGGCATTATAACAATACTTGGAGAGTATTTCTATACCACAAAAAGAGGGTATTTATACGAGACAACTATGCTAGGGGTACCCCACGACAAAACACCTGAGGGAGGGGTGGCTCTCGGCGAGGGCTCTCAAAGGGGAGGGGTGTGGTGGGCGAAACTCAAGGAGAGGGAGTATTTTGAGACTTAGATAGATTGCTTAAGTTTTTGGATGAAGAAAGTCTTCAACTAGAGGTATTTATAGGTCAGTGAAGGCCAACCAATGGCCAAGATGAAGACAAGTGCGGTGCAAGTGTAGGGCTAGATTTCAACCATGTGGACCTTATCCATCTACCACACAACTTGCACAAAATATCCTACCAACTAAAGTAGCCCAAAATCGTCCATTAAGCGCCACTCCGAGGCGATGTGAGGTGACACTTGTCACCCTCGTTGATCCAAAATGTTTCGTCTCTCGGAAAAATCCATAAAAATTATAAATGACATAGCGGAATTTTCCCTACGAAAAAGTGGAAGCGTTTTCGTCAACGACTCTTATCGGGTGTTGTGTACAAATTTCGAAACTTGCCTAACTTAAGGCTCAAATTATTATACGTACGCCCTCACGTACATACTCTGGAAATACGGGGTATAACAAACCTTATGCAATTTAAATCATCTTTTGACTCTCAATAAAATCATATACTTCTCGGTCTTTTCTGTGACGCGGTAAAATCCTTTTTGACTTTCAATAAAATCATATGTTGCCCGGCCCTTTCTTGGATACGGTGAAATCATTTTTGACTCTCAATGGAATAAAATAGAACAACTTTCATTCAGAAAACTCAAGGCACTATCATGTCATTAAGGATTAAGATCCAAAAGAACTATGTACGTCCGCCGTACACTTACTTTATAAAAATCAACTTTCTTTTTAGATCCTCATTTGGAAAATCAAAGAACTTATCATATCAAGTATCATTTTGGGATTAAGATCCAATAAAACTATGTACGTCCACGGTACACTTACTTCATATAAACAACTTTCATTCTTAGAAAAACCAAGGCACTATCATATAATTAAGGATTAAGATCCAAAAGAACTACGTACGTCCACCATACGCTTACTTCATATAAACATGCCAAAAGAAGAAGGATAGTTCACATACCTTATCGGCTAAACCAACACGACAAGTAGAATATGTCTCAATGTACTTCAACCTATAACAATAATAATACGTCTATCAACTTCATGCTTACTAGTATAATACATATACCAAGTAAGGGTTCTCTTTTCATATAAAAATTTGGGTAGAACTTTCCCTACTTATACATATGTTTTCACCTTACAAACAAGGCCAATAACATCAATAACCAAGTACCAATTAGGTACACAACCAAAACATGAACCAAGATGATTCACACATATACTTCTTATGTTAATCCGACCTCTTAATCTATATAAAACAGTCCACTAAAAATAGTCCATAATCCAACACAACGAGGGTAGAATGTGAAGCCTTTCTACACCATTCTACACCATTAATCCTTTAGGACTTAGATTAGCAATTACCACATTTAAACATGCATAATGGTAACTGAATTTTCAGCATTATAACCCCACAAAACAGCCCCTAAAATAGCACCACAACGTCTCACAATTTCATGCAGTTCTCGACGACAACAACCGATACCATAACCCTTTCCATAATTCCTTATTATCCAATTCAAGTTTCAACACTTTAATATAACCAATTTCATCTTTTAATATCATGATTTCCTTCATTCGAACATGTAATAAGTGAAGATAACAACAACAATAACCAACATATCCAACAACATGAAAACTGTCCAGAATCGGCTAACATGCCAAATCTATGACATGCATTTCTTATTCTTCATTTTACTTAACACAAGTTCATCTCTTAACTATAACATCATGTAACTTCCAATTACTTCAAGAGGAAGAAGAAATCTTACCTTAAACTTAGCCCAAAATAGTCCAAAGCTCTCGGCCACTACTTCTCTTTTTGACACCACTTCTTCACGTTACAACAATACACACGTATCCTCTACAAGCTTGTAGTCGTCTTGCTTTCTTGTTTTACTTCCATAAAGTTCATAAACAAGCTTAGGGTTTCAAGACATTTTCTTGGTCAAAATTGTGACCCTCTACCTTGTTATGTTAACTTGGCTTAGAAATTGTTCTTCTTGGCTTAAGGGATTTTCAAAATTTGCAAGAGAAGAGAAGAGAGAAGAGGGTTTGGATGAGAAGATATTATGAGCTAAGGCAAATAAGTCTTCAAGATTTGTATCTATAACATGTGCACAAGCACAAGTGGATGGGGACCCATGTGGACTACTTGTCCACTTGTCTACACTTTATGAAAATATCTTCCACACTAATCTCTTCACAAAATATTAATCCAACACTTACTCAAATCTTACTATTTTCAATGGTAACCCCCCCCCCCCCCCAAATTTTTTGATTGGCTCATATTCTTAATCCCAAGATTTAATAATACAATCCTAAGTCCATAACTCCATTTGGAAAGAATTCAACCACTAATATTAATTCTCGTCGTCACATTTGTTGTATCCAAAATTATTCCATATAGAAAATATAAATATATTTTTCTTCCAACATTCAAATCTTATTTCCTTACTTACATTCTCACTCTATTGCCCTGAAATTACGGTGTGTAACATTCTTCCCCTCTTAGAAACATTCATCCTCAAATGTTCATAGTAGGTCTCATACTATAAACATTTCTCCTACTATGAACATTTCGGCATAGTCTCTTTTAACTATACCTATCAACCTATACTCGTGACACAAAAATGTCTCACGTGGCCTGATATAACACATAGTCTCATTCCACCTCTGATAGTCCTTAGAACATTGTATTTCCTTTGTAAACAAAGTCACATTCATAAGGTCCTATTGCAGTTCCTTTAAAATCAGTAATACCATTTCCAATCAGCCCAACAACATCAATAACAATCACAAGTGGTTTATACTCAAACCAAGGAATCATCACAACTATTATACCACAATTTTACCAACCTGTATACAAGTCCATATATTCCCTCTTCTGGCCGATGTCGCTTTCTTTGGAGGCATAGCTGCAACCACAATAATATATTAGGGAGGGAATATCCTAACAACACAGCTCTATCGCACGATCTTAGAGTAAGGAAAATAGAAACCAATCCTAAATGCACTGTAGCCTCATGTTTATGGGTGTGGTGCACAATACACCGATAACCAAGACCCTACTGCACACGATCTGTAGACATTCCGAGGACTAACTGCATTGATACAACCTTTGTCACGACCCGAACCGACGGGTCGTGACTGGTGCCCTACCTGGGCACCCTTATAGCCTCACATCACATATAATCAGCGGAAGCTTAAGAAAAACTCATAATCTTATAACTAGGGATCATGTCCCCTAAACTGTCATATAACATCATAGGCAAGCCGGCAAGGCTGCCATTATATACACAATAGCCAAAATGAACTACAACTGTACATGTCCAACCCACACATGACTACAGACCTCTAAGAGTAAGACAGTAACTATGACGGGACAAGGCCCCGCCGTACCCTTGAATATACATAAGCCATAATGGAAGACTTGTACCAAAATGACTAGGCTCCGGAACAATGGAGCTATCCCAAAATGCTGAGCAAGGATCTAAGCTCGTGGATCACCCCGAGTACCTATACTGCGGGCGTGAGCGGCCCCAGAGAAGTCGATTACAAGGTACCAAGTATGTAAACATAAAGTACAGTAAATAAGATCATAACTGGCCAAAAGATGACAGGGACAAGTATGAATAACAAATACCAGATCCAACCGTGTCATATAAAATAAGAGCCAATTGTACCTTGTACTATTGTACCACTGTACTACCGTACCACTGTACCACTGTATCACTGTACCACTGTATCACTGTAACAATGTACCACTGTATCACTGTACCTTTTAAAAGTATGAGTCATTTTAAAATCATGAATGTCTGTCCATATACTCCTATAATGTCTTGGGTATCTACTATGGAATCATATATTGTCGTGAGTATCTATACTCGCATCATGGATACATGTCCATGGAATCATATATGTCATAGGTATCTATACCCGCATCATGGATACATGTCCATGGAATCATATACATATATTGCCCGACCGTCAAGGGAAGGGCGCGGTTAACATATACTGCCCGACCCTTTCTGGGGCGCGATAAACACTTTATCATATACTTCACGGCCTCTAGTGAGTGACGCGGTAAACATATATTGTTATAGTATTGATGCGCGATTTATGCACACACTAAACGTAAGTTCACGTGTCGTGACAAGTAATATAGTCTAGAAGACCGAGTTATTGTCCTCATGGATTAATGTTCAATTATCAACCTACTGATACATGCGTATCTATTTGGTAGCAGATAATTTGATGAATTATTTATAGCTATGATTATAGGTGCTAACTAATTTACTTTACTTTACTTTAGATATGGTGAAAATAGGGCTTCCAAATCTCTTCAACTATCCGCTCGTTTTACTTGTTAATGCAAATAATTATGGTTCTTCTTCTATTTTGAGATAGCAGGTTAACTAAGCTGTTTTATACTCCTATTAAGGTAATATAAACACTCAACCCTAATGCAGAACCATACATCTTTCGATGACAAGATTGACTACAAAGGAGGATTAAGAACAATAACCTATCAAACTACACAAGTATCGAGGTACTTTCGTCCACGATTTAAACCTATGTTTATTCAACTATAGCATATTCATAATCTCCCAATTCGGCTTTCGATTAGAAATCATATAAGTTATGATAATTAGTGATCAATTAATTACCAAGCAATCAAAACAATTATTGAGTAAATCTCAACAATAATGAGAAGAAACCAAAAACATGCATTAATTCATAAAAACGAGGTTCAAGTGATTCGATATGGAAAGCCCTAAATTAAGTTAGTTCCTAGCCATAGACATGCCAAGAACTAAACTAATATCCAACATAAACTAAAAAGAAATAAAATAAAGAACAAGAAATTACACAAAAATAAGTCTCCAATCTTGATCTCCAAGTTGTGATGAATTGTCAAGTGTTGGATCCCCCAAATATGACCTAAAAAGGTCCTTTTTATAGCCTCAAAAACGTCCAACAACTTTTCCTTCTTGGCCTTGGCCCATTCCTATTCGGATTTGGCTGATTTCCCGCCTCGGCGCCGCGGCCACTGGGCGTCGCGTGGCTGAAACTCTGCGACTCTCTGTTCTTTGGGCGTCGTGGCGCTCGATCTTTCTTGGTTGGTGGCGCCGCCTGTTTCTCGCCGGATTCGACTTTTTAGCTTTTGAGCTCTGGAACCTCTGTTTACGCCCTCTTTTAGCTCCTTTTAAGCAGCGTGCCACTTTAAGCCATTATGACTCAAAGAAAGAAAATTTATCCTAAGGCGACACATATTTGTACAAAAATGGGCAAAAGACTAACTAAAAATGACTCAAAGGTGTATATAAAATACACCAGATCAAATACCCAACTTAACTTTTGCTCACCTCGAGTAAAGATCAAAAGAAAGAAATAAAGACACGAAGGAAACAGAAAATAAAATGACTCAAATATATTGATCACTTTGTTACATCATTGTTACTTAGAAAAGCATGAAGGTTATGAGAATAATATGTTGGAACATATAGCATGGATTTTTAGTATTCTAAACACATCAAGTCAGATATTTCGCAAATTCACTTTAATCATGCTCAATGGAAGTAAGAATACCTAACTATGCATGTCAATTTCAAAATCATATGGCATGTTTACTTGCTATTCTCCACTAATCATGGATACACATATTAGAGATCTTCAGGGCTTTTGAGGATTGTAATGTAGACTTAGGCAGGGGTAGGTAAAAATAGGCATTTAGGCTCAATTTACGTACCATAAGCTCTTTTGCTTTTGATTCTTTCCTTTTCTTTTGATTTTCTTTTTAACCTCATACCTATCTTTCCCCTCTTTTGTTTTGAGAGAATGAGATGTATGATGAATAGTAGGCACCCCCAAACTTAGATTTTTGCCTATTTATTATTACACTTTTTTTTCATTGGGGTGCATCAAAATTGTTCACTCTCTTTTGTCTCTTTTTTCAACATTTTATATTCCAAACAACTCAATTTTTCACTTATGGCACAAATATGGAATTATAGGGTGTCAAAGAAATGTCATATTTTTAGGCTCAAAGGGGCTGAGTAGGGATACAATTTGAATGTCAGGGATAGGTAAAGATGGTAAGAAAGGGCTAACAAAGAAATTCCTGAGTCATCTCCCTAACATGCATATCCTAACTATTTCGCCTCAAATAGCAAGCAAGCAAACACATAGGTTTTAATTAATAACAATGCATAAATCAAGCAAGATACCCCAAATAGTTCGATTTCATGAATTTTTGGCATATCTAACATAAGTGTTCAGATGGTTGCTTCTAATTCCATTATATTATTCAACTTTACTTCACTAGGCGTTTCAAGTAACTACATCATGCATGATCTTAAAAAAAATTATGACTCAAAAATACTCAAAAACACACAAAACAAATCACAAAGACTCAAAACAATAAAACACCCCCCCCAAACATAAATCACACATTGTCCCTAATGTGTGCAAGACTCAAAAATAAAAGAAAAACGGGACATCTTACAAACTTAGTTTAAAATGGTGGCGGTGGCGGCAGATAATGCACGACAGATAACATCAGAAATCCCGTCAGAATGGAAGAGGGACATCGTTTCTAGGGCTCTTTTATTTTTCAGATTTTTCGTTGCGGCGTCGTGGCCCTGAGATCGGCGTCGTGGCGCCCAAACATCTGCACCCCTCTGAACAATGGGTGAGAATCTGGTGCATCTCATCCTCTGGTATACATCGCTTGATGACTTGGTCGGCGCAATGTTTGTATAACATTGGCTCCTCCCAATAGTAGTGTTTACTTCGGAGTAAAACTTCTTCACTTGCTGTCTTGTCAATCCTGGGGGTACTACCTTAGCTGGAAGAAAATTAACAAGATCAACGTACTAAGGTAACTTAAAGACAACACTTAATTGAAACAATTGCTCATCTGGAAAGTGGTCATTTATCTGCACATCTTTGGTGTTCTAGCTCTCTATGTTTTCAAGTCTCGACAAGTGGTCCGCAACTGAGTTCTCTGTCCCGTTCTTGTCACGAATTTCCATGTCAAATTCTTGTAATAGCAGAACCCATCGGATGAGGCGAGGTTTTGCATCCTTCTTTGTCATCAAATACTTTATGGCAGAGTGGTCAGTGTATACTATCACCTTATTCCCAATTAAGTATGGCCTGAATTTCTCGAATGCATATACTATTGCTAGCGATTCTTTTTCTGTAGTAGCATAATTCAACTGTGCGTCATTAAGAGTTTTACTAGCATAGTAAATGGATATGAATGCCTTATCGACCCTCTGCCCAAGCACTGCTCCCACTGCATAATCACATGCATCACGCATTAGTTCAAATGGGAGCTTCCAGTTTGGTGCAATGACTATGGGTGCTGAGATAAGCTTCTCTTTGAGTGTCTGAAAAGAGGTCATGCATTCCTTATTGAATTCAAAAGCAACCCCCGTCATTAGCAAGGTGGAAAGAGGTTTTGAAACTTTTGAGAAGTCCTTGATGAATCTTATATAAAAACCAGTATGCCCAAGGAAACTTCTGACCCCTTTTGTTGATACTGGAGGTGGTAGATTTTCGATTACTGAAATCTTTGCTTTGTCCACCTCAATACCTTGGTTGAATATTTTGTGTCCAAGGACAATCCCTTATTTTACCATGAAGTGACACTTCTCCCAATTCAGCACAAGGTTGGATTCTTCACACCGTTTCAACACTGCTTCCAAGTGCTTCAAACACTCGTCGAACGAGGACCCAAATATCGGGAAATCATCCATGAAAATCTCTATAGTCCTCTCCACCATATCTGAGAAAATTGTCATCATACACCTCTGAAAGGTCGCATGTGCATTGTAAAGCCCAAATGGCATCCTTCTGAATGCAAACGTACCAAAGGGGCAGGTGAATGTTGTCTTTTCCTGATCTTCTGGTGCTATGGCAATCTGATGATACCCTGAGTAGCCATCAAGCGGTAGTAATTGTGCCCTTCAAGTCTATCCAACATCTGATCTAAAAATGTCAACGGGAAGTGGTCTTTTCTGGTTGCCTTGTTCAACTTGCGATAGTCAATGCAGATTCTCCACCCAGTAATTGTTCTAGATGGAATGAGCTCGTTCCTTTTGTTGGTCACGACTATCATACCACCCTTTTTGGGCACCACTTATACCTGACTCACCCATGCACTGTCAGAGATAGGATAAATTACTCCAGCATCAAGCCATTTCATGATTTCTTTTCTGACTACCACGCCCGTATTTGGATTCAATCTCTCTGCGCCTCGATGGAGGTGCATTCTCCTCGTCGAGACGGATCTTATGCATCGCTGTTGACGGACTTATCCCCTTATATGCGCTAATGTCCACCCGATAGCGCGCTAGTGAGCCACCGATCTCTCAGCAACTTCTCAATCTCTACTATGGATAGATGACATGAGATGATCACTGGTAAGGATTGATTCTCACCTAGATATCGGTACTGTAAATGATCTGGTAGAGTTTTCAACTCTAACTCTGGAGCCTTTTCTGTGGATGGTACTGATCTCTCTGACATCTGCCCAAGATCTTCATATCTCTTCTTATCACAATTCTCATAAGAATTCATCCAATTTGCATACTCCATCAGATTCGAGTCATTTCCACTATTATCATCCCATCATGTCCGCACTTCTTCAAGCATATCAGCATTTCTGAACCCATTTTGCGACACTGCTTATTCGATCACATCAATGGCGAAGCAGTTGTCACTTGCCTCTGGGAAGGTTGCTGCCCGAAAAATATTGAAAATCACCTCTTCTTCTTCCACGCGAAGTCTCAACTCCCCTTTTCGAACATCAATGAGTGACTGTCCTGTTACACCCCGTAAGTCCAGGACATGTATAAGAGAATGTATGTAAGGAATCAAGACTTGGAAATTGGTACGAAAGGAAGAATTGTTTTCCGATAGAAAATATTCCGAACGTCGGAAAGGAAAAATGTTCGTTGTTGAGAATTGGATTCTCAAAATGCATTATTTGAAGAGTATGGAACTTATTAACTTTATGGAAATTTATTTTTACGGATTTGGTCATGTGGGGCCCACCCGAGGAATTTTACGTTTTGTGGGGCCCACGAGGGTTACAGAATTTTATGGACGAATGAGAGGACGACACGTGGCACCCCCACACTTGGTCTTGGTCGAATTTTGCAAGGCTAAAATGGTCATTGACCATGGTGGAAGATAAGTCTTGCTAAGCTTGAGATTGTTGACCAAGGTCAACTTGTCCACTTGGCTATTTAATTAATGATCCTCATCCTAGCCACACAATTGTGATAATCTAAGCCCTCCAATATGTTTTATATACTACACTAGTGCAAGACAAGCTCTTGAAACACTTAAAAAAATTAGAGAAACTCTTGTGCACACAACATAGCTCTCGGGTTTGGATATCCTCCACACAAAAAATTTGTAGTTTTGATCCATTGTTCACAAGACTTAAACCCAATGTCCCTAAGGGTATTGTAAGGATATCTCAATAGAAAGATTTCGGAAAAACGGCGTTTTCACGTTAGTCGCAAAGCGGAAACTTAAGGAGTTCTTCAACTTTGAAGTTGGAACTTGAAGATGGGTTCTTCATAGGCTTCTAAGGAGTGCTTGGAGCGGATTGGAACATAAGGAAAGGAGCTAAGAATTTGCTAAGGAGCGACTTTGAATCTTGGAATTTTAAGGGCTTATAAATGTAAAATTTTGTCGTTTTAGTAATTAAGGTTTACTTATTGTTGTAGCTAGGGATATTAGCAAGCATGAGATGTTTAGTATGAAGTTTGATAAGTATATTGGCTATTGGAACCCTAATCCGAAAACTAGCATGTTAGCCTTAAGATTACAATTCAAGTTGATTATTAGTTTAAGTCGTCGCATGTTGTATAAAGAAGGAAATTGTAGTTGTTGAAGTTGTTTATGACTATATAACATGTTAGATCTTAGAACTTGGAATTGGAAAATGATTGGAAAAGACTTTGAATTGTTGGATATGTTGTTGGCCGAGAATGGCTTGAATATGGAACTACTTCGTATTAATTGTGGGACGGAATTTTACACGTATTGTAAGGCGTGTAATCCCCTTTGTTTGGATGTTGTTTTGAGCCTTAAATGTGGCGTGTTGGTTATTGTATTCGGCCTTGAAAAAGGTGGCAAAGTGAGTAGAAACAAAGGAAGTCTTTGCCGATTTTCCGTAGAATTAGAGGCGTATACTTAGTATTATTCTCGTTAGAGACTAGAAGTTGATAGTCTTGTTGTGACCATTATAGGTTGACAACTTCTACGTCACGGCATATTCGGCAGCTTGTGGATTTAGCCGAAAGGTATGTGAACTATCTCATCTAGCATGATTCCTTAAGATAAAGAAAGTATGTCTACTCGTAAATGATCCGTTCCTTGGTTGTATTTGGATTGCCTAAAATAGAATTTGTTCTATGTACTTGATTGTACTTTGATGTTTAAATTGTAAGTTGTATAATCCGTTGCCTTAGTGAAGTTGGATTCTTAAAGTGAAAGTATTTTACTTAAAGTACATAGAGTCTTGAAAAGGAAGTGGTTTCCAAATCTTTTGGCTAGTGCCTTAGTTCCAAAACCTAAGAATTCGTTATAATGACTTTAGAAGTCAAAGGAGTGATTTACTTAATTGTTTTAAGAGAGGAGAAATGACATGATTTAAGAGAAGTAACTTGTTTTAAAAGTGTGAGTTACTTGAGGTTTAAAAGTAGAAGAAACTTGTTTTCTAAATATTAAGAGACTTGAAGTATTTTGAAAGTTAAGAAACTTGTTTTGTAAGTATGTGATACTTGGTTTTAAGTATAAGTCTCTTGGTTATAAAAAAAAAGGAATGAATATGTCTAAAACCATAAAGGGTTATAACGGCTTTATGGGAAGTTGGTTATAACGGTTTTATGGAAGGTTAAGAAGGTTGTCTATTTTGATTATTAGGCATAAGTTGCCTAGATTGTGAAAATTTGAAGTTACTTGATTTCAAGCTTTGAAAAATAGACACACCTTGATACTACGGGTGTTAGTATCTTGGGGTTTTACATAACAAGGAGTCTTTTGAAAAGAATGTACGTACGTAGTACTTTGGCTTGTTTAATTGAGAATTATTCTATGTGTGCCTTGATAAGTACTTTGGCTTTTTAATTGAGAATTATTCTATTAGTGCCTTAAGTAAACCAAATGAGAGTGTACATGAATAAGACTAATAAGAAGTTAGGGGGATTTCTTAACTTGCTTACTTATTGTGTGATAAGCCGGTAGTGCTTATGTTATGTATGATGGCCAGTTGAGGTAGGGTAAGAGTATAAATGAGGGGTGTATCCCCAAAGATCGTTATACCACCTGCTTTATCACCTTGAGGTAAGAGTATAAATGAGGGTGTATCCCCAGATCGTTATACACTGCTTTATCACCTTGAGTAAGAGTATAAATGAGGGTGTATCCCCAGATCGTTATACCACTGTTTTATCACCTGCTTGAGGTAAGAGTATAAATGAGGGTGTATCCCCGAATCGTTATACCATCTGCTTTATCACCTTGGGGTAAGAGTATAAATGAGGGTGTATCCCCGAAGATCGTTATACCACTGCTTTATCACATTCTTGGTAGAGTATAAATGAGGGTGTATCCCCAAAGATCGTTATACCACTGCTTTATCACATTGGGGTAAGAGTATAAATGAGGGTGTATCCCCAGATCGTTATACCACTGCTTTACCACCTTCTTGGGGTAAGAGTATAAATGAGGGTGTATCCCCAGATCGTTATACCACACTGTTTTAGTGGATTTGCTACCTATACTTTTGATTACTCTCATTGTTAGTAAGGCCTTTGTGTCTTGTTATTTGAGTAGTGACTTTAAGGGCGTCGTCCACGACTTGATATATTTGCTTATGTATTGTGTCTTTGTAGGTTGGCTATCATACATGTCTCTGTTTTGTTTAGTGTTATGATTTCATTCTGATGCTTCACATTTCACATACTTGGTACATTCTTACGTCTTGACCTCCTTGAGGCTGCATTCATCTGCATGAGTTTAGGTCTGTTGTTTGGTGATCGGCGGTGTAGGACCACCTTTCGAGTTTTGGATAGCTCCTTACATTGGGAGTTTATCTTTTTGGTATAAGTTCTTTCGATCTGAGCTTTTATCTGATTATGGAGTGCAGCGGGGCCTTGTCCGTCATAGTTGATAAAACTCTTAGAGTCTATATTCATATGTAGGATTGGACTCGTATGCGGTGTAGTGTCTTTTTTATGTATATTATATGGCGACCTTATCGGCTTTGCCGCTTATGCGTATGTTGGTGTTGAAAAAAAAAAGAGGTGTTATTTAATTTCCATGATTTACTTAGTTGTTAAGGTAGAAGGGTGCGGGTAGGGCACTGATCCAGGCTTGAGGTTGGGCGTGACATGTCCTATGGCTAGGAAGGGCCTGCCAAGTATGATGGGGATCATGTCATTATCTCTCATGTCTAATATGATGAAATCGGCGGGAAAGATGAACTTGTCCACCTTTACCAACACATCCTCGATGACTCCTCTAGGGTGGACGATGGAGCGGTCAGCTAGCTGCAAAGTGATGTCTGTAGGTCTGGTTTCTCCCATTCCAAGTTTGCAAAACACCAGATAGGGCATCAAATTTATACCTGCCCCCAGATCACACAACGCCTTTTGACACTCAAACTTTCCTATAGTGCATGGGATGGTGAAGCTCCCCGGATCATTCAATTTCTAAGGTAGCTTTCTCTGTAGGATGGCACTTCATGCTTTAGTCAACACCACTGTTTCATAGTCATCTATCCTCATCTTTTTGCTGAGAATCTCCTTCATGAACTTTACATAACTCGGCATCTGCTCTAGTGCCTCAGCAAACGGGATGTTGAGTTGTAATTGTTTGAGAACTTCCAGGAATTTAGAGAACTGTTTGTCAAGAGAACTTGTTTTTAGCTTCTGGGGGTACAGTATCTTCACCTGGGGTGCGTCCACAACAGCTTCCAAACCTATTGTACCCTCGAGCCACAGGCGCGCGGCACGAGATTAGCGTCGTGGCGCGAAAGTTCTGCAATGTTTGAGATTATCGGCGCGTGGCGCGCTGCTCGATGTGGCCGTGGCGCTGCTCGATGTGCGCGCGTGGCTGCATTCTGCGATAAATCTAGGGCCTTCTTTTACCACGGTGGTGGTGAGTTTGCTTCCAGGTTCGCCATTTTCAGTCGATCTCCTGGCATTGCTCTTTTATATTCCCTCGATATGTTCGGTGATTCCCTTGTATTACATTGCTTAGCATGCGCGAGTTGTCTATTTGCGTTTCCAAATTCTTGAGGACACTCGTTTAGTCCGTGAACTGATTTTGGTGCCTAGTTAGCTTTGGTATGGTGTTCGTAGCCCGTCTTGCTCTTCTGTGGGGCACAGGGATTACATTGTTGATAGTGGTAATCCATGTTTGCAAGATCCCTGAGATGAATCAAAACCAACAAACGGATCACGGCGCACGGTTCCACCAATAAATAAAAACTTAATAAAAAGTAAAAAATAAAAACCAAATTAGAAATTAAGAATAGATAGAATGATATTGAACTACGCCAATCCCCGGCAACGGCACCAAAAAACTTGATGCGTGATTTATGCACACTGCTAAGCGCAAGTACCGTGTCGTGACAAGTAATATAGTCTAGAAGGCCGAGTTATAGTCCTCGAGGATTAGTGTTCAATTATCAACCTCTATACATCGTATCTATTTGGTAACCGATAATTTGATGAATTATTTATAGCTATGATTATAGATGCTAACTAATTTACTTTACTTTACTTCAGATATGGTGAAAATAGGGCTTTCAAATATCCTCAACTATCCGCTCGTTTTACTTGTTAATGCAAATAATTATGGTTTTTCTTCTATTTTGAGATAGCAGGTTAACTAAGCCGTTTTATACTCCTCTTAAGGTAATATAAACACTCAACCCCAATGCAGAACCATACATCTTTTGATGACAAGATTGACTACAAATGAGGATTAAGAACAATAACCTATCAAACTACACAAGTATCGGGGTACTTTCGTCCACGATTTAAACCTATGTTTATTCAACTATAGCATATTCACAATATCCCCTTTCGGCTTTCGATTAGAAATCATATAAGTTATGATAATTAGTGATCAATTAATTACCAAGCAATCAAAACAATTATTGAATAAATTTCAACAATAATGAGAAGAAACCAAAAACATACATTAATTCATAAAAACGAGGTTCAAGTGATTCGATATGGAAAGCCCTAAATTAAGTTAGTTCCTAGCCATAGACATGCCAAGAACTAAACTAATATCAACGTAAACTAAAAGAAATAAAATAAAGGACAAGAAATTACACAAAAGTAAGTCTCCAATCTTGATCTCCAAGTTGTGATGAATTGTCAAGTGTTGGATCCCCCAAATCTAACCTAAAAAGGTCCTTTTTATAGCCTAAAAAGCGTCCAACAACTTTTTCTTCTTGGCCTTGGCCTATTCTGTCAGTTTGGTGATTTCCGCCTCGGTGCAGTGGCCTACAGGCGCGTAGTGGCGCTTCTGCGGCTCTATGTTCTTTGGGCGCCGTGGCCTCGATCTTGCTGGTTGGTAGCCATGGCTTTCACATTTTCGCCCGGGTTGCCTACTTTTTAGCTTTTTGAGCTCTGGAACCTCTGTTTCTGCCCTCTTTTCGCTCCTTTTCGTCAATATGCCACTTTAAAGCATTATGACTCAAAAGAATGAAAATTTATCCTAAGACGACACATATTTGTACAAAAATGGGCAAAAGACTAACTAAAAATGACTCAAAAGGTGTATATAAAATACACCGATCAAGTATTCATGGAATCCTGATACATCTACTTCCCAGCCTTCTAGTGAAGGGCGCGATGAACCTATGTGGAGATACGCACGAACTGTCCGGCCCTATTCTGGGACGCGGTAAAATCATATCTTGCCACGCCTTACTTTGCGGGGCCGGTAGCGCGACCTTAGTGAAGGGCGCGATGAATGGAATATAACACTTGCACGAATAGTTATCATGAGCAACCTTATGCAATTTAAATCATCTTTTGACTCTCAATAAAATCATATACTGCCCGACCATTTCTGGGACGCGGTAATTGCCCGGCCTTCTAGTGAAGGGCGCGATGAATGTAATATTACACTTGCACGAATAACTATCATGATCAACCTTATGCAATTTAAATCATCTTTTGACTCTCAGTAAAATCATATCTTTGCCGGCCATTTTGGGACACGATGGCTGCGACGCTTCTAGTGAAGGGAGTGATAAATGGATTATAACACTTGCACGAATAGCTATCATGAGCAACCTTATGCAATTTAAATCATCTTTTGACTCTCAATAAAATCATATACTTCTCGGCCCTTTCTGGGACGCGGTAAAATCTTTTTTGACTTTCAATAAAATCATATGCTTCCCGACCCTTTCTGGGACACGGTGAAATCATTTTTGACTCTCAATGGAATAATATAGAACAACATTCATTTATAAAACCCAAGGAACTATCATGTCATTAAGTTAAGATCCAAAAGAACTATATGCGTTAAATGCATTACACTTACTTTATAAAAATCAACTTTCATTTTAGATCCCGTTTGGAAAATCAAAGCACTTATCATATCAAGTATCATTTTGGGATTAGATCGATAAAACTATGTACGTCCACGGTACACTTACTTCATATAAACAACTTTCATTCTTAGAAAAACCAAGGCACTATCATATCATTAAGGATTAAGATCCAAAAGAACTACATACGTCCACCGTACACTTACTTCATATAAACATGCCAAAAGAAGAAGGATAGTTCACACACCTTATCGGCTATACCCACACGATAAGTAGAATACGTCTCAATGTACTTCAACTTATAACAACAATAATACATCTATCAACTTCATGCTTACTAGTATAAGACATATACCAAGGGTTCTCTTTTCATATAAAAATTTGGGCAGCACTTCCCGTACTTATACATACGTTTCCACCTTACAAACAAGCCTAATAACATCAATAACCAAGTACCAATTAGGTACACAACCAAAACAGCAACCAAGGTGATTCACACACCTACTTATTATGTTAATCTGGCCTCTTAATCCATATAAAGCAGTCCACTTAAAGCGATCCGTAATCCAACCTGCGAGGGTAGAATGTGAAGCATTTCTACACCATTCTACACCCTTAATCCTTTAGGACTTACATTAGCAATTACCACATTTAAACATTCATAATGGTAACTGAATTTTCAGCATTATAACCCCACAAAACAGCCCCTAAAACAGCACCACAATGTCTCACAGTTTCATGCAGTTCTCGGCCAACAACCAATACCATAACCCTTTCCATAATTCATTATTATCCAATTCAAGTTTCAACACTTTAATATAAATCATTTCATCTTTTAATATCAAGATTTCCTTCAATCAAACATGTAATAAGTGAAGGTAACAACAACAATAACCAACGTATCCAACAACATGAAAACTGTCCAGAATCGGCTAACATGCCAAATCTGTGACATGCATTTCTTATTCTCCATTTACTTAACAAAAGTTCATCTCTTAACTATAACATCATGTAACTTCCAATTACTTCAAGAGGAAGAAGAAATCTTACCTTAAACTTAGCTCAAAATAATCCAAAGCTCTCGGCCACTACTTCTTTTTGACACCACTTCTTGCGTTACAACAACACATGTATCTACAATATTGTAACCAGCTTGCTTTCTTGTTTTACTTCCATAAAGTTCATAAAAAAACTTAGGGTTTCAAGACATTTTCTTGACCAAAATCGTGACCCTCTACCTTGTTGTGTTAACTTGGCTTAGAACTTAGTTAGAGAGCTTAATCTTTGGAAAATAAGTTGATCTTGTTCTTCTTGGTTAAGGGATTTTTTAAATTTGCAAGAGAAGAGAAGAGAGAAGAGGGTTTGGATGAGAAGATATTATGAGTTAAGGCAAATAAGTTGTCACGACCCGACCTCGGGCGACATGGGTGCCTTACCGGGCACCTAATGATACAACATCGAGAGAAAATCGTGAAATAAAAACTCATAAAGATAAGCGGTGAAATAAGAAGGCAGGCTAACCAAAGCGGTTACCTTTACGTATATATAAATAAAAACTTGAGCGATTCATCCCTTTTACAAACCTTGCCCACATGCGATTACTCTGGACCTCTAAGAATATAACCATAACTATGGCGGACGGGGCCCGCATACCACAGAATGTAAGTACTACAGCGACGGGGACTATACGAAAGATAAGCCTCGAGAAAGCGGAGCTTCCCAAGCGAGTTGTGATCCTATGGCGAGGATCGGCGGTGGTGTACCTCTACTGCGGCGTGAGCGGCCCCGAAGGAGGTCGATCTGCGGTACCGGTATGTGAAGCGTACAATCTGAAATAAAATCATAACCTTTAAAACCAATTACAAATGCGTATGAACAACGATTTAAGCGCGTAGTGCCATCATAAGCAAGGCAAAATAGATATAACGTGGCGGTCTTTTCTGGGCGCTAATGATCGAAGCAAGGCGATCTCCCATAGTATCATTATGCGAGCCTAATCACGGACTCGCGATCCGCATAGACCACCTAGGTTCGCGTGAGGTATTCTCGCGTCGGGGTAGCTAACCTCGGCATCAACACGGACTCTCGCGGTCGCGTAGTCACGAACCGCGTGAGGTATTCCTCGCGTCGGGTAACACGCGGAGTGATCATCCTGGAACTCCGCACTCGCGCATAGGTCACGCGGACCGCGTGAGGTATTCGCGCGTCGAGCGGCTAACCCTCGGCATAACAAGTCGGGGGTAAGTGATATAATATCGGCATAGCGCTTATCGTTAAACAACATAAGCCTGACAAGAAAACCCCACACAAGCGTCACGAGGCGGCTAACACCGTAGCATCATAACATGTTTAGTTATCAAACCAACAAGAAAGCATTACAAGGTTATCACAAGCCAACATAGTCAAGTTACTCACACAAAAGTCACACGATACCCGTAGTATCAAAATAGAGTAACTATCTTTTAAGTAAACCAAAACAATTTCCATACCTTCTTTTTAAACCAATCTTAAGACAAAAGCATGCCTTCCTTTTTAAACCATTTTAAGACAAAACCATGCCTTCCTTTAAAACAAAGACACTTTTACCTTTTTAAAGTCAAGTAGCAATATACTTTTTTTTTTTAAACCAAGCGTCTTACTCTTTTAAAAACAAGTAACCTATACCTTTAAATCAAGTTACTTCTCCTTTCCCAAAATCAAGTTGTTTATAAGTCAAGTCTCTTTACTTTCAAAAATCAGGCTCTTAATCTTTAAATCATGTCTTTTAAGGAAACCAACCTCCAACTTTTAAAATGTCAAGTTATCCTTTTAAATCCAATGATAAAACCATTCTTTTGTTTTCATAAAGTCGTTATAAATAACTTCCCATAGAGCTATTATAACACTTTATGTTTTAAACCAACCAAGGACAACTATTCTTATTTTCGAAATCAAGATAACTTTATTCTTTAAAAGACCACACACCCATTACTCATGAGTGAGGTTTTACAACTTTTAACATAATTCAAGTCCTTAATATTTCATAACAAGTCACTTAACTTTGGAATCAAGTCAAGGACACAAAGGAAAATCAAATTCCTTTAAACACCGCGTCGTCTACCGCGCTATATATATATTTCACAAATATCATGCTAGAAAGTATAGGAAGAGGTTCACATACCTCGCGGCGATTATCGACAATTAGCAAAGCGCTCCAAAGTACTCTAACCTTGCTCGCCTTTTCCACCGCTTCAAGTAGAATCGCTCTCGTAATCTTGACCTATAATGGTCATAAAGCGTCTATTAACTTCTAGATCCGCCGTAGAATATTTCTAAGTACAAGGTTCCATATTCTACGAAAAATTCAGCGCACATCCCCACCCCATGACCACATAAATCTCCTCCTCTAACAAGGCTGCTACCAAGCCAACAACTCGAGGGGTTACCGTCTTAGGGCGTGTACAATTCTACTCGCGATAATACTACAAGTCTCTGTAAATCTGGTCAATGTAAATACAATTCAATTCTTTTAATCATCTTTCCAATATATCTTATACTCGATTCTAAACTACTCTGATATGTAATATCGATTCTGATAGAGGGGCGTAGATCATTACCTCGATAAGCCCAAAATTATCCAAGATTAAAAGTCGATCTGAGCAGCGTTTAGCTCGATTCCTTACGCTCCAACCGCTCCAAGCAACCCTTAGAAGTTTCTAAACAACTTCTCTTAACACTTCATCTAAGCTACGAAGATTTTTCTAGGGCTTATTTGCGACTATTGGAAAAAGTAGTATTTAAGGTCTCTTATTATTGAAATAACTTGGAATACTACTAGGAATACTAGGCTAAGGTATTTGGGATAATACAACAATACTTGAAGTATTTTTCTACACAAAGTGGGGAGAATTTGGACGAGAGCTCTGAGAGGGGATTTTTGTGACTTAGAAACATTTAAGTGGATGAAGAAGTCTTGAAACAAGGGGTATTTATAGAAATCAAGGGCTATGATTTAAGCAAGTGTAAGGTGAGGATGGGGTACATGTGTGTGGGTAGTTTGCCAACCATTTGTCCACCATAACAATGGGACAAGTGGCGAGCCACTAAATCGCTCAAGCAAATCAACAACGCCTGTGACAATCATTGCGTGGCCTCGAGGGGGTGACACGTGTCGCCCCTACTGCGTCAAAATATTTCGTCTTCAAAAATATCCGTAATGCCAAAAATCCGAAAATAAAGTGGGCCCACAAAACCAGTAAATTTCCTCCGTGGGCCCACGTGACCAGTCGAAATAAAATTCCATAATTCTTAAATATTCCAAAAGTCCGAATACCAAATATGGGAATCCAATTCCCGTTAACGAACCTTTTTCCTTCAAAATTCGGAAACTTTTAGTGAAAAATCACCTCTTTCTTCCTTTCCAATTTTACTGTCGTATTCTCGTACGTACGTCCTCATATACATACTCTGGAACTACGGGGTGTAACATAAGTCTTCAAGACTTGTATCTATAACATGTGCACAAGCACAAGTGGATAGGGACCCATGTGGAACACTTGTCCACTTGTATACACTTTATGAAAATATATTTTACACTAATCTCTTCACAAAATATTAATCCAACACTTAGTCAAATCTTACTATTTTAGATGGAAACACCCCCATGAATTGTAAAAAATTATTGGCTCATGTGCTTAATCCCAAGATTTAATAATACAATCTTAAGTCCATAACTCCATTTGGAAATAATTCAACCACTAATATTAATTCTCGTCGTCACATTTGTTGTATCCAAAATTATTCCATATAGAAAATGTAAATATACTTTCCTTCCAATATTCAAATCTTATTTCCTTACTTACGTTCTCACTCTATTGCCCTGGAATTACGGGGTGTAACACGGGAAGTGGTTAATCTACGTGTAGGAAAAGTGTTGGTGCCACCACGCGTCCAAGCAGTCGTGGCCGATGTGGTTGGTTAAAATGAACCACTCCCTCTATCCCAATTTATTTGAAGGTTGACCAGTTTGAGAGTCAAATAGGTTTTTCTTTGACTTAATTTTAAACATAGATTCTTTGAGTATTTTATAATAAAATTTATATATTTAAAAACTACATAAAAAGTACTATAAGTTTTCATGATTAATAATTCTTAATATATGAAAATAGTTAGAGAAAATCGTAGTCAAAGAAAGAGATATTTAAATCTCAAACTGGTCAACCTTCAAACAAATTGAGATAGAATGAGAAATAAAGAGAGAGTAATGAGAAATTAAAGGGGGCCCCGTACTTGAGAGGTGACAAGCAATTGTATTGGGTATCGATTTCATGTGATGAGAAATTATTTGAATATTCCACTGTAGATTATCACGGCCTGAATGTCATGCATTGGGCATTAGCTGATAGCTTAGATTTATTTATGTGAATTATGATTGAGATATGAAATCTTGGATTTGATGTTTCTATATTATATGTTTATCTTAATTGTGATTATGTGTTCTCATGACTTTATAATACTCATTTAAAAGTGGGAAAAAGCTAAATTTGAGCCTTTTACTTTATGGCCTAGTTGCTTATTATGTCCATGTCATATTCATATTTTATATGGTATCTCATGCATAATACACTTGAGAATACATATATGATGTCCGATGGAAAATGATTTCAGACGGTGTGATACGAATTGTAAAGAGCCGAATTGGCTAAAGACATGTGATGTCACATGAATTGGCTAAGTACATGTAATGTGAGCCGAATTGGCTAAGGGTTGAGATTTGAAGCCTAAATGGCTAAGGACTCAATGAAAATGATTCAGGATGGTGTATGGACCTTTCGAGTCCCCATGGGTCACATATTTCATATTATGGAGTGTGTGTATACCGATGATGAAAGTCCTTGTATTGCGTTTGCATATCAAATTATTCATTGAATTCCTTGTTGATTGACTTACTTGAGTTATTAATGTGAAATACACATATCTTACTTAAGTGGTTATTCGAAACTTTATTGGTTTATAGATATTGTCTTGTTCGACTAATCGCATTTAAGAATGAAAATAAGCATTCAGAAAACCAACCCTCGTCATTGTTTTCGTTTATGATAAGTAGACATTGTTTTTGAGTACACGTTATTTTTGCGTACTCACTCTACACTTGCGACATCCTTTTTGTGTAGATTTTATTCCTAGGACGAGAGAAATTCCAGACTTCACCGCCCATTGAGGAGATTTTTAGAAGGTTTTGGGGTGAAATTTCTTTGGTGATTTGTGGCACCGAATTCTTCTTCTTTACATATCCCTGTCTTTTCCTACTTTAGATAGTATATTTGTATTTTGTATCAGACTTGTAGTTTTATTTTAGTAGCTCATGTACTGTGACAACAGATTTTTGGATGGTAGTTCTAGTTATTCTGCTTATCTATGACTATGAGACTTTATTATGACTTCAAATAACTTTTTTTATTTCTTCCGCTTAATATGCTTGCAAATTGGCTTAAATGGTTGTGGATGGTTCACCTACCGTGTGGGGTGGGTGCCTTCACGACTTTCCATTTTGGGTAGTGACACCACAACATCTCAATAAATTTTTCTTGAAAAATATATATATATATATATGCTATAATATGTTTTGCATATATCAATTGTGATCTATCCAATGATATGTAATAGTTAAATAATCATTACCATAAGTACTAAGACCTATGTCAAAAGTGTATCTATTTTACCCTCAAAATAATATAATGCATAACATAAATATTGTTGATATTCATGTGCAAATGTAAAAATATCTCTTCTAACAGTTGATCTAAAAAATCTTTAAAAGTAAGATTATATATTTCTCTAATGAAATCCGGAGATCAAGATAACGAGAAAGGCAAAATTTTCACAATAACTACTTTCACTAAATTTTCTCAATCTGTGTGTTTATCATATTTTGGAACGAAAAGTTCCCCAATCATTGGGTTAGTTTCAATATGTACTTGATCAGAACACTATGTGAACCTTCTCCCGACTCAGAAGACATTTGCACACCCCCTTTTTGAGCCATTAATTAGATATATGTTGCTTTGTGCTTCATTTTCACGTATCTAAGTAACCCCCATCCCGCCTTGATCTTTTTTAAATTTAAATTTATAATATTCACCACAAATTTAGTAAAATGTTAACTGCCTAGGCATGTCTCTTTCAAAAAAAAATAATCATGCATGTGATTTTGCTTTTCGTGCTATACTGGACATGTTCTCATACTAAAAGGAATAGAAGGGTTTTCAGTTTTAGCTTGAGACTGAGTCTGAGGTGGAGCTACACTAATGGATGTGTCATATAAATTACCTTTTAAATTCATCTTCTAAACCATCTTGTGGTTCAGTAGTTAGAAAAACTATAAAAAATCTCGTGATCTAGTGTTTGCACATTAGTATTAATCTTAATATCAAATTGTTCAGTTTCATTTACGTATGTGAAATCATCATAATTAGGATCTAGATCCAACACCCTTACTAATCTTACCCTTGTTATCCCTACTAAAAATATGTCTAGCTTGTTCCATTATATTTATTCAAATAAATGAGTAAAGTTAAGAAAATTAAGTATAATAATTAAAATTTAAAACAAAAGAAAGAAGAAGAGATGCTTTAAATAATAATAATTTAAATTTTAAATTTAAGGAACTTATATTTAAAATTAAACAATAATAATTTAAATAAAATATGGAATGCGTGTACCAAACTCCAACGTAAACGTCAATGTATAATCATGGTTGAAAGTTTAAACCTTGCTCGATGATCCCCATGCTAATTGTCAACTTCGATTCCAATTTTCAAAAATTGATTGCAATTAGAAAATAAAAATAAAAATGTAATTTGCAATTTAAATTTGTAGAGAAATGGAAGGGGAATTTGTAAGAAAAAGAAAAAGAGGAGGATGTATTTATAGTTGAGGAATATACATAAATGTAAATATATTAAAGGTTAAGAATAATTATTAAGGGGATAGAGATGGTTTGGGGGTATTGGTGTCCATTTTTGTCGTTCTAGCCGTTGTCGATGACTTGCAAAATAATCGTTTGTGCTACAGCTAGTTTTCAACAGAATTAAAAAACATTTATTTTTGTTTACTTTGAAAAGAAAATGTTTTTAATGAGTGAGTGCGTAGCTAGCTGTCAATAGCTTCAAACTTTTTAATGTTAATAGAGCGTAGAAAGGGGGTGGGATTAAAACCCGAAAAACCAAATCGTTTGAGCCGAAATCTGAATTGAGCCGAACTGAACGGTTTGGGCTTGCTAGCAAACCGAAACCGAATGCTCCATTGAGTACGGGTTCAGATCCATGGCAAAACCGATCTGAAATGGTACCGAATAGCAAAAAATGAGTATGGTTTATTGATTCATATGGTTTACTGATTGAAGTGTGTTTGTTTCAGTGAATGAGTACAGTGTGTTTGAATGAGTACTGGGACATTTGGGACTGTAATAGCCTAACAGACTGATGATTTCAGCTTTGTTTGTTATGTTGAACACTTAAAAACTGTTTGGGACTTGGTCATATTAGGACTTTTGATCTGCTGAAAGTATGGAACAGTGGAACTAAATTGTTGATTTGTTGTTTTTAAGTGTTTTGGATTTAGGTTTTTAATCTGCTGAAAGTTTCAATGTACTATATATAGTTGTTTTCAGATTTTTTGAGTTCACTCAGTGACAAAGTTGTTTTCACTTTTCAGAAAACAAAAAAAAAGTCAAATTTTCGAAAAAGTTGCATTTGATACCGAAATGGGCCGAACCGATCCGAACCCATTCGCATCGGGTCAATTCGGGTTAGATAGCCAAAAAGTGAAGTACCATACCGAATTCGTTCCGAATATTACTTCGGATTCGGCCCAAAATTGAACTGATCCCACCCCTAACCCCTGGTTTAAGAGGTATGGGTGATCGAGCACCATTAACCACGATGATGTGGGACATGTATATTTATATAGATATTTGCGGATACGTATAAGAATCTCTACGTGAGATCCGGTGACACACATAGTTGGTGGGTTGCGCAGCTTGCGCTGGTTTGGAAATAGAGTTTTTGAGTCCTGCATTTTCTTTTCCCGTTTACCTTTCTTTAATCATAGTAGCAAAATATCAATTAAAAATATAAAATCCAAACGAACAACCGGCTTTAGTTTTTTTACCCAAATGCTTTATCTTGTGTAATTTGCAAATATAATTTGTTTGTTGAACTTTTAGATGTTACCTAAAGAGGTTAAAATTAGTAATAGTTGGTGCTTCCATTAAGGAGCTTTTACTATATTCTATAAGGTTTTTATTTTTAAAATTGACATTTTAGAAATTTGGAATTTTTGGGAGCAAAATTTATTTTACGTTGTAAATTACTGATTTAATTTTAGTTAGATATATCATATATTACATATGTGGTCCTTCAATACCTTTCACATTCATGAACTATATGTTTGAAATTTTACTAATGTGGAATTGTGTTTATCCCATCTTGAATGACTTAAAACACATGGGCTCCGCATGTCGAAAACATCGTTTATTTGCACATGTCTAATTTACTAAGTAAGTAGATGATGTTAGTGTCAAGTATCGTCAAATTTCGTTAAGAAATGAAAGAGATATTGGTACACAAAGTAAGGTGTTTGAAACATAAAAAAATGGAGGGTCTTTGGCCAAAAATTATAAATTTCCAAGGAATTAGGGCTTCTAATATCCACTCTTTTCAATCTTTAATGCAACTAGAATGACTTCTTTTTCTACGTTAAGATAGCGGTTAACTAGACTGTCTTATATTCCGATTAGGATATATAATCACTCAACTTGATCGAACCCTTCTATATTTCTATGATAGTATTTACCACATAAGAGGATTAAGAACAATAACCTATAATGCTACACAAGTATCGGGGTACTTTCGTCCGCGATTTTAACCTATGTCTACTCAATTACAGCATATCCAAATCTCTCCTCTCGGTTCTTGATTCGAAATCATATAGATTATGATAATTAGTGATCAGTTAACTATCAAACATTCATACCAATTATTGAATAAATCTTAATCAAGTGAAAAAGAAACCAACTAATGCATTAATTCATGAAACGAGGTTCAAGCGATTCAAAGGAAAGCCCTAATTAAGTAATTAGCTCTAAACATTGTCATGTCAAGAACTATGTCACACCCGAACCCGGGCGTGGTAGTGCCTACACAGGAACCTTCTACCTTAACAACACAAGTAAACTGCGGAAATTAAATAACATTTCATTTTTTTTTAAAACCAACGTACGTGCAAGGGCAAAGCCGACAAGGCTTCCATATATACATAAACAAAAGACCTTTACGCATGCGTAGTCCAATCCAGCGTATGAATCTACGGACCTCTGAGTTTCTTGAAATATGGCGGGACAAGGCCCGCCGTACCCATAAGCTTGTACAAAGCACATCTTGAAAGAACTTATACCAAAAGATAAACTCGAGCAGAAGGAGCTATCCAAAAACTCTGGCGGTCCTACACTGCCGATCCACAAAGCTGCGTACCTAAACTGCGGCATGAGCGCGGCCCCGAAGGAGGTCGATGCGAAGAATGTACCAAGTATGTGAAGCGATGAAATCTTGTAATGAAATCGTAACGATCTAAGCAAAGCAGGAGACATGTATGATAGCCAACCTACGATTACCAACCATGCGATCATAACAAGTCAGGGACGCATGCCCTCAAATCATTTCTAAAATATAATCATGGGTCTCACGCCCATAATATCAATAATGACCGTGGAATCCTTCCTCACTGCCGGCAGTCCAGGATATATTATAACACCAATAGGCATACATGAACACCAAGTCCACCTATGTCCTAAAAGCATGCAGGCAGCGGAAAATGGCGGTGGTAAGCGAGGGTATAATGTCTTGGGGTTTACCTCACTTATACTCTTACCTCGAAGGTGGTAAAGCATCTTGGGGTTTACCCTCACTTATACTCTTACCCTATCTCAACCGACCATCAAACAAAACAAGCGGGGTATAATGTCTTGGTGGTTTACCCACTTATACTCTTACCTGGAGAAGGTGGTATAGCATCTTGGGGTTTACCTCACTTATACTCTTACCTATCTCAACGGTCGTCGAACAAAACATAAGCACTACCGTCTGTCTTATAAAAATCAGGAGTTTAACACAAGTACTACAAATAGCGGTGGCATACAGCGGAATCCCACATCCGTCGATGCGTCGAGTAACTTACAACAAGACGGTAGGCCCTCAACCAGAGTCGCGGCAACTTAATAAAACATAATCCTTGCACTCAAAGGTTATCGCCAGCACACATAGGAAATTCTCAATTAATCAAGCCAAAGTACTTATCAAGGCACACATAGAATAATTCTCATTTAACAAGCCAAAGTACTTATCAAGGCACAAATAGAATAATTCTTATTTAACAAGCCAAAGTACTTATCGAGGCACAAATAGAATAATTCTCATTTAACAAGCCAAAGTACTTATCGAGACACAAATAGAATAATTCTCATTTAACAATCCAAAGTACTTATCAAGGCACAAATAGAATAATTCTCATTTAACAAGCCAAAGTACTTATCGAGGCACAAATAGAATAATTCTTATTTAACAAGCCAAAGTACTTATCGAGGCACAAATAGAATAATTCTCATTTAACAAGCCAAAGTACTACGTACGTACATTCTTTTCAAAAGACTCCTTTTTATGTAAAATCCTAAGATACTAACACCCGTAGTATCAAGGTGTGTCTATTTTTCAAAGTAAGTTACTACACTTTTAGAAAACTCATTTCAAAGTTTGAAATCAAGTAACTTGAAATTTTCACAATCTAGGCAACTTATGCCCAATAATCAAAATAGACAACTTTCTTAACCTTCCATAAAGTCGTTATAACCAACTTCCCATAAAGCCGTTATAACCCTTTATGGTTTTAGACAATTTCATTCCCTTTTTATAACCAAGAGACTTACACTTAAAACCAAGTATCACAAACTTTCAAATCAAGTTTCTTAACTTTCAAAATACTTCAAGTCCCTTAATATTTAGAAAACAAGTTTCTTCTACTTTTAAACCTCAAGTAACTCACACCTTTAAAACAAGTTACTTCTTTTAAATCATGTCATTTCTCCTCTCTTAAAACAATTAAGTAAATCACTCATTTAACTCCCCTAAAGTCATTACAACAACCCTTAGGTTTTGGAACTAAGGCACTAGCCAAAAGGTTTGAAACCACTTCTTTTCATGACTCATGTACTTTAAGTAAAATACTTTCACTTTTAAGAATCCAAACTTCACTAAGGAAATGGATTATACAACTTACAATTTAAACATCAAAGTACAATCAAGGAGTACATAGACGAATTCTATTTTAGGCAATCCAAATACAACCGAGGAATGGATCGTTTAAGGAGTAGAACTTACTTTCTTTATTTTAAGGAATCATGCTAGAAGAGGAGATAGTTCACATACCTTTTCGGCTAAATCCACAAGCTAAGCCGAATACGCCGTACGTAGAAGTGTGAACCTATAATGATCACAACAAGACTATCAACTTCTAGTCTCAGCGTAGAATAATACTAAGTATACGGTCTCTAATTCTACGGAAAATCGAGCAGCACTTCCTTTGTTTCTACTCACTTTGCCACCTTTTTCAAGGTCGAATACAATAACCAACACGCCACATTTAAGGCTCCAAACAACAACTAAACAAAGGGGATTACACGCCTTACAATACGTGTAAAATTCCGCCCCACAATTCATACGAAATAGCCCCTTAATCTAGCTATTCTCGGCCAACATAAATAACACTAAGTCCTTTCCAATCCTTTTCCAATTCCAAGTTCTAAGGTCTAACATGTTACATAGTTATAAACCACTTCAACAACTACAATTTCCTTCTTTTTTTACAACATGCGACGACTTTACTAATAATCGACTTGAATTGAAATCTTAGGGCTAACATGCTAGTTTTTCGGATTAGGGTTCCAATAGCCAATACACTAATCCAACTACATAATATATAACTTATGCTTGCTAATATCCATAGCTACAATCAATAAGTAAACTTAATTGCTAAAACGACAAAATTAATACCTTTCCAAGCCCTTAAAATTTCCAAGATTCAAAGTCGCGCCCTAGCAATTCTTAGCTCCTTTCCTTAGGTTCCAATCCGCTCCAAGCACTCCTTAGAGGCCTATGAAGAACCCATCTTCAAGTTCCAACTTCAAAGTTGAAGAACTCCTCTAGTTTCCGCCTTGCGACTAACGTGAAAACTCCGTTTTTCCGAAATCTTTCTATTGAGATATCCTTACAATACCCTTAGGGACATTGGGTTTAAGTCTTCTGAACAAAGGATCAAAACTACAAATTTTTGTGTGGGTGAAGTAGCCAAACCCGAGAGCTATTAGTGAAGCACAAGGACTCTCTAATTTTTTTCTAAGTGTTAAATGCCAAGTCTTGCTACTAGTTGGGTATATAAAACACATTGGATGGCTTAGATTACAACAAATGTGAGGCTAGGATGAATTTCACTTGGATTAAGCCTATGTGGACAAGTTGACAAGTCAACAATATCAAGCTTGCAAGACTTATCTTCCAAGATGGTCAATGACCATTTTACCCTTACCATAATTTCGACCAAGACCTTGTGGGGGTGCCACGTGTCGCCCTCTCATTCGTCCATAAAAATTCCGTAACCCTCGTGGGCCCCGCAAAACGTAAAATTTCTCGGGTGGGTCCCACGTGACCAAATCCGTAAAAATAGATTTCCATAATAATAATAAGTTCCATATTCTTCAAATAATACCTTTTGAGAATCCAATTCTCAATAACGAACATTTTTCCTTTCCGATGTTCGGAAGATTTTCCGTCGGAAAAACAATTCTTCCTTTCGTACCAAATTTCCAAGTCTTGTTTCCTTTCGTACATTCTCTTTTACATGTCCTGGACTTACGGGGTGTAACATTCTTCCCCCCTTAGAAACATTCGTCCCCGAATGTTCTTAGTCGGTTGCCAAGCTATACAAACTCCGGCATAAACTCTATACTATGCCTATCAATCAAAACATGCACAAGACCAACGATGCCACACAAGGCCACCACAACATACGTGAACATAATAATGGACCTTCCGTCCGTGGTCCCTTCTCACAAAACTCGAAGGTTACTGCCTTCCCAAACACGGGATCCTTAGAGGTTCCTTTTTTCCTTACTTGTCATACTTTCTCGTACTTTCAAACTCATCTAGTACACGTACAAAATCTCAAATTTTGTTTCTCTTCTCCAATCCTTGGAGTTACTATCCAAACTTGGACATATTGTTACTTACATTGCCGTTAATGCTCTTCTCGGTCCTTACGACCTAGTTCCGGTGGAACGCATCCACGAACTCGTACAATGATCAACTAGACTTGGGCCTAGCACCCTCGTGACCCTATCACATAGCGGGACCACTACCAACTGACATCACTCCATTCCATACTATCGACTGACCCGAAATGAGTCTATAACCCGACTCATCGTCACACTTAACTTCTCATTCTTAGCCTGAAATAAATCTCTCTCTTATCTCAAGGTACTTCTCACCCTATCCTCCCATTCACTAGAGGTTTGTCACATAAGCCAAGGTATTTCTACTATACATCCTTCCCTATCGGTCTTACATTATTGCAGGTAATTCTGACTTGTGAACTCTGTACAACTATAGTCTCGGTTCACTTATCATTCTTGTCAATATTCTTAACTTCTCACTTTACTAATCAAAGTATCCCTACCTCTGGGGTACTATCACTTTACAACTCTAGCAATAAAGGGAAAACATATACGCTAGGGTAAAATCTGAATCTAACAATGCACGTATGATTCCAAAGAATCGACATATACCTGTAACCCCGTGCGATGTATGTCGCCTCACGATCTGCCCCGTAGTCACGTCGTCTGCGGTTCGAAGGACCGCGGAACTATAAACTCCACCACGACCTCTACCACTCTTGGTGGCATCCAACACCACTGGGAGGCCTTTGTGGAGGAAAGGGAATCAACCATCGGCCTCATAGGCTGAGCCACCTCTCCGGTGCTCTTTCTAAAAGGACATACCCTCAGAATATGGCCCGGACGGCCACAATAATAACAAACACCTGCGCCATAACGGCACTTCCCCGAATGACGCTTACCACATCTGATACATTGAGGAATAGGTGGCCTCGACCGAGAAAATCATCTGCTCCTCTGAGAACCTCGACCTCTGGAGCTCGGACCGGCTCCTAAATACAGTGGGGTCCAAACTCCCACACAGTGAGCTGCGGGGTATGTCTTGGGTATCTTTGGGATGAATATCTCACTTGCTCACGAAATTTGCTCGTCCAAACACTCACGGGATAACCATCCGGTCTAGCCTCTTCTGGCGATCTCCGCGTTGGCCTCTACCCTCTGTACACACATGCATCTTGGCCGAATAACCTCCTGGCGATGTAAGCTGTGTAATGCTATCTTGGTCAATAACATAATGGCTTCCTTCATGACCTAAAGTCTTCCCTAGCGAGGCTGGAGGCCACAGTGCGGGGCCTCAAACTGTGAGAAGAACTTCGCCATTGCGGAACAACATCCGGTATACCACAGGCATAAGCCCTATCAACTCTCTGAGTCGACTAGTAGCTCCTGCTACTCCTTTGCCTTTGTTCAAGCCCTCTCTTGAGGCATAAGCGTAACAACAAAAGCGTCGAGAGGAATTATCTTACTAACACAGCTCTATGACACGATCTCAGAGTGAGAAGAATAGAAACCAACTCCTAAATGTCCTGTAGCCTCCTGTTTATGGGTGCGGCGCGCAACACACCGATAATCAAGACTCTACTAGACACGGTCTGTAGACATTCAGGGTGATGCTCACGATACCACTCTGTCACAACCCGAACCCCGGGCCCGTGACTGGTGCCCTACCTGGGAACCCTTCTACCTTAACAACACAAGTAAACTGCGGAAATTAAATAACATTTCATTTTTTTTAAAACCAACGTACGTCAAAGGGCAAAGCCGACAAGGCTTCCATAGATACATAAACAAAAGACACTACACCGTCGTGAGGTCGATCCCGCATATGAATACTGACCTCTAGAGTTTCTTGAAATATGGCGGACAAGGCCCCGCCGTACCCATAAGCGTACAAAAGCACATCTTGAAAGAACTTATACCAAAAGATAAACTCCGAGCGAAGGAGCTATCCAAAACTACGGCGGTCCTACACTGCCGATCACCAAAGCTGCGTACCTAAACTGCGGCATGAGCGGCCCAGGAGGTCGATCTGAAGAATGTACCAAGTATGTGAAGCGATGAAATCGTAATGAAATCGTATGATCTAAGCAAAGCAGAGACATGTATGATAGCCAACCTACGATTACACGACATAAGCGATCATAACAAGTCGGGGACGTGCCTCAAGTCATTTCTAAAATATAACCATGGGTCTCACTCCCATAATATCAATCATGCCCGTAGAATCCTTCCTCACTGCCGGCAGTCCAGGATATAGTATAACACCAATAGGCATACATGAACACCAAGTCCCACCTGTGTCCTAAAAGCTATGCAGACGCAGCGGGGAAAATGGCGGTGGTAAGCGGGGTATAATGTCTTGGGGGTTTACCCCTCACTTATACTCTTACCCTCGAGAAGGTGGTAAAGCATCTTGGGGGTTTACCCCTCACTTATACTCTTACCCTATCTCAACCGACCATCAAACAAAACAAGCAGGGGGTATAATGTCTTGGTGGTTTACCCCTCACTTATACTCTTACCCTGGAGAAGGTGGTATAGCATCTTGGGGGTTTACCCCTCACTTATACTCTTACCCTATCTCAACCGGCCGTCAAACAAAACATAAGCACTACCATGTCTTCTTATAAAAATCCGGGTAACACAAGTACTACAAATAACGGTAGCATACCTGTGGAATCCCACATCACCGTCGATGCGTCGAGTAACTTACAACAAGGCATAGGCCCTCGGCCAGAGTCGCGACAACTTAATAAAACATAATCCTTGCACTCAAAGTCTATCGCCAACACACATAGGCAATTCTCAATTAATCAAGCCAAAGTACTTATCAAGGCACAGATAGAATAATTCTCATTTAACAAGCCAAAGTACTTATCAAGGCACAAATAGAATAATTCTTATTTAACAAGCCAAAGTACTTATCGAGGCCTGAATAGAATAATTCTCATTTAACAAGCCAAAGTACTTATCGAGGCACAAATAGAATAATTCTCATTTAACAAGCCAAAGTACTTATTAAGGCACAAATAGAATAATTCTCATTTAACAAGCCAAAGTACTTATCGAGGCACAAATAGAATAATTCTCATTTAACAAGCCAAAGTACTTATCGAGGCACAAATAGAATAATTCTTATTTAACAAGCCAAAGTACTTATCGAGGCACAAATAGAATAATTCTCATTTAACAAGCCAAAGTACTACGTACGTACATTCTTTTCAAAAGACTCTTTTTTATGTAAAATCCCAAGATACTAACACCCGTAGTATCAATGTGTGTCTATTTTTCAAAGTAAGTTACTACACATTTAGAAAACTCATTTCAAAGTTTGAAATCAAGTAACTTCAAATTTTCACAATCTAGGCAACTTATTGTCACGACCCGAACCGGGCGTGGTAGTGCCTACCGGCACCTAGTGACACAACATTAGAGTAATCAGCGGAACATAAAACACATACATGAAACAAGTGAAGTACAAAACAGTAATCTGAGGAAAACTTGCCTTTCGGCATATATAAATAACAACTTTTACAAATGAACAGTTTAATCCTTTTTACAAACCACGCCACAGCGGTACTACGGACCTCTAAGAAATGATACGACAACAATGGCGGGGACAGGCCCGCCATACCCTGAATGTAGCACCTGCAACGAGGGGACTATACGAAGATAAGCCTCGGAGGAACGGAGCTTCACACGCTGACTGACCCTAGAGCGAGGATCAACGGCGGTGTACCTCAACTGCGGCATGAACGCAGCCCAGAGGTCGATCAACAGTGCAAGTATGTGGCCGAAAATACATCACGTAAATGAAATCATAGCGATCATATAAAGCGGGAGACATGTATGATAACCAAACTACGATTTACAACAGCGATCATGTCAAGTTGGGACTCACGCCTCAAGTCATCACTCAAGAATAACAATGGGTCTCGGGCCCACAACATCAATCATGCGTGGAATACCTTCCTGCCGGCGATCTATGATATAAAAAGCACCAGGAACACACATGAACACGAGTCCACTGTGTCATAATAAAACGTATGCGGGGGTAAATGCGAAGGCATAGCCGACTACTAAAAACCCACGGTACCAACAAGGTCATGAAGCGTATCATAAGATCTGTCTAGGCCGTCACATGATCAAAGGCGGCGCTTGCGCGATATCGATGTCGCGTCTAACCACGGAACTCCGCGACTCGCGTAGGCCAATCTCATCGGCCCGCGTGAGGTATTCCCGCGTCGGTAGCTACTCGGCGTCGTCACGAACGCGATCGCGTAGCCATGGACGCGTACCCATAAAGGGCGTCACTAACACGGAACTCTCGTAGCTCCGCGTAGGCCGGGACTGCGTGAGGTATTCTCGAATCATAGGTCCATCGACGCTGAGTCTACCGCGTCGGAGGCGGCAACCGGAATCATCTCGAGATGAATGCCACAATACTATCATAACGATGATAGTTAATAAGCACAATCGAGAAACCGCCACACAAACATCACAAGATACTAACACACGTAGCGTCCCAACACGTTTACTTATCAAAGCAATCAAGAAAGTATTACAAGGCTATCACAAACCAATACAATCAAGTTGTTCACACAAGGTACCTTCTACTATATGATTAACAAGATCGGGTTTTATCCCCAAAGTACTTCATACATTAACTCTTTAAAGATACGTTACTTTCGTAATGTCACACAATACAGTAGAATAAAATAGAGTGACTATCCTTTTAAAGTAAATCAATTACTTCTCTTTGTAAAATCAAGTAGCAACATTCTTTTCCAATGATCAAGTTTGCCTAATTTCCAATGTTCAAGTTTCTCATTTTAGAAAGGTTTAGTAGTTCATAGTCTTATTCGTTTGAGAATATAATTCTCCTTAAAACTATCTGAAAAACATAAGTCTTATATGTGAGTAGGATATTCTTGTTTATAACAATCTTATTACTGACCGTGATCTAGAAATATCATTTTGTCTAAATCTTAGCTTATATGCGGATGGAAGTTTCTCTTGGTGTTAATAATACTTAATTAGTCAAAGCATTTCCTTTTATTAACTGTTGCGATGGTTTGTCGATACACGTTACGATTTTGAAATCGATAAAACATTCTTAGGCCGTTATACCTAACTTCCCATAAAGCTAGTATAACTCTTAAGTTTTTCAAAAACCAAGTATTACTTCTTCTTTCAAAATGATTCAAAAATCTTTTGAAATACTTCAAGTTCTTTATTAACACATAACAAGCGATTATAGTTCAAATCGGTACCTTTTAAAAACCACGTGTATTTTCTTACCAACGTAAAGTCATTATAACCAACTTCCCATAAAGTCGTTATAACACTTTATGTTTTAACAATCACATACATTTAGCACGTATGCGTCTCACCGTACTACATAGTTCACACATATCATGCTAGAAGAGATAGGAAGAAGTTCACATACCTCGCGGCGATTATCGACTAAATAGCAAAAGCGCTCCAAGTACCTCAAACCGTCGGCTGCTCCTAAGCCAAGTAGATGGCGCCACGCATAGTACTTCAACCTATAAGGCCACAGTGACATTAACATTTAGATCTCATCGTAGAACATTCTCTAGAAAATTCGGCACCTCCCCACATGTGGCGTAAATCTCTCCTCTATCGGTAGGCTACCAAGCCAACCGGGGGTTATATCTAACCTAACGGGTACAATTCTACTCCGGTACTCTACACTGAAGTCTCTGTGTCTGACCACATGTAATTACGATTCGATCTCTCTTTAAATTCAGGCTTAAGTCGCAAGACATTGCCGATAACTACGTTCAGTTCTAATATATAGTATACTTCAACTATATATTCAAGCAATCATGTAATTTCCAATTTACAATAGAGGACAAGATAATTACCTCGATAAGCCCATAATTATCCTAGCTTAAAGTCGATCACGGGCAATCGTTTAGCTCGACTCGGCGCTCCAACCGCTCTAAACCACCCTTAGAAGTTCTAACCAACTTCTACACAATACTCAACGGACTATGGAGATTTCCTAGGGTTTCGGTTTGGTGACTGACGGGAAGTATAATAGTATATCTGGGCTTTTTGTAAAGGTATAACCTTAGAATACTACAAGGTATTGGCTAAGGAAATTTGGGCATTATAACAATACTTTTGAGAGTATTTCTACCAAGAGAGGGGTATTATACTGAAACAACTAGGCTAGGGGTACCCACGCTAGCACCCCAGAGGGGGTATACCCTCGGCCTACCCCACTTAGGGGAACTCTCGACGAGGGGAGGAAGGCTTTTGGGACGAGAACCTCTAGAAGGGAGAGGGAGGGATTTTAACACTTAGAATATTTTTTGGATGAAGAAGTTCATCAAAGGGAGGGTATTTATAGGTCGAGGATGGCCAACCAAAGGCGAAGATCAATCCGTGTGTTAGGCAAGTGTAGGGCTAGGATTTACCAAACACAAATATCCTACCTACCCTTGACTTTGTGCCAAGGCACAAAAGCGTGCCAAGCTTAGCCATTTTCGTCGATGGACGATTTGAAATCCACCGATGAGAGGGTGCCAAGTGGCGCCCTCTTGTTGATCCAACACGTTCGTCTCTCGGAAAAATCCGCAAAATTAAAAATGACATAGCCGGAAATTCCCGTCGAAGGCGTGAAAGCGTTTTCGAAAACGACTCTAAACGGGTGTTGTGAACAAAATTAATTCGGCCAAGCCTTAATACAAGTTCAAATTTTCTCGTGCCCACGTACATACTGCGGAAAATACTGGTATAACATTCTCCTCGCTTAGAAACATTCGTCCGAATGTTCCTTCTAAGTCTCAAAACAAGCGCGCGCGAGATAGTCTTCACTACTATACTTACGAGAACAAACACGCCACACATGGCCACGAAACAATCGCAAAATACTCATCCAAGTCCACGAGGAAACACCTCTAACATCACCACAACCACCTCTCCGAGTGCAAAATATACTTCCGTTCGCCTCTCTACAACAGAAATGATCACATCTATGCTCGCCATACATGCTCGCTTCTCTCTTTACTCGTCGTAGATACCACTTTGTCACTTTGTCGCGAGCCTTGCTCCGACGACCCAACAAATGGTGCCGGGCTGCTTGCGATCCCGGAGGATGTCGTACACTCGAACTCTTACCACATTCTGATACGGCCCGATTATCTAAAACTGGGTTACTATCTCTAACGTGGTCATCATTAAGTGGGAACACTGCGGATGGATCTCCGATACTTTTCCCGAACATCACAATCTGAAAGACCGGACGCTTGCTTGCCTCACGCCGGACGGCAAATGCTAACATATAGGCAACTGGCCTATCCTTCACATGAACTCACAGGCCCAAAGTAACTCGGGCTAAGTTCCTCTGTTTTCCAAACATGCCACACCCAACCCGGTGGTACTTTCAAGAAGACCGACCGTCAACTCGAACTCTAAGCGTCGTCGCCGATTATCCATACGATTTCTGAGCTGCGAACTTCTTCTAGACAAGCTTTCACTATCCACGATCTGTGGAACAAGCTCAACCAATCGAACCTTGCCAACCTCGAACCAATCGACCGGCAACTTACACTTCCGCCCTTACAAGGCTTCATAAGGCGATATCCGAACACTGAAATGGTAGATCAAACACTACCTCCACAGAGACAACAATCCCCAACTATCCTCAAATCCACGCGGCCCGAGGCGAATGCGGTCTGAGACTCACTGAGTTCTTAACCTGCACCGTAAACTTTTAGAAAACGAAAATAACCATAACTCGGGCTTCACTGCGACATAAGGTAAAGGTAGGCACCCCGTGCAGCCTTTCAACCCTTCAGATAACTCAACACAGCCGAGTAAACGGTCCCGAACGAAGAACACGATGGGCTGCCCCCATCGACCCGACCACCGGTCGAATGCATCCACGAACTCGTACGCTGGTTAACTGAACATGGGCCTAACACCCTCGTGACCCTACCACAAGGCGGGACCACCACAAACTGACCCCACCACCAAACAGGCCGCGGGTTGACCCGCATCATGGCCTCAATCCGACCCGTCAACGAGCACAACACTAGTTCCCCGATTCGGAACAGTCTCACTAATCACGTTACGAAAACCTAGCGGTCTTCTTAGCTCAACTACCCCCTTTCATTCCACACTACTAGGGACCTATCCCAACCATAACTCACGTGCACTATGCACTCCGACAAGGGTCAAACATAACACTACCCCTTTTCTCGAGATGGCCTCACCTCTAAGGTCTCTACGTAAAAAGCTCTAAGGCTCACACCTTCTCTATCCCCCAAAATCTTACTCGGTTAAACAACCATGATTTCAAATCACAACTAACATACTGCTATCAGAACATAGCACCTAAGGTATACTCACCTTATCACCTATACAAAACTCTAGAGGGTTAAGGATAGATCTATGTCTACTGCTTCACTCCCCTTAGTCGTTCTAATCAAACCTGCCCCGTAGGGCGCATAGCTAAGGGAGATGACGAACTACCCACCGATCCTGAAGGCTAAGTCCTCCCGCAAGGACACTCTTTCGACAACAGACCCTGACGGTCATAGGTACAACACGTACCAACTAAAAGACGACATTCCCTGGGATGACGCCTGCCACATTGTGAACACTGAGAAAAACTGAATCCGGATGGCTGGAACCTACGTGTAGCTGTGAACCGGAAGCTCTGGAGCTCTGACCAACTCCCGCATACCCCGAACGTCCTGAAATTCGTGGAGGACCTCGCTGCACTGGTGGATGTGCATAATCTAATCTGCTGGTGAGGCGACTCGCCTCAAAAGTTACTAAAGGACCTTGCTGCTCTGGCCCTCTTCTGGTGTCCTTCGTTAACCTGTCGATCTCTACACGTCTCGGCCTGCTGCGCATAAGCCCGTACACAGGCCATGCTCAAGCCTAACTGAAGAATTACTCTTGCACAACCCTCTTTTAGATAGTCCTCAAGACTCGCGGTACATCGGTATACTCTCTGGTAGCCAAATCTATAGCTAGTAACAGGGTCGCCTCTTTGCAATCTAAATTCTCTGTTCCCGGTCGTGGAACTGAAGGTTCATATATCATGGCCGCAGTAGGGACTGCCGCTGCCGTGCCAAACTCTGCTGGGGCTAGTGACGTCGCAGAAATCCCCGAATGAAGCACTACCCTAGGTAAAGATTGGGCCTGTGCCCTCGCCACCCTCTGTACTCTACTCGCAGCTCCCTCGGCTGCCTTGCCCTCCTGGGCTCGGGTTGCCCTACGCGGAGGCATATCGGTAAGGGAAAGAAATACGTTAGAGGGTCCAACTTACAACACATCTCTAAGGCACGATCTCGAGTGAGAAGAATAGAAACCAATCCTAAAATATCCTATAGCCTCACGATTATTGATGTGGTGCACAACACACCGATAATCAAGACTCTCTTGAATCGATACGGTCAGAGACACTTTCCGAGGATTAATCGCTCGATACCACTTTTGTCACGACCGAACCTGGCGTGATCGTGCCTTACCGGGCACCCTAGTGACACAACATCGAGTAATCAGTGAACATAAAACACATACATGAAACAAGTGAAGTACAAAGCGATGTCGAGAAAACTTGCCTTTCGGCATATATAAATAACAACTTTTACAAATGAGCAGTTTAATCCTTTTACAAACCACACAAAGATTTCACGCACCTCTAAGAAATGATATCGACATGATGGCGGGACGGGGCCGCCATACCCGAATGTAAGCACCTACAACAACAGGGACTATACCAAGATAAGCCTCGGAGGAACAGAGCTTCCACACGCTGGCGTGACCCTAAGAGCGAGGATCAACGGCGGTGTACCTCAACTGCGGCATGAACGCGGCCCGAAGGTCGATAACAGTGCCGAGTATGTGGCGAAAATACATCGTAAATGAAATCATAGCGATCATATAAAGCGAGACATGTATGATAACCAAACTACGATTTACAACAAGCGATCATGTCAAGTTAGGGACTCACGCCTCAAGTCATCACTCAAGAATAACAATGGGTCTCGTGCCCACAACATCAATCATGCGTGGAATACCTTCCTCATGCCGGATCTATGATATAAAAGCACCAAGGAACACACATGAACACGTGTCCCACGTGTCATAATAAATCAGCGGTAAGTGCGAAGGCATAGCCGACTACTAAAAACCCAGTACCAACAAGGTCATGAATCAGATCATAAGATCTGTCTAGGCGTCACATGATCAAAGATGGCGCTTGCCCGCAGATATCGATGCGCGTCTAACCTGGAACTCCCGCACTCCGCGTAGGCCAATCTCATCGGCCCGCGTAGGTATTCCCGCATCGAGGGTAGCTACTCCCGGCGTAAATCCCGACTTCGCGATCGCATGGCCACGTGGACGCGTGCCCATAAGGACGTCACTAACACGGAACTCTCGTAGCTCGCATAGGCCCGGGACTGCATGAGGTATTCTCGAATCATAGGTCCATCGACCCGCTGAGTCTACCCGCGTCGGAGGCGCAACCCGGAATCATCTCAAGAGATGAATGCCACAATACTATCATAACGACTGATAGTTAATAAGCACAATCAAGGGAAACCCCTTCACACAAACATCACAAGATACTAACACACGTAGCATCCCAACACGTTTACTTATCAAAGCAATCAAGAAAGTATTACAAGGCTATCACAAACCAATACAATCAAGTTGTTCACACAAGGTACCTTCTACTATATGATTAACAAGATCGGGTTTTTATCCCCAAAGTACTTCATACATTAACTCTTTAAAAGATACGTTACTTTCATAATGTCACACAATACCCGTAGAATAAAATAGAGTGACTATCCTTTTAAAGTAAATCAATTACTTCTCTTTGTAAAATCAAGTAGCAACATTCTTTTCCAATGATCAAGTTTGCCTAATTTCCAATGTTCAAGTTTCTCATTTTAGAAAGGTTTCGTAGTTCATAGTCTTATTCATTTGAGAATATAATTCTCCTTAAAACTATCTGAAAAACATAAGTCTTATATGTGAGTAGGATATTCTTGTTTATAACAATCTTATTACAGCAGCCATGATCTAGGAAATATCATTTTGTCTCATCTTAGCTTATATGCAGATGGAAGTTTCTACTGGTGTTAATAATACTTAATTAGTCAAAAGCATTTCCTTTTATTAACGCTGCAGTGGTTTGTCGATACACATTCTGATTTTCGAAATCAGTAAAACATTCTTAGGCCGTTATACCTAACTTCCCATAAAGCTAGTATAACTCTTAAGTTTTTCAAAAACCAAGTATTACTTCTTCTTTCAAAATGATTCAAAAATCTTTTGAAATACTTCAAGTTCTTTATTAACACATAACAAGCCAGTTATAGTTCAAATCAGTACCTTTTAAAAACCACATGTATTTTCTTACCAACATAAAGTCATATAACCAACTTCCCATAAAGTCGTTATAACACTTTATGTTTTAACCCAATCACATACATTTAGCACATGTACGTCTACCGTACTACATAGTTCACACATATCATGCTAGAAGAGATAGGAAGAAGTTCACATACCTCGCGACGATTATCGACTAAATAGCAAAACGCTCCAAGTACCTCAAACCGTCGGCTACTCCCTAAGCCAAGTAGATCGCGCCACGCATAGTACTTCAACCTATAAGGCCACAAGGCGCTTATTAACATTTAGATCTCATCGTAGAACATTCTACTGAAAATTCGGCAGCACCTCCCCCCCCCGCAACAGCGTAAATCTCCTCCTCTAACGAGGCCGGCTACCAAGCCAACCGGGGGTTATACATCTAACCCTAACTGCAATTCTACTCCACTGTACTACTACACAAGTCTCATTGTAATACAACCCTATGTAATTACGATTCAAGACTCTCTTTAAATTCAGCTTAAGTCGCAAGACATTGCCGATAACTACGTTCGATTCTAATATATAGTATACTTCAACTATATATTCAAGCAATCATGTAATTTCCAATTTACAATAGAGGACAAGATAATTACCTCGATAAGCCCATAATTATCCTAGCTTAAAGTCGATCCCGGCAATCGCTTAGCTCAACTCCGAGCGCCCAACCGCTCTAAACCACCCTTAGAAGTTCTAACCAACTTCTACACAATACTCCAACGGACTATGGAGATTTCCCTAGGGTTTCGGTTTGGTGACAGGAAGTATAATAGTATATCTGGGCTTTTGTAAAGGTATAACCTTAGAATACTACAAGGTATTGGCTAAGGAAATTTGGGCATTATAACAATACTTTTGAGAGTATTTCTACCAAGAGAGGGGGTATTATACGGAAACAACTAGGCTAGGGGGGGGGTACCCCACGGCTAGCACCCCGAGGGGGTATACCTCGGCCTACCCCACTGTGGGGAACTCTCGACGAGGGGAGGAAGGCTTTTGGACGAGAACCTCTAGAAGGGAGAGGGAGGATTTTAACACTTAGAATATTTTTTGGATGAAGAAGTTCATCAAAGGGAGGGTATTTATAGGTCAAGGGATGGCCAACCAAAGGCCAAGATCAATCCATGTGTTAGGCAAGTGTAGGGCTAGGATTTACCAAACACAAATATCCTACCTACCCTTGACTTTGTGCCAAGGCACAAAAACGTGCCAAGCTTAGCCATTTTCGTCCAATGGACGATTTGAAGTCCACCAATGAGAGGGTGCCAAGTGGCGCCCTCTTGTTGGTCCAACACGTTTCGTCTCTCGGAAAAATCCGCAAAAATTAAAAATGACATAGCCGGAAATTCCCCTACGAAAGCTGTGAAAACGTTTCGTCGAAAAACGACTCTAAACGGGTGTTGTGAACAAAATTAATTCGGCCAAGCCTTAATACAAGTTCAAATTTTCTACGTACGCCCACACGTACATACTCTGGAAAATACGGGGTATAACACTTATGCCCAATAATCAAAATAGACAACTTTCTTAACCTTCCATAAAGTCGTTATAACCAACTTCCCATAAAGCCGTTATAACCCTTTATGGTTTTAGACAATTTCATTCCCTTTTTATAACCAAGAGACTTACACTTAAAACCAAGTATCACAAACTTTCAAATCAAGTTTCTTAACTTTCAAAATACTTCAAGTCCCTTAATATTTAGAAAACAAGTTTCTTCTACTTTTAAACCTCAAGTAACTCACACCTTTAAAACAAGTTACTTCTTTTAAATCATGTCATTTCTCCTCTCTTAAAACAATTAAGTAAATCACTCATTTAACTCCCCTAAAGTCATTACAACAACCCTTAGGTTTTGGAACTAAGGCACTAGCCAAAAGGTTTGGAAACTACTTCCTTTTCATGACTCCATGTACTTTAAGTAAAATACTTTCACTTTTAAGAATCCAAACTTCACTAAGGAAATGGATTATACAACTTACAATTTAAACATCAAAGTACAATCAAGGGAGTACATAGAACGAATTCTATTTTAGGCAATCCAAATACAACCAAGGAATGGATCATTTAAGGAGTAGAACTTACTTTCTTTATCTTAAGGAATCATGCTAGAAGAGGAGATAGTTCACATACCTTTTCGGCTAAATCCACAAGCTAAGCCGAATACGCCGTACGTAGAAGTGTCAACCTATAATGGTCACAACAAGACTATCAACTTCTAGTCTCAACGTAGAATAATACTAAGTATACGGTCTCTAATTCTACGGAAAATCGGGCAGCACTTCCTTTGTTTCTACTCACTTTGCCACCTTTTTCAAGGTCGAATACAATAACCAACACGCCACATTTAAGGCTCCAAACAACAACCAAACAAAGGGGATTACACGCCTTACAATACGTGTAAAATTCCGCCCCACAATTCATACGAAATAGCCCCTTAATCTAGCTATTCTCGGCCAACATAAATAACACTAAGTCCTTTCCAATTCTTTTCCAATTCCAAGTTCTAAGGTCTAACATGTTATATAGTTATAAACCACTTCAACAACTACAATTTCCTTCTTTTTTTACAACATGCGACGACTTTACTAATAATCGACTTGAATTGAAATCTTAGGGCTAACATGCTAGTTTTTCGGATTAGGGTTCCAATAGCCAATACAGTAATCCAACTACATAATATATAACTTATGCTTGCTAATATCCATAGCTACAATCAATAAGTAAACTTAATTGCTAAAACGACAAAATTAATACCTTTCCAAGCCCTTAAAATTTCCAAGATTCAAAGTCGCGCCCTAGCAATTCTTAGCTCCTTTCCTTAGGTTCCAATCCGCTCCAAGCACTCCTTAGAGGCCTATGAAGAACCCATCTTCAAGTTCCAACTTCAAAGTTGAAGAACTCCTCTAGTTTCCGCCTTGCGACTAACGTGAAAACTCCGTTTTTCCGAAATCTTTCTATTGAGATATCCTTACAATACCCTTAGGGCCATTGGGTTTAAGTCTTCTGAACAAAGGATCAAAACTACAAATTTTTGTGTGGGTGAAGTAGCCAAACCCGAGAGCTATTAGTGAAGCACAAGGACTCTCTAATTTTTTTCTAAGTGTTAAAAGTCAAGTCTTGCTACTAGTTGGGTATATAAAACACATTGGATGACTTAGATTACAACAAATGTGAGGCTAGGATGAATTTCACTTGGATTAAGCCTATGTGGACAAGTTGACAAGTCAATAATATCAAGCTTGCAAGACTTATCTTCCAAGATGGTCAATGACCATTTTACCCTTACCATAATTTCGACCAAGACCTTGTGGGGGTGCCACGTGTCGCCCTCTCATTCGTCCATAAAAATTCTGTAACCCTCGTGGGCCCCGCAAAACGTAAAATTTCTCGGGTGGGCCCCACGTGACCAAATCCGTAAAAATAGATTTCCATAATAATAATAAGTTCCATATTCTTCAAATAATACCTTTTGAGAATCCAATTCTCAATAACGAACATTTTTCCTTTCCGACGTTCGGAAGATTTTCCGTCGGAAAAACAATTCTTCCTTTCGTACCAAATTTCCAAGTCTTGTTTCCTTTCGTACATTCTCTTTTACATGTCCTGGACTTATGGGGTGTAACATTCTTCCCCCCTTAGAAACATTCGTCCCCGAATGTTCTTAGTCGGTTGCCAAGCTATACAAACTCCGGCATAAACTCTATACTATGCCTATCAATCAAAACATGCACAAGACCAACGATGCCACACAAGGCCACCACAACATACGTGAACATAATAATGGACCTTCCGTCCGTGGTCCCTTCTCACAAAACTCGAAGGTTACTGCCTTCCCAAACACGAGATCCTTAGAGGTTCCTTTCTTTCCTTACTTGTCATACTTTCTCGTACTTTCAAACTCATCTAGTACACGTACAAAATCTCAAATTTTGTTTCTCTTCTCCAATCCTTGGAGTTACTATCCAAACTTGGCCATATTGTTACTTACATTCCCGTTAAGGCTCTTCTCGGTCGTTACGACCTAGTTCCGGTGGAACGCATCCACGAACTCGTACAACGATCAACTAGACTTGGGCCTAGCACCCTCGTGACCCTATCACATAGCGGGACCACTACCAACTGACATCACTCCATTCCATACTATCGACTGGCCCGAAATGAGTCTATAACCCGACTCATCGTCACACTTAACTTCTCATTCGTAGCCTGAAATAAATCTCTCTCTTATCTCAAGGTACTTCTCACCCTATCCTCTCATTCACTAGAGGTTTCTCACATAAGCCAAGGTATTTCTACTATACATCCTTCCCTATCGGTCTTACACTGTTACGGGGTAATTACAACTTGTGAACTCTATACAACTATAGTCTCAGCTCACTTATCATTCTTGTCAATATTCTTAACTTCTCACTTTACTAATCAAAGTATCCCTACCTCTGGGGTACTATCACTTTACAACTCTAGCAATAAAGGGAAAACATATACGCTAGGGTAAAATCTGAATCTAACAACGCGTATGATTCCAAAGAATCGACATATACCTGTAACCCCATGCGATGTTGCCTCCTGATCCTGTCCAGTAGTCACGTCATCTCTTGCGGTTCGAAGGACCGCCAGAACTATAAACTCCACCCTGACCTCTACCACTACTGGCTGACATCCAACACCGCTCGGGGACGCATGTGGAGGAAAGGGAATCAACCATCGGCCTCATAGGCTGAGCCACCTCTCCGGTGCTCTTTCTAAAAGGACATACCCTCAGAATATGGCCCGGACGGCCACAATAATAACAAACACCTGCGCCATAACGGCACTTCTCCGAATGACGCTTACCACATCTGATACATTGAGGAATAGGTGGCCTCGACCGAGAAAATCATCTGCTCCTCTGAGAACCTCGACCTCTGGAGCTCGGACCGGCTCCTAAATACCTGGTGGGGTCCAAACTCCCACCTGTGAGCTGCGGGGGTATGTATTTGTTACACCCCGTAAGTCCAGGACATGTAGAAGAGAATGTACGAAAGGAAACAAGACTTGAAAATTGGTACGGCAGGAAGAATTGTTTTTCCGACGGAAAATGTTCCGAACGTCGGAAAGGAAAAATGTTCGTTGTTGAGAATTGGATTCTCAAAATACATTATTTGAAGAGTTTGAGACTTAGTAATATTATGGAAATTTATTGTTACGGATTTGGTCACGTGGGGCCCACCCGAGGAATTTTACATTTTGTGGGACCCACGAGGGTTGCGGAATTTTTATGGACGAATGAGAGGGCGACACGTGGCACTCCCACATGTGGTCTTGAACGAATTGGAGGAGGGGTAAAATGGTCATTGACCATCTTGAAAGATAAGTCTTCAAGCATGACATTGTTGACAAGTCAACTAGTCCACATAAGCTTGATCCAAGTGAAACACATCCAAGCCACACATTTGTTGTAACCTAAGCCCTCCAATGTTTTATATAAGCTCACTACTAGTGCAAGACTTGCTCTTCTAACACTTAGAAAAATTTCACACATTTTCTTGTCCACAAAAGCTTGCTCTCGGCTTAGGTGCCTTGCCCACACAAAAATTTTGCAAATGTTGTCCATTAGCCTCAAGACTTAAACCCAAGGTTCATAAGGGTATTTTAAGGTTATCTCAATAGAAAGATTTCGGGAAAAACGCATTTTCACGTTAGTCGCAAGGCGGAAACTATGGGAGTTCTTCAACTTTGAAGTTGGAACTTGAAGATGGGTTCTTCATAGGCCTCTAAGGAGTGCTTGGAGCGGGTTGGAACCTAAGGAAAGGAGCTAAGAATTTGCTAAGGCGCGACTTTGAATCTTGGAAATTATAAGGGCTTATAAAGGTATAATCTTGTCGTTTTAGTAGTTAAGAGTTACTACTTGTTGTAGCTATAGATAGTAGCAAGCATGAAGTATATATTATGTAGTTGGACAAGTATATTGGCTATTGGAACCTAATCCGAAAACTAGCATGTTAGCCTTAAGACTACAATTCAAGTTGATTATTCGTTTAAGCGTCGCATGTTGTATAAAGAAGGAAATGGTAGTTATTGAAGTTGTTTATAACTATATAACATGTTAGACCTTAGAACTTGGAATTGGAAAAGGATTGGAAAAGACTTTGAATTGTTAGTATGTTGGCCGAGAATGGCTAGTGAAGTTTGAACTACTTTGTATATAATTGTGGGCGGAATTTTACACGTAGTGTAAGGCGTGTAATCCCTTTGTTTGATTGTTGTTTGGGGCCTTAAATGTGGCGTGTTGGTTATTGTATTCGACCTTGAAAAAGGTGGCAAAGTGAGTAGAAACAAAGGAAGTGCTTGCGATTTTCCGTAGAATTAGAGACCAAATACTTAGTATTTTCTACGTAGAGACTAGAAGTTGATAGTCTTGTTGTGACCATTATAGGTTGACACTTCCACATACCGATTCGGCTTAGCTTGTGGAATTAGCCAAAGGTATGTGAACTATCTCCTCTTCTAGCATGATTCCTTAAGATAAAGAAAGTATGTTCTACTCCCTAAATGATCCATTCCTCGTTGTATTTGGATTGCCTAAAGTAGAATTTGTTCTATGTGCTTCCTTGATTGTACTTTGATGTTTAAATTGTAAGTCGATAATCCATTTCCTTAGTGAAGTTTGGATTCTTAAAAGTGAAAGTATTTTACTTAAAGTACATGTAGTCTTGAAAAGGAAGTGGTTTCTAAACCTTTTGGCTAGGCCTTAGTTCCAAACCTAAAGGTCATTAAAATGACTTTAGGGGAGTCAAGGGAGTGATTTACTTAATTGTTTAAAAGAGGAGAAATGACATGATTTAAGAGAAGAAACTTGTTTTCTATATATTAAGAGACTTGAAGTGTTTTGAAAGTTAAGGGACTTAAAGAGTTTTAAAATATGTGATACTTGTCCCGTTTTAAACGTATAAGTCCCTCGGATAGGAAATTGTATTTGGCGAAGGTATAAAGTGAATATAACGACTTTATGGGAAGTTGGTTATATTTGCTTTATGGAAAGATAAATGACTCGATTTTAATGAAAAGGCAACTTGATTTTAAGGCATCAATTGCCTAAAGTTTAGTAATAAAATAAGTTACTTGGTTTTAAAGGTTAAGAGACTAAGTGTATTTTTAAAAGTTAAGAAAATCGATTTGAAAGTATTTAATACTTGGATTTTAATAAGTATAAGTCTCTTGGTTATAAAAGGAATGGATATGTCTAAAACCATAAAGGGTTATAACGGCTTTATGGGAAGTCGGTTATAACGACTTTATGGAAAGTTTAGAAAGTTGTCTATTTTGATTAATCGACATAAGTTGCCTAGATTGTAAAAGAAAATTTGAGTTACTTGATTTCAAGTGTTGAAATAAGCTTTCAAAAAAAAAATGTAGTAACTTACTTTGAAAAATAGACACGCCTTGATACTACGGGTGTTAGTATCTTGGGATTTTTCACAAAAAGGAGTCTCTTGAAAAGATTAGTACTTTGGCTTGATAAATTGAGAATTTGTCTAAGTGTGCCTTGATTAGTACTTTGGCTTGTTAAATGAGAATAATCCTATTGGTGCCTTGATTAGTACTTTGGTTGTTAATTGAGAATTATTCTAAGTGTGCCTTGATAAGTACTTTGGCTTGATAATTGAGAATTATTCTATGTGTGCCTTGATTAGTACTTTGGCTTGATTAATTGGGAATTGCCTATGTGTGCCGGTGATAGCCTTTGAGTGCAAGTACTATGTTTTATTACGTTGTCGCGACTCTCGGTTGGAGAATTGGTCTGCAGTTGTAAGTTCTTGGGGCGTCTGACGTTGATGTGGGATTCCACGTATGCTTCCGTTATTGGTAGTACTTGGGTTAAATTCTGATTCTTTTATAAAAGACATGGTAGTGCTTATTTCTTGTTTGATCGGTCGAGATAGGGTAAGAGTATATGTTGAGGTAAACCCCAAGATGCTATACCACTGTTTACCACTTCTCCAGGGTAGAGTATATGTGAGGTAAACCCCAAGACGCTATACCACTGCTTTACCACCTTCTCGAGGTAGAGTATATGTGAGGGTAAACCCCCAAGATGCTATACCACTGCTTTACCACCTTCTCGAGTAGAGTATATGTGAGGGTAAACCCCCAAGATGCTATACCACCTTTACCACCTTCTCCCGGGGTAAGAGTATAAGTGAGGGTAAACCCCCAGATGCTATACCACGGTGGGACTTGGTGTTCATGTATGCCTATTGGTGTTGTACTATATCATGGATCGCGGTGAGGAAAGATTCCACGGGCATGATTGATGCTATGGGCGTGAGACCCATGGTTATATTTGAGTAATGACTCCGAGGGCCTGCGTCCCTGACTTGATGTGACTGCTTATGTATTATGTACTGTAGGTTGGCTATCATACATGTCTCCGCTGTTTAGATCGTTATGATTTTATTACGATTTTCTGCTCACATACTTGGTACATTCTTCGTCGACCTCCTCGGTCTGCGTTCATGCCGCAGGTTTAGGTACGCTGTTCGGTGATCGGCAGGCGTAGGATCTGCTCAGGGTTTTTGGATAGCTCCCTCTGTTCAGGAGTTTATCTTTTTGGTATATATCCTTGATCTGTGCTTTGTATGCAGTTTTGGGTACACGGGGCCTTGTCCGTCATAGTTCAAGATAACTCTTAAGTGCAGATTCATATGTGGGATTGGACTCATGTACAGTGTTGTGTCTGTTGTTTATGTATATATGGCAGCCTTGTTGGCTTTGCCCTTGCACGTACGTTTATTTTAAAGAAAAAAAAAATGAGCTGTTACTAATTTCCGCAATGTACTTAGTTGTTAAGGCAGAAGGGTGCCCAGGTAGGGCACCAGTCACGGGCCCGGGGTTCGGGGTGTGACAGTATTGGGTATGCTGGGATGAATATCTCACTTGCTACTGAGGCTGCTCGTCCAAACACTTACCGGGATAACCATCCGGTCTAGCCCTCTTACGCTGATCTCCGCGTTGGCCCTCTACCCTCTGTACACACATGCATCGGCGAATAACCTCCTGCTGATGAAACTGTAGCATCGCTATCTTGGTCAATAACATAATGGCTTCCTTCATGACCCTAAAGTCTTCCCCTAACTGAGGAACTGGAGGCCCTGGTGTCGGGGCCTCAAAACTCGCGCAGAACTCGCCATCGCGAACAACATCCGTATACCTCGCATAAGCCCTATCAACTCTCTGAGTCCGACTAGTAGCTCCTGCTACTCTTTTCCTTCAAGGCGTGTTGCCCTCTCGAGGCATAATCAGAACACAACAAAACGTCGAGAGGAATTATCTTACTAACACAACTCATGGCACGATCTTAGAGTGAGAAGAATAGAAACCAACTCCTAAATGTCCCCGTAGCCTCGCTGTTTATGGGTGTGGCGCGCAACACACCTATAATCAAGACTCTACTAGACATGATCAGAGACATTCAGGACTGATCGCTCTGATACCACTCTGTCACACCCCGAACCCCGGGCCCGTGAATGGTGCCCTACCTGGGCACCCTTCTACCTTAACAACACAAGTAAACTGCGGAAATTAAATAACATTTCATTTTTTTTTAAAACCAACGTACGTGCAAGGGCAAAGCCGACAAGGCTTCCATATATACATAAACAAAAGACACTACACCGTGCATGATTCCAATCCCACATATGAATACAGACCTCTAAGAGTTTACTGAAATATGACGGGACAAGGCCCCATTGCACCATAATCGTATAAAAGCATGTCAAAGAACTTATACCAAAAAGATAAACTCCCAATGTATGAGCTATCCAAAACTCGGCGGTCCTACACCGCCGATCACCAAATCACAGATCTAAACTCGCGAAGATGAACGCTGCCCCGAAGGAGGTCAGACAAGAATGTACCAAGTATGTGAACGATGAAATCGTAATGAAATCGTGATCTAAGCAAAGCAGAGACATGTATGATAGCCAACCTACGATACCAACACATAAGCAATCATAACAAGTCGTGACGATGCCTCAAATCATTTCTAAAATATAATCATGGGTCTCACGCCCATAATATCAATCATGCCCGTGGAATCCTTCCTCACTGCCGGCAGTCCAGGATATAGTATAACACCAATAGGCATACATGAACACCAAGTCCCACCTGTGTCCTAAAAACTGTACGGGCCAAGCAGGAAAACGAGCAGGTGGTAAAGCAGGGGGTATAATGTCTTGGGGGTTTACCCCTCACTTATACTCTTACCCTCGAGAAGGTGGTAAAGCATCTTGGGGGTTTACCCCTCACATATACTCTTACCCTATCTCAACCGACCATCAAACAAAACAAGCAGGGGGTATAATGTCTTGGTGGTTTACCCCTCACTTATACTCTTACCCTGGAGAAGGTGGTATAGCATCTTGGGGGTTTACCCCTCACTTATACTCTTACCCTATCTCAACCGGCCGTCAAACAAAACATAAGCACTACCATGTCTTCTTATAAAAATCCGGGAGTTTAACACAAGTACTACAAATAACGGTAGCAAACCTGTGGAATCCCACATCACTGTCGGTACGTCCAAGTAACTTACAACAAGACAGCCGGCCCTCCAACCGAGAGTCGCGACAACTTAATAAAACATAATCCTTGCACTCAAAGGCTATCGCCAACACACATAGGCAATTCTCAATTAATCAAGCCAAAGTACTTATCAAGGCACAGATAGAATAATTCTCATTTAACAAGCCAAAGTACTTATCAAGGCACAAATACAATAATTCTTATTTAACAAGCCAAAGTACTTATCGAGGCACAAATAGAATAATTCTCATTTAACAAGCCAAAGTACTTATCGAGGCACAAATAGAATAATTCTCATTTAACAAGCCAAAGTACTTATTAAGGCACAAATAGAATAATTCTCATTTAACAAGCCAAAGTACTTATCGAGGCACAAATAGAATAATTCTCATTTAACAAGCCAAAGTACTTATCGAGGCACAAATAGAATAATTCTTATTTAACAAGCCAAAGTACTTATCGAGGCACAAATAGAATAATTCTCATTTAACAAGCCAAAGTACTACGTACGTACATTCTTTTCAAAAGACTCTTTTTTATGTAAAATCCCAAGATACTAACACCCGTAGTATCAAGGTGTGTCTATTTTTCAAAGTAAGTTACTACACTTTTAGAAAACTCATTTCAAAGTTTGAAATCAAGTAACTTCAAATTTTCACAATCTAGGCAACTTATGCCCAATAATCAAAATAGACAACTTTCTTAACCTTCCATAAAGTCGTTATAACCAACTTCCCATAAAGCCGTTATAACCCTTTATGGTTTTAGACAATTTCATTCCCTTTTTATAACCAAGAGACTTACACTTAAAACCAAGTATCACAAACTTTCAAATCAAGTTTCTTAACTTTCAAAATACTTCAAGTCCCTTAATATTTAGAAAACAAGTTTCTTCTACTTTTAAACCTCAAGTAACTCACACCTTTAAAACAAGTTACTTCTTTTAAATCATGTCATTTCTCCTCTCTTAAAACAATTAAGTAAATCACTCCTTTAACTCCCCTAAAGTCATTACAACAACCCTTAGGTTTTGGAACTAAGGCACTAGCCAAAAGGTTTGGAAACCACTTCCTTTTCATGACTCCATGTACTTTAAGTAAAATACTTTCACTTTTAAGAATCCAAACTTCACTAAGGAAATGGATTATACAACTTACAATTTAAACATCAAAGTACAATCAAGGGAGTACATAGAACAAATTCTATTTTAGGCAATCCAAATACAACCAAGGAATGGATCATTTAAGGAGTAGAACTTACTTTCTTTATCTTAAGGAATCATGCTAGAAGAGGAGATAGTTCACATACCTTTTCGGCTAAATCCACAAGCTGCGAATACGCGTGCGTGAAGTGTCAACCTATAATGGTCACAACAAGACTATCAACTTCTAGTCTCAACGAGAATAATACTAAGTATACGGCCTCTAATTCTACGGAAAATCGGGCGACTTCCTTTGTTTCTACTCACTTTGCCACCTTTTTCAAGGTCGAATACAATAACCAACACGCCACATTTAAGGCTCCAAACAACAACCAAACAAAGGGTATTACACGCCTTACAATACGTGTAAAATTCCGCCCCACAATTCATACGAAATAGCCCCTTAATCTAGCCATTCTCGGCCAACATAAATAACACTAAGTCCTTTCCAATCCTTTTCCAATTCCAAGTTCTAAGGTCTAACATGTTATATAGTTATAAACCACTTCAACAACTACAATTTCCTTCTTTTTTTACAACATGCGACGACTTTACTAATAATCGACTTGAATTGAAATCTTAGGGCTAACATGCTAGTTTTTCGGATTAGGGTTCCAACAGCCAATACACTAATCCAACTACATAATATATAACTCATGCTTGCTAATATCCATAGCTACAATCAATAAGTAAACTTAATTGCTAAAACGACAAAATTAATACCTTTCCAAGCCCTTAAAATTTCCAAGATTCAAAGTCGCGCCTTAGCAATTCTTAGCTCCTTTCCTTAGGTTCCAATCCGCTCCAAGCACTCCTTAGAGGCCTATGAAGAACCCATCTTCAAGTTCCAACTTCAAAGTTGAAGAACTCCTCTAGTTTCCGCCTTGCGACTAACGTGAAAACTCCATTTTTACGAAATCTTTCTATTGAGATATACTTACAATACCCTTAGGTACATTGGGTTTAAGTCTTGTGAACAAAGGATCAAAACTACAAATATTTGTGTGGGTGAAGTAGCCAAACCCGAGAGCTATTAGTGAAGCACAAGGACTCTCTAATTTTTTTCTAAGTGTTAAATGCCAAGTCTTGCTACTAGTTGGGTATATAAAACACATTGGATGGCTTAGATTACAATAAATGTGAGGCTAGGATGAATTTCACTTGGATTAAGCCTATGTGGACAAGTTGACAAGTCAACAATATCAAGCTTGCAAGACTTATCTTCCAAGATGGTCAATGACCATTTTACCCTTACCATAATTTCGACCAAGACCTTGTGGGGGTGCCACGTGTCTCCCTCTCATTCGTCCATAAAAATTCCGTAACCCTCGTGGGCCCCGCAAAACGTAAAATTTCTCGGGTGGGCCCCACGTGACCAAATCCGTAAAAATAGATTTCCATAATAATAATAAGTTCCATATTCTTCAAATAATACCTTTTGAGAATCCAATTCTCAATAACGAACATTTTTCCTTTCCGACGTTCGGAAGATTTTCCGTCGGAAAAACAATTCTTCCTTTCGTACCAAATTTCCAAGTCTTGTTTCCTTTCGTACATTCTCTTTTACATGTCCTGGACTTACGGGGTGTAACAAACTAATACAAACCAACATAAACTGAAATAAATAAAAGGAAAGAAAAGGAAACTTGAACCAAAGTTGTCTCCAATCTTGTGTTGTTGCCTCTTTTCTTGGCTCCCCAAAGTAGAATGTAGAATTATGTACAAGATGTCCCCCCTTAGGTCAAGGTTTTAGGGATTATATACTGCAAAAATTGTATGCCTTGGACCCTTCTGCCCCTGGCCAATTTCTCCTCGGATCTGGAAAAACGCGTATCGGCACCACAGTCCTGCAGAATGACACCGTTGTGCCGAAAGTAATGCAGCCTCTCTGAATATTAGGCACCGCGGTCTTGCTTTACGGCACCGCGGTGTCAGTGGCTTCCCATTCTGGATTTTCTGTCTTTTCGTTATTTTCTCGTCCGGACTTCATCTGATTTCTCCTATACTTCCCGGGACTTCTTAGGCTTCATTTCTTGGCCTTTTATTGTGAAATTCCATCTCAAATGAGCTCATTTCATCTTCTTTTTGACATTTCTCCATTTATGACCGTTGTGACTCAAAAGAAAGAAAAACGACCATAATATTATACTAAACACAAACAAAATGAGTAAAATACTAATTAAAAATGACCCAAAAAGTGTATATAAAATATGCCTAACAAACAACTCATGAATTCCAGCCACTTTCCTGATGTTCACTGCTCTCTCATCGACCCCCTGATGATTGTTTGTGGTCATGTCCTCTAGCATGTCATGTGCCTCATTGGCACTCTTTCTCATGAATGTACCTCCTGCTGCAGCATCAATGATGGTACGAGTTTGTTATACCCCGTAGTTCTGGCCATACGTGTGAGAGCGTACGAAAGGGATTAATACTTAAATTTTAGAAGGATAGGTTGACGGATTGTTTCGTACGGGTTTTTGGTCAACTTTGGGGCGGGTTATGACCCGTTACATTGAGGGTTCCTAGGTATTTCAAAGGCCTAGTACGTAGTTCGTTGAGTCTAGTTTCCAACGCAACCAACCGTTCGTCGATAGGACATCGGAGTAGAAAGTTATGGGAGTTACAAGTTCAGTGCGCAGTCGGACAGAAATGTGTTTGGCCGGGAGAGACCGGCCGCGGCGGCGGAAGCGAGCAGCGCGCGGATGATCCGAGGGTTCGCTGAAGCTGCAGCGCGCGCCGGAAGCAGTCGCGGCTGAAAAGTTCTGAGGGTGGCAGAGGTTTTGCGCCCACGCCGGCCGCAGGCCGCGCGCGGGTTCTGCGAAGTTGAGTGGAAAAATCTGAACTGTTTTGTTTTTAAAAAGGCCATGGGAGGGTGACAAGTGTCCCCTCCCCCCATCTGATTTTGCATGCACTACTTATTGACCAAGTCTTGAAGACTTGGTCATTCTTCAAGTCCTGCTCTCTCTCTAAAGCTAAAAGCTCTCCCTTCTCTCTAGAATTTCAAGAGGAAATCTAAGCTTGAGGAAAAATCTGAAAGTGTGGCAAGAAGGAAGCTTGTTGGCTAGCTTGTAGGAGTTATTGTGGTGGTGATTGTGGAAAGGAGGCTAGCGAATTTGTTGGAATATTTGGCTAAAGTTTTAAGGTAACAATTCCTTCTCTCTTTGTTGGTTTTTGGTGTTGCATGTGAAGAAGAAAGAATTTGTAGTTGAAAATATTACTCTTAGATAAATTGCATGTAAGAAATATGGGTTGGATATAGAAGGATTGGATAAGAAGGTTATGTGAGCATGTTGTAGCCAAAATACCACCTTAAACTTGTTAAGTTAGTTGTTGTACATTGTGGGGCAGAATTTTACACACCCAAGATTAGGTGTGTAATCCCCTTTGTGTTGATTGGATTGTTGGGCTTTAAATGTGGCGTTTGGATGTTGAATTCGGCCTTGATAAATGTGACAAAGTATGTAGAAACAAAGGAAATGCTGCCCGATTTTTCATAGAAATTAGTAACTTTGAACTTGGAATATTCTACATTGAAACTAGAGGTTAATAAACGTATTATGGTCATTATAGGTTGACGTATTACGTGCGGTAGTTTGGACTTGGCAAGTGGATTGAACTGAAGAGGTATGTGGAACTTTCCTACCTCTTGAGCATGAATAATTGTATCTATTATCACGACCCGTTCCGGGGCCAGTGACTGGTGCCTTACCCGGACACCCAAGTAGTCATACATCAGAGAAAATCAGCGGAATATAAAAACAAGACATGAAACAATGTAAATTGAGACACAGTTTATCTGAGAAAAATCGCCTTTCGGCATATATATATAAACCAAAATCGCGAACATCCCAACTGTACAATAGGACTACAGACCTCTAAGGAAGTAAACAACTATGGCGGGACAGGGCCCCGCCATACCCTGAATGTACATATATCTACAACATCAGGGAGAACCATACCAAAAGTCGAGCCTCCGGAGAAGATGGAGCTCCTGACACCAAAGCAAACGATCCTAAGAATGCGGATCTAGCACCTGCTTTCCCTTACCTGCGGCATGAACGCAGCCCCCCGAAGGAGGTCAGTACAACAGGTACCAAGTATATGAAACTATAAAGTACTGAAACGAAATCAAAGCTTTTTAAAACCACTTACCAATACAATCAAACCGCACATAGTGCCACAATATAAACAAGAGCAAACTAGGTATAAGGTAACTGGTCTTTTGATGCGCGTGATATGCACACACTTTTAAACGCAAGTGCACGTTATCGTATCAAGTAGTATAGTCTTAGATAAGACCGAATATCGTTCTCTAGGATTAGGGTTCAAGTACCAACTATCTATTTTCTAGTATCTATTTGGTGAATTAATGATTGATTGTTTTGTTTATAACTAAGAATTATTAAAGACAAGTAAATATAAAGAATTACTTCAGATGTGATGAGAATAAGGCTTCTATGTATCCTCACTATCCGCTTATGCTACTTACTAATGCATTACTTATGGTGTTCTTCTTTTGGAGAAAGCAGGTTTACGAAATCGTTTTATACTCCCGTTAGGGTTATATAAACACTCAACCCCAGTATTGTTCCTTACCTAACTTTCGCTGATAAGGGTAACTCTATAGGAGGATTAAGAACAAAAACCTAGTTGACCGTCACGCACAATGCGCAAAATTAGGGTTGTTAAGCCTCTCATCAACGCTACAAAACTAATTGAGGTATTTTCATCCCCAATTCAAGCCTGTCTACCCAACTTACAGCATATTCACAATCCCCCCTTTTCAGAATCTGATTAGAAATCATATAGTGATAACTAGTTGTCAATTAGCTACCAAGAATTCAACTCAATTATTGGATAGATCTCTCAATAAGAAAAATAACCATAAGCATGCATTAATTTATAACATAAGTTTCAAGAAGTTCAACATAGAAAGCCCTATAGGAGAATTAGTTCCTAGCCATAAAGATGACAAGAACTAATTCCAAGTTCATCATGCAAAAACTGAATTAAAGAAAAGAAAAAGGAAAGAAATTACTAAGTTTAGGTCTCCAATCTCCTAGCAAGAAAATCTTGTGTTGTCAAGAAAGGGGGACTCAAAAACTGCCTAGGGTTCTCCTTATATAGGTTTAAAAACGCCTCCTTCTTTTCCCTGCAGGCCTGGCCCAAAAATCCGTCAAAAGACCTAATTTTTCCGCGTCGGCGCCGCGGCCAAGTTCTGATCCGTCGGGTGTTTTGGCGCGCGGCCCGATATCTGGCTGCGAGGCGCGCGCTGAATCTTCTGTAGCTCCTCGGATGTTTACGCGCCGCGCCCGCTTCGTCTTCGAGGCGCGCGCTGAATCTTCGTAGCTCCTCTGATGTTTAGCGCGCGGCTCGCTCGTCTTCGGTAGGCGCGCGTGAAGTTTCTGTCCTCTTCGATAGTGGCGCGCCGCCTGTTTTAAGCGCCGCGCGCTGGATCTTCGCGCTTTCAATGATGGCGCCGCGCCGCTTCGATTGCGAGGAAGGCCTTGCGCTGGTCTGGATTTCTGCCTTGTTCGCCACTTTCTCTGTTTTCATCTCTGGCATCTCCTCTTTTGCCCTCTTTTTGCTCCTTTTCCGCCATTTGACCATTTTAACCACTTTGACTCAAAAGAAAGAAAAACTATCCTAATACGACACTTATATGTGCAAAATGGGACAAAAGACTAACTAAAACTGACTCAAAAGGTGTATATAAAATACACCGATCAAATACCCCCAAACTTAACCTTTGCTCGCCCTCGAGCAAAGATTGAAAGAAATAAAATAAAAGACTCAAAGAATGAAAAATAAAAGACTCCCTGTCATTAATCACTTTTGCTGCATAAATGTTAACTAGAAAAACATGAAGGTTAGCAGAATAATATGCAGGAACATATAGCATGAAATTTTCAGCACACTAAACACATGAAGCTAAGTATTTCGCAAACTCATATTCATCATGCTTAATGGAAGTCAATATACTAAATCATGCATATAAATTCAAGAATTCCTATGGCATGCTTACTTGCTATTCTTCACTAATTCTGGATATGCATAAAAGAGATCTTCAGGACTTTGAGGGTTGTAATGTAGGCTTAGGTAGGGGTTGGTAAAGATAGGCATTTAGGCTCATTTTTCTGTACCATAAGCTCTTTGGCTTTTCAATTTTTCCCTTTTTCTTTTGATTCTTTCCTTCACTTCAATTCTATCCTTCCCCTCTTTTGTTTTGGGAGAGTGAAGTGTATTATACAAATAGGCACCCCCAAACTTAGGCTTTTGCCTCTTTCTTATTACTTTTCCATTAGGGTGCATCAAACTTGTTCACTCTTTTTGTTTCTTCTTTTTAACACAATGTACTCCACTATTTCATATTTTCACTTATGGCACAATTTTGTGGAAATATGGGGTGTCAAAGAAGACGTTTCAAATTTAGGCTCAATGGGGCTGACTAGGGATATTTTTAAAGTACGGGATAGAAAAGAATGGTAAGAATTGGCTATCAAAGAAATGTCTGAGTCATCTCCCCAACATGCATATCCTAACTATTTCGCCTCAAATAGCAAGCACTCATAACACATAAGCATTTATCATTTAGCATGCATAACTCAAGCAAGAAACTCCAAATAGACAGATTCTGTGAGCTTTTGGCATATCTAACCTAAGTGTTTAGATAGTTGCTTCAATTCCTTTACATTATTCCACCTTACTTCACTAGGTGTTTCTAGCAACTACAACATACATGATCTTTGACAGGCAATTATGACTCAAGAAAGAAAAAATTTTGGTGACTCAAAATAAACATAAAACAAATAAAAAAAATTAAATAAAACATAACATGACACACAAATAAAAACTAAAACACAAAAACACACCCCCAAACTTAAATCACACATTGTCCCCAATGTGTGTAGACTCAAAGACAGTAAAGAAAATAACACTTACAAACTTTGGTTAAAATGGTGGTGGTGGCGGTGGATAATGCATCGACCATTGGTTGAACAAGGCACTTTCGGCCGTCGATTTGTTGCCTTGTTTCTTTGCCCTTGTACTCTGTTTGCAAGGTCTGCATCATCTCCTCTCGTGTTGGTACAATTGCCCCATTGTGGGCTCAAGGTTCTGCTCTTGTGGTTGGCCGTGGCCGGGTCTGCCTCATATCGAGCCCCTATTTGTGCTCATCTTCATCCATGGCGGCCTCTGCTGCTGCTGCTGCTACTGGTGGTGCTCTCCGTCTGGCTGCTGGGGGTCTGGGGTCTGGAAAGAGTGCACTATCCCATAGGACACTGGCAGTTGGTTTCTTTCATGAGTATCCGTGGGTAGTTGTGGGACCGCACTCATGTGGCATAGACTGGTAATAAGCGAGCCGTGTCCCAATCCACCTGTTATCACCAACCTGCTGATTTCTTCTATGCTCTGCACTATCTCTTTCCCCACATTAATTGTCAGCCCCCTCATAATTCCATAAATCAACTTAATCCTGTCTTCTGGCACTCTGGTGAAGTGCGTAGATGGAATCATGCGGCATCGACGAAATACAACAAGCCTTGGTGCGCTTGTTATTGGCACCTACCGGTGCTCTAGATCCATTTCTTCCAATCTCAAAAGCGGCTCGTGGTAGGTAGCGGTGTTTCTGAACGATATCGATTGATGTTATCGGTGCTCCTAGACCATGTTCTAAAATGGCTCCAATCACCAATTCCTCCTTCAACATCCACTGTTTTTAGAGTCGCGTTTATTGCTTCCGCCACAGCATATAATTTCCCTTACAAAGCACCCCTTTCATTCTCTCCGAAATTTTGCATAAAATTCCCGCACCATTGTTGTATTCACTGGTTTTATCTTCTCCGTATTGACAAATCTCTTCCACCCCCTTAGCTCTATCATAGCCCGGATGGGCTCATAAATGTCTTCATCCCCATATGATCCCCTTTGGTAATCCATTCCCTTTCGAATTACGGCCCAGTATCAAGCCTTTTGTATCTTTGGAAGGCCTGGTAACTCACAAATCTATTTTCATCGTATTGTGGGGTTGGGGTGGATGTGGATCCTCTTCTCTTTCTGGTGGCCATTTTTAAACAAAATCTGCAGCTTCTAATTTTTGTGGCACAATGTCTCCTACACACTCAACAACTAGCAGCGACAACACCCCCAAACTTCAACAATGCCCACAACCTCTTTTTCTACTCTTTTCTCCAACTTCACAACCACTTTTCAAGATTTCAAACTACTCCAACTACAATACTCTTCCCAACTCCTACCTCCTATGACTTCAGTGAAAGGATTCAAGAACAAAGATAGGGATTACCTTTTGATGAGAAGATTCAAGCTTGTTCTTGTTTCAATTGGTGGGTTGAGGCTATGGAATGGAGCTTTGTTGTTTGAGATAGTTGGGGTTTTGAATTTAAGAGTTTAGGTTGTGGTTGGGTTGGATTTGTGGAGGATTTGTGGGAGAGTTTCAAAATTCGTGGGTTTTGGAGAGGAAGGTTAGGTTTTGGAAGTTGAAATTGGGAAAATCTGATTTTTGGGCGTTTTAAGTTTCTGGATTCCCGCCATGTGTGGCCTGCTTTTAGCTGCGCGGCTAAACATCTCGCTCTTCGAGACTTTCTGCGCTGCCCTGCTCGCTGGTGCGCGGCGCCTAAATTTCTGCAAACTTTCTGGAATTCTACCGCCGCGGCCCTGCTCCTGGCGCATGGCTTAAATTCTCGCTGTTCAGCTCTTTTGGCGCGCCACAGCCGCATGGCGCTACCCGCTTTTCTGAAATCGACTTTCTTTCGCTTTTTCGATTCATTCCTGTACCTATCACTCACAGCACAAACACAAGAACCCAAGACCGTGAGATTGTTCTAGACAAAAAAAAAAAAAAACTAAAAACAGAAATTAAAATGACATAATTGAAAAACGTTGGGTTGCCTCCCAACTAGCGCTGTCTTTAACGCCTTTTAGCCTGACGCAATTAACCTTTCTCGAGTGCCATTGGATACTTCGCAACTTGCAATCCATGATTTATTGCTATAGGTCTCAATTTTCCTATAACTATTTGTTCAAACAGGGCCTTAACCATACAAGTATCCCCAAGCACACAAGATGAGTTTGTCTTTTAGGCTTCTTATTTTGTAGAAACCGTGAAATTCTCTACATCTCTTGACTCAGGGGTTGCCCTTGATGGTATGCAATTCCTAATTGGGAGTCATTCGTGATAGCTAGTGGTGTTTCTTCCGTGATAGGTGCATGAAAAGAATTTCCACGAGAATCCAAGGTGAATAATTGGATTTACAAGTCTTTTCCTTCTCTACACCAACTATCTCACCAAATTCCTCAATAGTTGGGTGTGATTCGTGCTCCTCAACTTGCTGTTATTTATTGAATATGATCGCGAAGTTCGCTATTTGCGTTTCCAACTTCTTTATACCCAACCTCATTTCGTCCATGAACCGAGCTTGGGACTCGTGAGACCGAGTAGAGTTTCGTAATTCCTCCATCTCTTCCTACATGGTTGGAGCTCGATCATATTGATGAGTAATCCATATCTTCAGATCCCCGAGATGCATCAAAACCAACAAAGAATCACGGCACCTTTGTTTTCACACAATAAATACATAAAACAAACAAAATTAAAAAAACTATACATAAAACCAAATTAGAAATTAAAAATAGATAAATTTGATATTCAACTAATGCTTAATCCCGACAACTACGCCAAAAACTTGATGCGCGTGATATGCACACACTTTTAAACGCAAGTGCAGGTTATCGTATCAAGTAGTATAGTCTTAGATAAGACTGAATATCGTCCTCTAGGATTAGGGTTCAAGTACCAACTATCTATTTTCTAGTATCTATTTGGTGAATTAATGATTGATTGTTTTGTTTATAACTAAGAATTATTAAAGACAAGTAAATATAAAGAATTACTTGCATGTGATGAGAATAGGGCTTCTATGTATCCTCACTATCCGCTTATGCTACTTACTAATGCATTACTTATGGTGTTCTTCTTTTGGAGAAAGCGGGTTTCTGAAATCGCTTTATACTCCGTTAGGTTATATAAACACTCAACCCAGTATTGTTCCTTACCTAACTTTCACGATAAGGGTAACTCTATAGGAGGATTAAGAACAAAAACCTAGTTGACCGTCACGCACAATGCGCAAAATTAGGGTTGTTAAGTCTCTCATCAACGCTACAAAACTAATTGAGGTATTTTCATCCCCAATTCAAGCCTGTCTACCCAACTTACAGCATATTCACAATCCCCCCTTTTCAGAATCTGATTAGAAATCATATAGTGATAACTAGTTGTCAATTAGCTACCAAGAATTCAACTCAATTATTGGATAGATCTCTCAATAAGAAAAATAATCATAAGCATGCATTAATTTATAACATAAGTTTCAAGAAGTTCAACATAGAAAGCCCTATAGGAGAATTAGTTCTTAGCCATAAAGATGACAAGAACTACTTCCAAGTTCATCATGCAAAAACTGAATTAAAGAAAAGAAAAAGGAAAGAAATTACTAAGTTTAGGTCTCCAATCTCCTAGCAAGAAAATCTTGTGTTGTCAAGAAAGGGAACCCTCAAAAGCTGCCTAGGGTTCTCCTTATATAGGTTTAAAAACGCCTCCTTCTTTTCCCTGCAGGCCTGGCCCAAAAATCCGTCAAAAGACCTAATTTTTCCGCGTCGGAGCCGCGGCCCTGCAGATAGGCGCCGCGGCGCCGGAAGTTCTGCGATCCGTCGGGTGTTTTGGCGCCGCGGCCCTGATATCTGGCATGCGGTAGCCGCGCGCTGAATCTTCTGCAGCTCCTCGGATGTTGAGGCGCGCGCCCGCTTCGTCTTCGAGGCGCGCGGCTGGGTTCTGTCCTCTGCGGATAGTGGCGTCGCGGCCTGTTTTAGCGCCGGCTGGATCTTCGCGCTTTCTGCGAATGATGGCGCATGTACTGGTCGGATTTAGCCTTGTTCGCCACTTTCTCTGTTTTCATCTCTGGCATCTCCTCTTTTGCCCTCTTTTTGCTACTTTTCCGCCATTTGGCCATTTTAACCACTTTGACTCAAAAGAAAGAAAAACTATCCTAATACGACACTTATATATGCAAAATGGGACAAAAGACTAACTAAAACTGACTCAAAAGGTGTATATAAAATACACCGATCATCTTTTCTAGGCCGCTAATGATCGAAGCAAGGCCAATCGCCCATAGTATCATTATGCATGCCTAATCCTGGAACTCCCGCAGTCCGCATAGGTCACACAGACCCGCATGAGGTATTCCTCGCATCGGGGATAGCTAACCACCGGCATCGCCCCGACCGGTCCGCATAGTCACACGCATCGCGATAGTCACACGGTGCATGAGGCATCCTCGCGACGGATAATAATCGGAATGATCAATCCTGGAACTCCCGCAGCTCCGCATAGGTCACACAGACCCGCATGAGGTATACCTCGCATCGAGGGCGGCTAACCCTCGTCATTTCAAGTCAGGGGGTGTAAGTGATATACTATCGCATACATCGCTACCGTAAACAACATAAGCACAACAAGGGAACCCCCTTTACACAAACATTACAAGACGCTAACACACGTAGCATCATCATATGTCTACCTATCAAACTAACTTACCACATCTTCAGAAATCATATAATAAGGTTTTTGTAAGCAAATAAGTAAACTGTTTCTTCTTATCTTTCTTAAGTCGTTATACCTAACTTCCCATAAAGCTAGTATAACACTTAAGTTTGTTAAAAACCAAGTATTCCTTTTTCTTTCAAAAATGATTTATAATTCTTTTGTAAATACTTCAAGATTCTTTCATTTAAAGCTAAAGTCAAAGGACGTCAAGTAAAACCATGTTCAGTTAACACACGTACGTCTACCGTACTATATATGTATTTAAAAATATCATGCTTAAGAGGATAGGAAGAATCACATACCTTCTCGGCGAAATCCACCTGCCAAGTCGAATATGTCGCGTGCAGAGTATCAACCTATAATAGTCAAATACGTCTATCAACGTCTAGACTACTCTGTAGGATAATCTAAGCAGAGGGTTCTCTATTCTACGGAAAATCGCAAAGACTGCAGGTAAACTATACAAGTTCATCAGAAATACAATCCATGTAAGTACTGATTCAATCTTCTTTAATATTCTTCCGATGTAATTACGCTCAATTCTCTTACGTAATACCCTTCTATGTATTTATACTTATTTCTATACTTCTACAGTATGCATTCTCCAATTATAATAGAAGGATAAGATTATTATTTACCTCGATAAGCCCAAAATTATCCAAGATATAAGTCGATCCTGAGCAAGGTTTAGCTCCTAATCTGTACGCTCCAATCCGCTCCAAGAAACCCTTAGAAGTTTCTACACAACTTCTACCTTCTACTTCAACCAACTGAAGTTTCTCTTGGGTTTCGTTAGTGACTAAAGGGATATAAGGTAGTATTTGACTCTACGATAGAGGTAACTTTGGAAATACTATAAGGGATAGGCTAAGGTATTTTTGGGGATAGTAACAATATTTGGAGAGTATGTTCTACCAAGGGGGCTTTGCGAGACTACTAGGAAGGGGAAGAGGGTGTTTCGCTAGCTCTAGAGGGGGAAAGTGAGGCTTGGACGAGAAGCTCACAAGGGGGAAGGGAGATTTCAAGACTTGGAAAGTATTTTGTGGATGAAGAAGTCTTCAACTTAAGGGGGGTATTTATAGGGCTTTCAAGGGCCAAGATGAAGGCAAGTGGAGGGCACGTGGAGGGTGTGGATTTGCACAAGTGCACCCTAACCCTACTCCACAAATCACTCACAAACATTGACCCATGGTTTAGGCCCCAAATTCATGCCAACCGTACAAGCCATTTCGGCCATTGATCGCCCACTGAGGTGACAAGTGTCGCCCTCTCGTTGGTCCAAAATATTTCATCTCTCGGAAAAATCCGCAAAAATAATAAATGACATAGCCGTAATTTTCCCTACGCAAGTTTTGGAAAACGTTTCGTCGGAAAACAATTCGTTTCGAGGGTTGTGCACAAATTTTCGTCCCTATGCCTACTTTAAGGCTTAAACTTGTTGTGACGACGCCTACGTACATAACTGGAAATACGGTATAACATTCTCCCTCCTAGAAACATTCGTCCGAATGTTCCTTCCCAAGACAGATAACGATAAAGCTCCTCATAACTTAAGCGGTTTGCAAATGCCACATGGCCATACAAAGACTTAAGCAAATATGACAATGAAAATTTACAAGTAGGAAAGTGAGTTACGGAGGTGTGGGAATAGTGAGGATACTTACGCCTCATGTCCTCTCGCCTTCCCACGTCATCTCCTCGAGCTCGTTCGCCAAGACTTTGTGGAAGCCACGTCCTTGGTCCGCAGACGCCTAACGACGATCGATTATCGCTATGGGAATCTCTCATACGATAACCCCTCGATCACCAGACATCGTCAATCGGGTGCACCCTAGATGGATCCGATACATCTCTCGTAATAGAAACATGAAAAACCGGATGCCGCCTCAAGATCGGACGACAGATCAACTCATAGCAACCGCTTACCTGCGGACAATCGATACGCCGATGTACCTGGGCCGAGTTTCTTTCTTCCGAATCTCATCACACCCTTCATGGGTGACACCTTTAGGAAAACCCAATCATCAACCTCAAACTCTAGATCTGCCGACGATGATCTGCGTAAGACTTGTCGACTCGAATGTCAAGAATCGCCTCTGGATAAGCTTCACCTTATCCATCGCTGCGCACAAACCGTCCCACTAGCCGCACTCGCCTACATCAAACCAGCCTATCGGCGATCCACTTCCTCCCATACAAGGCCTCATAAGGCGCCATCGAATCGGAGTGGTAGCTATTATTATAAGCAACTCAACCAGAGGCAAATGATCCTCGGCTACCCTCAAGTGAATAACACAGCTCGCAAAGATATCCTCGAGTCCGGATAGTGCACTCGCCTGTCCGTCTGCGAGGATGGAATGCACTCGACTCACTGCGCCCCTAGACCTTCTCGAAAGACCTCCGTAGTTAGCCGTAAACCGGGCTCCTGCCTGATATGATAGAAATAGGGACGCCATGCAGCCTCACGATCTCTGATGTAAAGTCCGCATAGTCCTCAGCCGAGAAAGTCGTCCTGACGGGAAGAAAGTGGGCTGATTTCGTCAGCCTGTCGACGATAACCCATATAGAATCATGCTTCCTCTGAGTGCGAGGTAATCCTGTGATAAAGTCCATGTTGATCAATTCTCACTTCCAGGTCGGGATCTCTATCGTCTGCAATAAACCACCAGGCCTCTGGTGCTCTACCTTCACCTGCTGACAACACGCATCGAGCCACAAACTCGCAACGCCCTCTTCAAGCCATCCCACCAATACATAGATCCGAGGTCGTGGTACATTTTGGTCGACTTTGATGGATAGAGTAACGCGCCAGGTGCTTCCTAGAACTCGCCAAGTCCCGCAATATCCGAACACACAACTCGCCTCAAACCTCAAGACTTCATCAAGTACTCAAACGGACCCTTCCTCACGAAGAGCCGTATCACGGTACTGCGCCAAAACCGATCCTCAAATCGTTGCCTCTTCACCTCCTCGACGATGGAAGACTGCAACCTCTCGAACTCGAACCCCACCGCCATCGTAATCAATCAATCGGACTCCAAGGCTCGCTAGCCGATGCAACTCGCGACCATGCCCTCCTCTCTGGTCAGACATCCGATAGACTCCCATCGACCTACTACGCGGCATCCGCCACAACATTGGCCTTCCCCGTGGTACAGATATCAACATCATAATCTTGAGTAACTCTAACCACCGCCTCGCCGTAAGTTCACTCTCCTCGTCGAAGATATACCGAGGCTCTTGTGGTCCGTATAAATATCCACATGAACCCCATACAAATAGTGCCTCCAGATCTTCGGCGTGAATCACCGCCGCCAACTCCAAATCATGGGCGGGTAGTTCTCTCATGCTTCTTGTCGGGACGAGTACGCTTATAACCTTACCCACCGCATCAACACACATCCGAGCCCGACGCCGACGATCACAATACACTACATAACCATCCGACCTCCGAAGAGTAAGAACGGGCGTCGCCGCCTCTCCTTCAAGAATCGAAACCCCGCCACAAGCATCACCATCAAACATACCGCTTTCCGAGTCACCTAGTCAATGGTGCAGAGATAAGCAAACTTCTACGAACCGACGATAGTAACTCGCAAGGCCGTAAAGCCGCGCACCTGGCTTGAGTAAGAGGTCTAGGCTAACTCGATCGCCGATCTTGGCCGTATCCACCCGAAACCATCGCCCGACAATATGCCCAAGAAAAGCCACCGGCCAACCAAAACTCACATTTGGAAAACTTGGCGTATAATCGCTGGTCCCGAGAACTCTCAACACAATCTCAAATGCTCGTATGCTCTCGCTCGAAGTGAATAAACCAAGATGTCATCAATGAACACTATCACAAACGTGTCCAAAAATGTCTTGAACACTGCTCATCAAATCCATGAATATCACGAGCATTGGTCAACCCGAAAGACATGACCAACTCATAATGCCCGCATCGTCCGAATGCAAATTCTAGGGACATCCGCCTCTAACACGCACTGATGATAGCCCGATCGCAGATCAATCTGAGAAACATCTCGCCTCGCAATCGTCGAACAAATCATCAATCCGGGAAGGGTATTTGTTCTTAATGGTCACCTTGTTCACCGTAATCAACACACATGCGCAGCGCCCCGCCCTCACGAACAATACCGCGCTCCCTGTGGAGAAACACTAGGCCTGATGAAGCCCTTTCTCCAAGAAATCTCTCACCTGGTCTCAACTCTCTCAACTCGCAGATGTCATTCTCAGATGGCGGAATGGAAATAGGCCGAGTATCCGCAAAGACATCGATACAAAACTCTATCTCCTCTCGGGAGGATACCCGAGGTCATCCGAAACACATCCGGGAACTCTTCGACCACAGAATCGATCAAAATCTGTACCGCAGCCTCGTGATTTAACACCCGAATGAGATGGTAGATATACCCTTCTGCACCATCTTCCTAGCCTTGAGGTAAGAAATAAACTTACCTCTACACATGTTGTTCCTCCCACTCAACAACCAGCCTCGTGAAATCGAACCGCACTCACTCTCTCTCAGCTACATTGGCGTAGCAAGAAGCTAGCCAATCCATGCCCATGATCACATCGAATCACCATGTCCAACTTTATCAAGTCGCCAGTGGTCCGACGATCGCATAAAGTCACCGGGCAAGCTCTATATACCCGCCGAGCTACCACCGAATCACCCATTTGCCGTTATACCCGTATTTCCGCAGTATGTACGTGGGACGCACGAGAAAATTTGAACTTGAGAATTAGGCTTGGCCGAATTAACTTTGTTCACAACACCCTGCTAGAGTCGCCGACTAAACGCTTTCACGCCTTCGTATGGGAATTTCCGCTATGTCATTTTTAATTTTTGCGAATTTTTCCGAGAGACGAAACATTTTGGACCAACAAGAGGCGACACTTGTCACCCTCTCATCGAACACCTGCGGAAATTGTGGTGGCCAAAGTGTGGCCTTGTGGTCAAGGGTTGGTAGGATATTTTTGTGGTAGTTGGCTAGGCACTTGGCAAGATCTTGGCCCTACACTTGCTATGCACTTGGCAAGATCTTGGCCATTGGTTGGCCTTGGCTTGTGCTATAAATACCCCTCTCCCTTTGATGAATTCTTCATCCTTTCCACAAATCTTCTAAGTGTTAAAATCCTCCTCTCCTCTTGTTGACTCTCGTCCAAGAGCCCCTCTCCCCCTTTGAAAGGCCCCCTTGGCCGAGAGCCCTCTCCCCCCCCCTAGCCTAGTAGTTTTCGTATAAATACCCCCCTCTTGTTAGAAATACTCTCAAAAGTATTGTTATAATGCCCAAATTACCTTAGCCGTATACCTTGTAGTATTCTAAGGTTATACTTATACGAAAGCCCGTAAATACTATTATACTACCCTTCCGTCACAAAACCGAAACCCTAAGGAAAATCTCCATGGTTAGTTGAAGTAATAAGTAGAAGTTGGTTAGAACTTCTAAGGGTTGTTTGAGCGGTTGAGCGCACTGAGTAGAGCTAAACCTTGCTCAGATCGACATTTAAACTCTGATAATTACGGGCTTATCGAGGTAAATATCTTGTCCTCTATTGTAATTGGAAATTACATGTTGTATGATTATATAGTTGAAGTATACTATATATAGAATCAACGTAGTTATCGGCAATGTCTTTTGACTTAAGCCCAATAATAAGAAACCTTTTCGAAGAAGAGTATCGAATCAGATTTACATAAGATCAGACATGAGACTTGTGTAGCTTTTCAGGAGTAGAATTGTACCCGCTCGTTAGATGATAACCCCGGTTGGCTTCGTGGCCACCGATAAAGGAGGAGATTTACGCTGCCATGTGGGGAGGTGTCACAATTTTCTCGAGAATGTTCTACGTAGGATCTAAATATTAATAAGCGCCTTGTGGTCTTATAGGTTGAGTACTACGCGTGGCGCGATCTACTTGGCTTAAGGAGTAGCCGACGGTTGGAGGTACTGAGCGCTTTTGCTATTAGTCGATACTGCCGCGAGGTATGTGAACCTCTTCCTATCTCTTCTAGCATGATATGTGAACTATGTAGTACAGAGACGCATACGTGCTAAATGTATTTGATTGTTTAAAACATAAAGTGTTATAACGCTTTATGGGAAGTTGGTTATAACTTTATGTTGGTAAGAAAATACTTGTGGTTTTTAAAAGGTAATCGATTTGAACTATAATCGCTTGTTATGTGTTAATAAAGAACTTGAAGTTTTTCAAAAGATTTTTGAATCATTTCAAAGAAGAAGTAATACTTGGTTTTTGAAAACTTAAGAGTTATACTAGCTTTATGGGAAGTTAGGTATAACGCTTAAGAATGTTTTATCGATTTGAAATCGAATGTGTATCGACAAACCATCGCAAATAATAAAAGGAAATGTTTTGACAGATTAAGTATTATTAAAACCAGAGAAACTTCCATCCGCATGAAGCCAAGATGAGACAAATGATATTTCCTAGATCATGGTCATTGTAATAAGATTGTTATAAACAAGAATATCCTACTCACATATAAGGCTTATGTTTCTCGATAGTTTAAAAGAGAATTATATTCTTAAATGAATAAGACTATGAACTACGAAACCTTCCTAAAGTAAGAAACGTGAACATTTGAAATTAGGCAAACTTGGACGCTTGAGAAATAATGTTGTTACTTGATTTTACAAAGAGAAGTGTTTTGCTTTACTTCAAAAGATAATCGCTCTAGTTTTCATATACTACGTATTGTGTGACTTTTGTAAACGTAACGATCTTTTAAAAGATAATGTATGAAGTACTTTGAGAATAGATACTCGATCTTGTTAATCATACAATAGAATGTACCTGTGTGTATAATCGATTGTGTTGGTTTGTGATAGCCTTGTAATACCTTCGTGTTGATTTGATAAGTAATCATATTAGATGCTACGTGTTAGTATTCGTGATGTTTGTGTAAAGGATTTTCCTCGATTGTGCTTATGATGTTTAAACGATAAACCGTTATGTTGGTATTATACCACTCACCGTGTTTCCGGGTTAAGCCGTCCGACGCGGTAGACTCGAAGCGTCCAGGACCATGATTCGAGAATACCTCATGCGGTCCCGGGGCCTATGCGAGCTACGAGTTCCGTGTTAGTGTGCGCCTTTATGGTCACGCGGTCTATGTGGCCATGCGATCGCGAGTCCGTGACGATGCCGGAGTAGCTACCTCGACGCGGGTTATACCTCACGCGGCCTATGAGATTGGCCTACGCGGAGTCGCGGAGTTCCAGGCTAGACGCGCACATTTGATATTGCGGCGAGTGACCGGCTTTGATCATGCGACGGCCTAGACAGATATCATGATTCGCCATTTACGACCTTGTTAGTACTGCGGTGTTAGTAGTCGGCCATGCCTTCGCATTTCACCCTGCATCGCTTTATTTGGGCACGTGGGACCCGTTGTTCATGTGTGTTCCTTGGTGCTTTTCTATCATCGATCACGCAAGAGGAAGGTATTCCACGCATGATTGATGTCATGGGCGTGAGACCCATATTTATGTATTTGAGTGATGACTTCGGCGCGAGTCCCCGACTTGATATGACCGCTATTTATCAGGAATCGTAGTTTGGTTATCATACATGTCTCCCGCTTTATATAGACTACTATGATTTCATTTACGATTTTCGCCGCATACTCTGCACTGTTGTATCGACCTCCTTCGGGGCCATGCTCATGCCGCAGTAAAGGTACACCGCCGTTGATCCTCACTCTAGGGTCACAGCTGCTTGGGAAAGCTCCGCTTCTCCGAGGCTTATTCGTATAGTCCGCCGTTGTAGGTATTTACATTCGTGGTACGGCGGGCCCCGCCCCGCCATCGTTGTCGATCTTTTCTTAGAGGTCCGTAGTAATCACAAGGTGGTTTGTAAAAGGATTAAACTGCTCATTTGTAAGAGTTGTTATTTATATATGCCGAAGGCAAGTTTTCCTCAAATTACGCTTTGTACTTCATTTGTTTCATGTATGTGTATTATGTTCACTGACACTGATGTTGTATCACTAGGGTGCCCGGGGTAAGGCACCAGTCACGGGCCCAGATTCGGGTCGTGACAAAAGTGGTATCAGAGCAGTTAATCCTCTGAAAGTGTCTACAGACCGTATCCGAGAGTCTTGATTATCGCTGTTGTGCACCACACCAATAATCGTGAGGCTATAGGGTATTTAGGATTGGTTTCTATTCTTCTCACTCGAGATCGTGCCTTAGAGCCAGGTTGTTAGTTGGACCTCCGACGAAATTATTTCCTTATCGCTATGCCTCCGCGTAGGCAACCCGCCCAGGGGAAGGCAATGAGGAGCCGCGAGTAGAGTTCGAGGGTGGCGAGGCACAGCCAAATCATTACCTAGGATAGTGCTTCATTCGGGAGTTCGCGACGCCACTAGCCCCAAAGCAGAGTTTTAGCACGGCGGCGGCAGCTCATCGCGCCACGATGTTCGACCTTCGCCCGCGACCGAACAGCGAGTATAGAGTATACCGATGTACCGCGAGTCTTGATGACTATCTAAGAGAGGTTGTGCAAGAGTAATTCTTCGCTAGGCTTCGAGCATGGCCTGTGTACGCTTTGCGCAGCAGCCGAGACGCAGAGATCGACGGGTTAACGGGCGACGAGAAGAGGCCAGAGCAAGGTCCTTTGGTAACTTTCGAGGCGAAGTCGCCTCACCCAGATTAGATTTGCACATCCACCGCAGCAGAGAGGTTCCACGGGGTTCGTGACGCTCGGTATGCAGAGTTGGTCGAGCTCCAGCTTCCGCTCACGCCTACACGCAGTTCCAAACACCGATTCGCTTTTCCCTGTTCATACAGATGCACGCCATCCCGGGAGTGTCGCCTTTAGTCGGGTACTTGTTGCACTCGCGCCGCCGTACATGTGTCGAGAGAGTGTCTTTGTAGGAGGACTTAGCCTTCAGATCGTGGGTAGTTCGTCATCTTCCTTAGCTACGCGCTCACGGCGTGTTTGATTAGAACGACTAAGGGAGTGAAGCAGATATAGATATATCCTTAACCCTCTGTAGATCTCAGATATGTGATAAGTGAGTATACCTTAAGTGCTATGTTCTCGATAGCAGTGTTAGTTGTGATTAGAAATCATGATGGGTTAACCGAGTAAGATTTTGGGGATAGAGAAGGTGTGAGCCTTAGAGTTTTTACGTAGAGACCTTAGAGGTAAGGCCATCTCGAGCATAGGTGTAGGGTTATGTTTGACCTTATCTAAGTGCATAGTGCACGTGAGTTATGTTTGGGATAGGTCCCTAGTAGTGTGGAATGAAAGGGGGTAGTTGAGCTAAGAAGACCGCTTGGTTTTCAAACGTGATTAAGTGAGATTGTTCCGATCGGAGCTAGTATTGCGCTGTCCGGTCGGGTTGAGGCCGCTGCGGGTCAACCCGCGACCGCTTGTCGCTGGTCGGTTGTGGTGGTCCCACGTGGTGGGATCACGAGGTGTTGGGCCCAAGTTTAGTTAACCAAATGCACGAGTTCGTGGATACGCTCGACCGTGGTCGTCGATGGGGGCAGCCATCGTGTTCTTCGCTCGACCGCTTTTCGGCAGAGGGTTATGCGAGATGTTGCATCGTAAAGGTTGTAGGTCGCACGAGGTGCCTACCTACACCTTAAGACGCATGGAGCCTGTGTTACTACGCTTTTTCGGAGGTTTTGCCAGTGCAAGGTTAGGAACTCAGTGAGTCTCGTAATCGCATTCTCCCTGCCGATGGTTGATTTCGCGGTAGTTGTGGAGATTGTTGTCTCCTGTGGAGGAGTATTTAAGCTACCATTTCGTTGTTCGTGTCGCCTTATAAAGCCTTGTAGGGCGGATGTGTAAGTCGCCGCCGATTGGTTCGATGTTGGCAAGATTCAAATAGTTGGTTCAGCTTGTTCCACAGATCGTGGATAGAGTAAAGCTTGTCTAGAAGAGGTTCGCAAAATGAGAAATCGTAGGATAATCGCGACGACGCCAGAGTTCAGTTGACGGTCGGTCTTCTTGAAGATACCACCCCGTTTGGGTGTGACGAGTTTTGGAAAACAGAGGAACTTAGCCCGAGTTACTTGACCTTACAGATCTGGTGCGTAGTAGGCCAGTTGCCTATATGTTAGCTTTGCCGTCCGACTTAGAGGCGCGACGTCCGGCCTTTCAGATTGTTATGTTCGGGAAGGTATCTGAGATCCATCCGTAGTGTTCCCGCATGATGACCACGTTAGAGATAGTAACCCCAGTCTTGGAAACCGGCGAGATCGTGGTGTGGTAAGAGTTTGAGTGTACGACGACCTCGTGGATCGACGTAGTCCGCACCATTTGTTGGGTCGCCGAGCGACACTAGAACCTCGCGCAAAGTGACAAAAGTGGTATCGGAAGAAGCGAGCATGTATGGCGAGCATAGATGTGATCATTTCTTTGTAAGGAGAAGGTGCGAAGGAAGTATATTTTAGACCCGGAGAGGTGGTTGTGGTAATGTTAGAGGTGTTTCTCGTGGACTGGATGTAAGTATTTTTGCGCAGCTTGTTTCGTGGCCATCAGGCGTGATTGTGTCGTAAGTATGGTAGTGAAGACTATACCGCGCGCTTGTTTTGAGACTTAGAAAGAACATTCGGGACGAATGTTTCTAGGAGGAGAATGTTATACCCGTATTTCCGCAGTATGTACGTAAGGACGACGAGAAAATTTGAACTTGAGAATTAGGCTTGGCCAATTAACTTTGTTCACAACACCCTGCTAGAGTCGCTGACGAAACGCTTTCAGCCTTTCGTATGGGAATTTCCGCTATGTCATTTTTAATTTTTATGAATTTTTCCGAGAGATCGAAACATTTTGGACCAACAAGAGGGCTTACACTTGTCACCCTCTCATTGGAACACCTGGCGGAAATTGTGGTGGCCGAAAGTGTGGCCTTTGTGGTCAAGGGTTGGTAGGATATTTTGTGGTAGTTGGCTAGTGGCACTTGGCAAGATCTTGGCCCTACACTTGCTATGCACTTGGCAAGATCTTGGCCATTGGTTGGCCTTGACTTGTGCTATAAATACCCATCTCCCTTTGATGAATTCTTCATCCTTTCCACCAATCTTCTAAGTGTTAAAATCCCTCCTCTCCCCTCCTCTTGTTGACTCGCCCAAGAGCCCCTCCCCTTTGAAAGGCCCCTCGTCGAGAGCCCTCCCCTCCTAGTAATTGTGTGGGTACCCCTAGCCTAGTAGTTTTCGTATAAATACCCCCCTCTTGTTAGAAATACTCTCAAAAGTATTGTTATAATGCCCAAATTACCTTAGCCGTATACCTTGTAGTATTCTAAGGTTATACTTATACGAAAAGCCCAGAAATACTATTATACTACCCTTCCGTCACAAAACCGAAACCCTAAGGAAAATCTCCATGGTTAGTTGAAGTAATAAGTAGAAGTTGGTTAGAACTTCTAAGGGTTGTTTGGAGCGGTGGAGCGCACTGAGTAGGAGCTAAACCTTGCTCAGATCGACATTTAAACTCGGATAATTATGGCTTATCGAGGTAAATATCTTGTCCTCTATTGTAATTGGAAATTACATGTTGTATGATTATATAGTTGAAGTATACTATATATAGAACTGAACGTAGTTATCGGCAATGTCTTTTGACTTAAGCCCAATAATAAGAAACCTTTTCAAAGAAGAGTATCGAATCAGATTTACATAAGATCAGACATGAGACTTGTGTAGCTTTTCGCGAGTAGAATTGTACCCGTCGTTAGATGTATAACCCCCGGTTGGCTTGGTGGCCGGCCTCGATAAAGGAGGAGATTTACGCCACATGGGGGGAGGTGTCGCGAATTTTCTCAGAGAATGTTCTACGTAGGGATCTAAATATTAATAAGCGCTGTGGCCTTATAGGTTGAGTACTACGCTGGCGCGATCTACTTGGCTTAAGGAGTAGCCGACGGTTGGAGGTACTGAGCGTTTTGCTATTAGTCGATACTGCCGCGAGGTATGTGAACCTCTTCCTATCTCTTCTAGCATGATATGTGTGAACTATGTAGTACCTGCAGACGATACGTGCTAAATGTATTTGATTGTTTAAAACATAAAGTGTTATAACGCTTTACGGGAAGTTGGTTATAACTTTATGTTGGTAAGAAAATACTTGTGGTTTTTAAAAGGTAATCGATTTGAACTATAACCGCTTGTTATGTGTTAATAAAGAACTTGAAGTTTTTCAAAAGATTTTTGAATCATTTCAAAGAAGAAGTAATACTTGGTTTTGAAAACTTAAGAGTTATACTAGCTTTATGGGAAGTTAGGTATAACGGCTTAAGAATGTTTTACCGATTTCGAAATCGTAACGTGTATCGACAAACCACCGCAGCTAATAAAAGGAAATGTTTTGACAGATTAAGTATTATTAAAACCAGAGAAACTTCCATCCGCATGTGCTAAGATTTAGACAAAATGATATTTCCTAGATCATGGTCATTGTAATAAGATTGTTATAAACAAGAATATCCTACTCACATATAAGGCTTATGTTTCTCGATAGTTTAAAAGAGAATTATATTCTTAAATGAATAAGACTATGAACTACTGAAACCTTCCTAAAGTAAGAAACGTGAACATTTGAAATTAGGCAAACTCGACGCTTGAGAAATAATGTTGTTACTTGATTTTACAAAGAGAAGTGTTTTGCTTTACTTCAAAAGATAATCGCTCTAGTTTTCATATACTACGGTATTGTGTGACTTTTGTAAACGTAACGTATCTTTTAAAAGATAATGTATGAAGTACTTTGAGAATAGATACTCGATCTTGTTAATCATACAATGTAATGTACCTCGTGTGTATAACCGATTGTGTTGGTTTGTGATAGCCTTGTAATACCTTCGTGTTGATTTGATAAGTAATCATATTAGGATGCTACGTGTTAGTATTCGTGATGTTTGTGTAAAGGGATTTTCCTTGATTGTGCTTATGATGTTTAAACGATAAACCGTTATGTTGGTATTATACCACTCACCGTGTTTCCGGGTTAAGCGCCTCCGACGCGGGTAGACTCAGCGTTCAGGACCATGATTCGAGAATACCTCATGCGGGTCCTGGGGCCTATGCGCGAGCTACGAGAGTTCCGTGTTAGTGTGCGCCTTTATGGTCATGCGGCCTACGCGCCACGCGATCGCGAGTCCAGACGACGCCGGGAGCTTACCTCGATGCGGGTTATACCTCACGCGCCTATGAGATTGGCCTACGCGAGTCGCGGGAGTTCTGGCTAGACGCGCACATTTGATATCGGCGCGAGTGACCGCCTTTGATCATGCGACGGCCAGACAGATATCATGATTCGCTTACGACCTTGTTAAGACTGCCAGGTGCAGTATGGCCATGCCTTCGTGATTTACCCCTGCATCGTTTATTTGGGCACGTGGGACCCGTTGTTCACGCGTGTTCCTGGTGCTTTTCTATCATCGATCACGGCTGAGGAAGGTATTCCACGCATGATTGATGTTGTGGGCGTGAGACCCATATTTATGTATTTGAGTGACGACTTGAGGCGCGAGTCCCCGACTTGATATGATCGCTTATTTATCAGGAATCGTAGTTTGGTTATCATACATGTCTCTGCTTTATATAGACTACTATGATTTCATTTACGGTATTTTCGCCAGATACCTGCACTGCTTGTATCGACTCCTTCAGGGCCGCTCATGCCGCAGTAAAGGTACACCACCGTTGATCCTCACTCTGGGTCACGTCAGCGTTGGGAAAGCTCCGCTCTCCGGAGGCTTATCTGCATACCTCGCCGTCAGAGGTATTTACATTCGTGGTATGGCGGCCCTGTCCGCCATTGTTGTCGATCTTTTTCTTAGAGGTCCTGAGTAATCGTTGTAAGTGTGGTTTGTAAAAAGGATTAAACTGCTCATTTGTGCAGTTGTTATTTATATATGCCGAAGGCAAGTTTTCCTCAAATTACCATTGTACTTCATTTGTTTCATGTATGTGTATTATGTTCCACTGATT